>CM033476.1:229951651-230231651 GCA_019447015.1 Hymenochirus boettgeri | reverse complement strand
CCACTCGTGGGTGTCTAGCCCAACCCATTTGCAGGTGCCTAAGCCCGCCCACTCACGGTGCCGTGGGTTACTCAGACCCCCACACACACACAGAAAACTCATTATCTTACAGCCCTGTGGGCCCCCGTCCACTTGCGGGTGTCATGGCCCCCCCACTCACGGGTTTGTCCTAAGCCCTGCCCACCCCAGTATCTAAGCCCCACCGTGTGTGTCTAAGCCCCGCCCACTCGTGGTGTCGTGGGTTACTCAGACCCCGGCCCCTACAGAAAAACTGTGGAAACAGCCTTTCAGGCAGAGTGAGAACTCTGCCTGAAAAGGCTGTTTTTCACATAGTGTAAGAAGGGTGTGATTTCCTTGCCTTCTCTGTCAGGACTTCACACATCAAGAGGAGGAGGGACTTCCTGTCTCCCTCACACACACTGAGGGAGTCTGAGGCTGTGCTCGCGGCGGCGCACTGTGCAGGAGAAGCTCATGAATGTCACAAGTCAGCCTCCCACCCATTAAGTTTCTGGTCAGTCATTTCTGTATGTCTTGGGCTTTGGAGCTGTAGAGGGTGGTTGAGTGGCTCATTTTAAAGGTAGGAACTGCGCTTTCATTTAAACTTAACTTGTTTGGAGACCACAGTTCCCCTTTAACTTGGGGGCAGACCCCATGTTTCTGGTTATGTCCAGCTCACAGTATTAGCGGAAAAAAACCTTTTATACTGCTGTAACTTTGGCTTATGGCAGCTAATAATCCTTGAGTAATTTTAAAGGTAGGAGTGTGCTCTTTTTAATAAAGGCCACCTGTATGGAGAAAAAAGTTCCCCTTTAATTGAAAGTGGAACCATAGACTACTTTCAACTATTAAAAGATTTACAATATTGTACTTCAAACTATAACAATATTCATTGAACATACACAAAGGATCAGCCTACATTTTTAGTTCCCAAACTGAACAATTAAAGTCTTTCAATGCAATTCCCTCCAATTACTGTTGACTTTCAGTCTTTTAGTCCTCCTATTAGTACATTGGATGCAAACAGGGGCGTTTATTACCTTAGTGCCACTAGTGGTAGCTGCTGCTCCTAGCTGGCATTCTCCTATACACACCCTATACTTTATTTTTAGGGAAGAGGCATACTGCATGGCATTCTGTGTAAATGTGTGTTTTTCTGGTTTCCAACTTGCTGCTTAAAGAAATTGTCACCTCCTAACTATACATCTGGGGTAAATGTGCTTAGGCTGGCGTTGTCCTTAAAAGAGTAACTTTGGTCTTAATACAAGTGCTCTCTATTTAACAGAGATCTTCAAACAATCCTAAGATTGTCTCTAGCTTTCAAGATCTTAAAGGGCAAGTCCAGCCCTCAAATGAAACTTATATACAGGTTAATCACCCCCTAAAACCCTAAACGTAATTGTTTTAAATCTGAAATATATAAGTCTAACCTGAAATCCTGCACAATGTCCTGTTTCCCCTGTTTCTGCTTCCTGGTTCTTCCAGTTAGCAACGCCAGTTATGGATTTGACAGTTGGTATCACAGCCAATGACTGAATGCTAATCCCCTAGCTCACAGATACCGTTCTTATTAAAATATTATGAGGGGTGAGTTGCCCTTTAAGTTGTAGGCTTGTAAGTTACAGTTGCTAGTCTGTCCTGTTCTATCTGACCCCTGTGACAGTCACATGATGTTTTCTGTGTAAGAAGCTCCACCCCAAAAATCAATAATTTTCTTGTAGCTGTTTATTGCTGGTTACAAACCATTCCCTGTCCTTTCCTCTACCTGTGGGCACCTTAGGAAAAGAGAAAGTTTTCTTTTCAGGCAACAGCTGATACAGTGGGCATGCTCCAACTAAACTTGGAGATAGACCCCAAAATTCTGGTAATCTCAAAGATCACAGTATTAGCAAGAAAAAAACGCCTTTATACTGCTGTAACTTTGGATATCCTGACTAGAAGCATGATCAAGGAGTCACTTTAAAGGTAGGAGTGTGCCCTTTTAGAAACGTATCTTGAGTGATGAAACTGCAAACATTAAAAAAAAAAGTTATGATGAACATGAAAGACAATGGAATAAGAGAAGTATATAAATAAGTAAATGTATTAATGTGCTTTAACATAACAAATGTGAACATTTTATTTTTGCCTTCTTGCATAAAATATGATGCAGACTGGCACTTGAGTTGATAAAACCATTTTTCAAATTAATGTGTCCATAAAACAAAGATTAGAATTTTCCAAGCAAAAGTACTTTTTTGTTACAGGCTTATGAGTGTACAAGCTAGACGTAGAAAAGCAACAAATAAGTATGCATTTTTAATGTTAGTGTGGACAAATCGCATAACAATACTGTAAGTGATGGACAGTGTTTGCAAAACTATGTGAAAATTCAGCCCATGTTTACCCTGCCTAAAAGCCTTATAATCTAAAATGGAGCTTATGTACAGGAGTACAAACTTGTGCTGTTAATCTACAGAAGCCAATAGCACAGGCACCTGGTTGCACCTCAATACATACCCCTTAAAAAATACTTTAAAAGAATGTCCACCCCAGAATCACATTTAATATGTTATTGCCAGTATTATAGCTCTAAACAAGCTAAAACCGCATGAAAATCCGTTGAGGCAACTTAGAATATTTAAGTTTTTGTTATAGCTTTTTGCAGACCAGGAGTATCTCTGTCCAAACCCAAGCTTGCATATGTCCACTGCGCCCGTGCCTTATCCGTCCCATGCAGCCTGGATCCTCACTGTTAGCTAATACTGTGACAATCCTCAATCCTTCTGTAGCCCTTATTGCGGCCAGGTGCCCTACCTTTAAAAGCTTTAAACATATGGTAGCCCCCCAAACCGCTAAGTTTGTAGGTAGCTGTACACATTTTATCGAACAAACTTAGCGGTTGGGGGTGGGCTAGGGTGCCCTATCATATGTAAAAAGTTTTCTTGTAGGATGGACATACACTTAAAGGGTTATGAATTGAGGTGCAAACATGTACCTGTGCTGTGTACACTAAATTACAGTTATCACAAAACAATCAACTCCTAAATACAATTAGAATATTCTAGTAAGATCTATTTAGCATATAAACAGTTTAATTTGGCAAACAAACTATATTTTCATTTTATTTTTATTTTATTTTTTTAAGTGTTTAAAATACACTATCCAATAGGTTGCCATAAGGAAAATATTAAGAGTCTCAGAGAAAATAATTCTCTTTACCTATTCTTATACATTTACAGCTATAGTCATTAGTCAGGCTGTCTCTAGTAGCAGGGTATGTATTTTTGAAAAATAAAGATGGTTCTTTATCTCAAAAACATAAATATAAACTTTGTAAACTTTGCATAAACTTTGTTTTAAATCTACCTCAATAATAGCTTTCAAGTACAAGGTGTGATGCTTCTCAAGATAAAATAATAGGAACACGAGAACAAAAAAGAAAAACCAGCCACTGCCAACCAAATTGGGATATAGGAAAACACAGACAACAGAAGTTAAGGTTTTACATTTGATCTATGACTTTTATGATATCTGTTTATAAACTGATCTTAATGTATCACTCTCTTGATTTTATCTCCCCACAATATAACCCTTTACTTGAGTCAACTGCGCAACCTATGTAATTCTTTTTAACAGAAAATCAACACTGGAATGCTGCCTTATTCTTCTAAAGTGTTTTTATTGTGGAAGTGATGGGTCTGGGAAGCTAAAGTCACCAGCTTAATCAACACTTCTATATGTCCACAGATTGGGCTGCAATTGAAGTAGATCTCTTATACCCTGTAGCAGCATAAACACCTTCCCTCTCTCTCTCCAGACTTCCAACATCAGTGGCAGTTTGAGCTAAGAATGTATACCAATGCAGCCCATGGACTATTCAGTGAGCTGACTCCGAATCAGTTAAAACCTGATTATAATTTTTACATTACAAGCAACTAGTATGAACAACTATACAATAGCTATAACACACATGCTGGGCTTCCTGACAAATTTCATGCCCATAGAAGGGCACTTTCATCAGGTTTATACCCGAAACCTGCAGCCCCTACGCTGCCCACAACCCTTAGGTAGTGACCCCTGAATGCACCAAGACCAAGGGAGAAGCACACAAAGGGCAAATGAGTTAAATATAAAGGCAGCGCTACTGATTTTGTCACAAATTCATACAGACCAAAGAATGATTAAAGGACAACTAAAGCCTCAGTGGTGTGGCCATTCACTGTACAACACAGTAATTTCATCCAGTTCTTCATTTACTCAAGAGGCGCAAGTCCACCCTAAAATGAAATTACATACAGGTAAATCACCCCACAAAACACTAAACGTAATAGTTTGAAATCTGAAATATATAAGTCTAATCATGCACAATGTCCTGTTGCCCCTATTTCTCTGCTTCCTGCTTCTTCCAGTTAGCAACTGTCAGTTATGGATTTGACAGTTGACATCACAGCCAATGACTGAATGTTTAATCCCCTGTCTGCCTCTTCTGAGCATGCCCAGGCTCAGTACAGGTTTCTAATTGCTCATTTTCCATGAGGCTCCAGAAGCATAGCAGCATACAGTAATGAATTCAAAGGACAAAGTAGGATATATCAACATATTTTAAAAGGCCTTCTTTCTAAAAGATGTTATTATGAGGTGGAGTTGTCCTTTAATTCTATTTACTGTAGTGGATGTTACAGTTTTAGAGGGGATATTTTTGGAGTGTAAAAATTTGGTTTAGTTCTCCTTTACTGAGCATTCCAAGGCAGCATATATTATGGATCACATGGGCAAACATTGTAAACATGGGGATTTTACTAAAATGTTATGATCACATCTTCCAACCATGTCAAGGTTACCCCTAGAAATTACCCTGATTAGTTCTTCCTAAAAAAATGTCTCTCTGCATTAGCGTAGTAATAACCGTAGGGCTAGATTTTTCCACTTCAAGCAAAACAGAAGGTAAGTATTGCAGCCCCTACCTACCATATAAATGTGGAATGTGAAAGGAGATTACAAATCCTCATTTAAAAGCATGTGGTCCCATTTCATATCTGCCTTAGATGAAGAGTGCTTCTTTTGCTCTCATGATGCTCTGCCTTATAAAGCTAGAAATAATGCAGACATTTTCATCTGGCTATATAGTAAGGCCAAATATAGTTGAAAAAAATAGATATTAGTACACTTTAAAAAGAAAAAAAACTGGTGAAAAAATGACTTGATTATTGGTAATGCATTATTCAATAAGTATAGACAGACATGAACCCCACAAACATGAACTTTTTTATTGGGGATTACTCTCCCATCTGGTGTTTCCAGTGGCACTTCCACTGTCGCCTAGTACACTGATATTGCAGCAGTCTACTTTAGGAACTTCACAGCATTAAGGATACAAGGTACACAGCAAACAGCCTCCAAACATGCTGCGTGTAAATAAGCTATTTCTACAGCTTACTCACTGTGTATGCCTTCTATGCCTATTGGTTGGAATTCCAAATAAAGGAAGGTTACATTATAATAATACAATATGGTGGTGCAACAATGGATTATATCCTTGCTATGTCAGTGAATGACTAATATATGTTTGTACATTTGACCCCTGCCCAAAAAATGCCCCAAAATTACACAATCACACGCTGCTTCCACATACTAGAGCCCACACACCAGGTGCTGCCTGCAGCAACAAGCTACCAAAGAAAAAGGAAAAAAATGGCTTTAGCAATATATGGGGCAATTTATAAAGGTTCGTTAACTTTTCGCGGCCGTTTTCGCGGACATTAACGCTTCAATCGCGTTTACCGCGATTTATAAAAGTCCGAAAACGGCTGCGAAAAGTAACGAAGCGTTAACCTTTCGCGGCGATACTTACCTGTTACCGCCGCTTCTATTTATAAAGCGGCGGTACTGGTTCGCTCGGCTAGTATCGGCTGTTTTACTTCGCCACCTTGAAGGTGGCGAAGTCAGCCGATACTAACCTCCCGCGGCGGGGATGAGCAGGCAACCCGCGGCGGTGGTCGCACCCGCCCCGGGAGACACGCCCACCCCGCCCACACCCCCGCGCGGCAGCGGCGGGACCACCCGCCGCCGCCGCCGCTTCCCAGCAGCCCCTCCAACCCTTTCCCGGCAATCTCGGAACGGGAGGCTAGGAGGGGCTGCCGGAAGGGCCGCAGCAGTGTCCACCCCGCAACCCCTCCAAGCCCCCGCCCCGGCCGCTCCCGGGAGGGGACGGGAGGGAGCCGCTGGGGGGTGGAGGCTCCCTCCAGCGGGGCCCTGAGAAGGGCCTTTTGGGGCTTAGGGGGTCCCGCAGCTCGAACCGGGACCCCCCCTCCCCGGCCCTTGTAAGGCCTTTGCGGCACTTACAGTGCCCTTGCGGCTCTGACAAGAGCCTTTTGGGGCTTAAGGGGTCCCGCAGCTCGAACCGGGACCCCCCTCCCCGCCCTATCAGGGCCTTTGCGGCACTTACAAGTGCCTTGCGGCTCTAACAAGAGCCCTTTGGGGCTTAGGGGTCCCGCAGCTCGAAACAGGACCCCCTCCCCGGCCCTTGTAAGGGCCCTTGCGGCACTGACAAGTGCCCTTGCGGCACTGATAAGTGCCTTTGGCGGGGTCCCGCAGCTCGAACCGGACCCCCAGGGGCGGCTCTTAAAAGAGCCCTTGGGCGACGTCTTCGGGCTGGCGACACCAACCCCACTCAGGTCGCCGATGCCAGGCAGACTCACTGCGGCCACATGAGCCCGCTGGCACCGCCGGCCTCAGCGGAGCCGATGTTGCCAGCCGCTTCTTTCTTCTTTCTTCAGCCATCTACTGCGATGGCACTGAGTTCCTCGCGGAAGCTCCTCTTTATATAGGTTTGCAGAATCCATAATCCGTTTCTGATTGGTCAATTTTTAATACTTGCTTTACATTAACCAATCAGATTTCAGAACTTTCCAGAAATCTGCCTGGCATCGGCGACCTGAGTGGGGTTGGTGTCGCCAGCCGAAGACGTCGCGTCGGATCAAGACGCCGGCAACATCGGCCTCGTTGAGGTCGCCGGCGCCCGCCGGGGGTACCCCTGGCGGCCGCAGGGGTACCTCTTGGGGGTCGGCGGCCTCGGCGGAGCTGGTGTCGCCGGGACTGGAAGAAAGAAGACTCCCAAGGGCTCTTTTAAGAGCCGCACTGGGGGTCCCGGTTTCAGCTGCGGGACCCCCGCCAAAGGCACTTTCAGTGCCGCAAGGGCCTTATAAGGGCCGGGGAGGGGGGTCCCGGTTCGAGCTGCGGGACCCCCTAAGCCCCAAAAGGCCCTTCTCAGGCCCGCTGGAGGGAGCCTCCACCCCCCAGCGGCTCCTCCCGTCCCTCCCCGAGCGGCCGGGGCGGGGGCTTGGAAGGGTTGCCGGGAGGGGGGTGCGGCGCGGGTGGTCGCGGCCCGCGCGGGGGTGTGGGCGGGGTGGGCGTGTCTCCCGGGGCGGGTGCGACCACCAGGGGCTGCTGGGAAGCGGCGGCGGGTGGTCGCCGCCGCGGGGTGTAGGCGGGTGGGCGTATGCCCCGCCCCCTTAGGAGCGGCGTCGGGAAGGGATTTTAAGTCCCTTCGCGGCGATACTATACAGTATCGCCGCGAAGGGGCTTAAAATTACCGCAGCACATCGCGGCGGAATTTTTTTGCGCTAACATCGTTTCTTTATAAATTGCCCCATAATGTCCCCCTCCTAGCTACCCAATTCAGTGCATTCCACTGCCTATGTACAATGCGAGGGTCTGATCCAAGTCTGGTTCAAAGACTTTGGAAGCTTCCTACTGGTATTAAATGCCTGTTTTTTATTTTTATGATGCCCTTAAAAGACATCACCTTAAACACCTTGTAGAATTGTAGTCTCTGATCTAATCATTTAAATAGCCTTTGCCTCTAAAATTTCTGCATGTATCCCAGATCATCTGTCAATCACTGTCCATGGTCCTGAAAATCTGTCTGACATCACTACTCCTGACTTGCAGCATATATTAACGGGTTGTGTAAAGATGAACCATAAAGGACAATAATTAAAGCCTCTCCACTCCCCACCCCACCCCCACCCCCCCCATGAAAGTACCCGGGGGGGGGGGGGGGGAATAAAAAATTATAGGTCCTCACCTCTGGACTTACCTTATATATTTAGCACTTCTCGATACCCAGTTACAATACCCGGTGAGAACCTAGATTTTAGGTCTTCTCCCTCTGTATTTTTATTGGGTTTGTTAGGAGGGGGGTAGGGAGAAAGGCTATTATTGCCCTTTAAATGTATTGGTGAGATGCAACTAACTATTTACCTTGGGTCTGCCACCATCCTACTTGTTTCATTTTCTTGGAAAAAGGTTTGTCTCCCTGACCTTGCATTGCATTACTGTAGACACAATGTAGAGCAAACATTAGGAGAGACAAGGTCCATTTCACATTTTATTTTGTTACTTCATGTGCTGTTGTAACTGTGCTAAAGAAAACAACAGGGAGATTCAATATAGTTCATATTGTTTAAAATTGTGCTAATTTTGTTCCAACCAATCAGATCTTATTTAACATTTGAAAGCTAACATCTGATTGATTGTGGCAATTAGCACCATTTTAACGATAAGACTTTAATTGAATAACCCTGTTAGTTTTCACTGCCATTTCTCTTTTATTAGCAATGGGAATCTGTTTTGGAGCTCTTTCATTTTTTAAAGAAAAAAAAACCTGTTGATAAATTGACTCCAAAATATTATACAAACCTGTATATAACATTTCTTGTAAGTCCTAGTAAATAATAAACAATGGGAATTATAAAATGTGTGTCTAGCAAATGCAAAAGTAATTATCTAAGCTGGTGACTGTTAACTAAGCTATACATGCAAAAAAAAAATAGTTATGATATTCTTCCTTTTTTCCCAGAAACATATTTTTATTATAGTGAGCAAGCATAGACACTTTGACTTTAAGAAAATCCTATCAGATCCCACGAGATTTTCTACATATCTGTAAAATATATGGGCTGAAAATGATATTGAAAACTACTGCCATTGTCTGCCATTGTGACTTGTGGTTAGTATAGATAAAAAAAAATTCCATAGGTCAGTATTGGTTCCTTTTACTCAGGGTGTAACTACCAGGGAGCAGGGGGAGCAACAGCAGGGGGGCCAGAAGCCAAGGGGCGCAGTTTCTAATTTTTCCTATAAAAGAATATCTTCCTCCCAGAAAACCACTGTGGATGAAGCACATATAAGGTCCCAACATAATTTTGCGCGGGGGCCCAGTGATTCCTAGTTACGCCACTGCTTTTACTTCAAGTTAACATAGCCAGTACGATCAGAGGGTGCATGCTCACCTGACCAACCAATCCCCATATAGAGTGTAAAAGGTTAGTAAATTGAGTGTATGCTGCTGCATATTACTGACAAATGTATCTACTACTTATATGCAATCACAGTCACATGTAGGTGGCTTCACTCATTGGTACTTCATGCATGCCACAGGCTGATGTGAATAGGGCTGGGAATTTACCGTAGTAGTAAGATGCACTCATGCTGCTCAGCAGAATCCTTGTACAAACTCGACACATCATCACCTGAATATAAATACACTTTGCTGAGATACAGGATTGTTTTCTTATTATAAATTCCATCATAATAATAAAAAGTACTTTCAGATCTTCTTATGATGGGACTTAACAAGTTCCTTAGATTGAAAAAGGAGATTCCCTGTGTTTAAACTAGTGACAGGGTAGGGAATATTTATTGTATCCAGAATTCCTTTTTCAGTTTGCTTTTTCAGGGGAAAATGCTTTTCAACAATACACTATATGATGTATATCTAAATTTACACAGGCTATACTCAATACCATAGTACCATTGGAAAGAATACACAAATCAATTCTCTAATTTTTTTTTCAATATAATCTCATTATATTTGTGTAATCCATTTTCTAAAAGTATTACAGTTCATACATCATGCCAAACATATTACATGAAGGTTTGGCATGATGTTTGCATATTCATCGGCTATAGACGAGATCTGCTCCCTAAAGGCAACCATGCACATTATAGAAAGAAAGGGCACCAGATTTCAGTTGCAGTCATCGTTCTGAAATGTAGGTCGTTCCCAAGCCCCAGGCCCTGTTTCGCCTGATGCAGATCTCACTAATTTTTGGAATGGAGAAGCCTCGGGGGAAACCTGCTTACTGACCCTCATATTTAGGTCAGACATTTCATGAGCACAGGCTGAGCCCACCTCCAGGAAAGACAGTCTCCTTCAATTCCTATTCTCTGTTCACATGCCACAATAATACAGCGCATGTCTGAAACGTGTAATGTGCAGATTGCAGACCATGAAAGCAGAAAATCTAGCGGTACCTCTGGAATTAATTAACTGGAGACATTTTATGGATTTTGCTTTCATCATGCTTTTTTGTACAACTTCTCCTTAGAGACAACACTATAGTGAAACTCTCACATTATAGGGAAATGTTTTAGGTTGCAGAATGTTTAGGGATGACATATACAGTTACACTGCCTGAATACCTCTCCCTATAGCTGCATACAACCCGCCTTAAAGCATATTCCATTGTTTGCAAATGAACAGACTGGAAGCAATTTCTTCTGGAAAATGAAGGTTTTCTCTATTTTGATATAAATGTCAGTAAGCCCAAGGATTGAATTTAATTTTGATCACATGGTATTAATGAACTTGAAAGTAAAATAGATGACAAAGGAGAGTTTTTTTCTTTTTTTAATATCAGGAGAATGGGGATACCTGGTACAGTAACTTATGGAATCAGTTTTAGGATTCTCTATCTACCATACCCTTCAACATATACATCTTTATGTACACTCTTTTGTAATGCATTGCACAGAGATGTGCTAAGATCAGGTTCACTATGTGTAACCAATTTAAGGGGAAAACATTGGAGTGTATGAGCTACCTGTAACCCCATCATCAAAAAGCTCACTCGATATCTAATAACACGTTGAGAAGCACAAATATGAGATACCTACAATAGCCACTATCCAGTCTATTGACTGTTTCACAGAAATCTCAATTTGTCTTGAAGAATTCTGGGCAGAAGCATCTTCATTCTATTTACTCGTGTTCCCCCCCCCCACACACACACAGGCTTATTTGATAAAAGGTGCCTGTGCTGTTAATTTGGAGCAAGCCAATTATATGTTACCTTAACATTTGATAGCATCTGATTGGTTGCTGCTAATAAACGCATAGTTAACATATTTTAAATATAATACTAAAATAACATCCCAGTCCCATTCCTGATTTACTAAGATTGATACTTATTGCACTGTATTTCTGATTTTAGGAAAGGTCTGTATTACTAGCATTTTGTATGGAGATATATTCAGATTCCACTCCACTAGTGTTGGTGAGTTTAAAGCCCCTGCACTGTGGTTGTATTGTTGCACTACATAATACACTTATAATACATATTTAGAGATAACAAGGTATAAAATATGTATAACTAGCTTGTTATTGGGTTAATATGTAAAATGTAACACTATATAACGGTCTTACTATGGAATATATATATATAATATATATATATATTTATATATTGAAACAGTATAGTCACGGTGCACACCTAGGCCTTCATTCAACCATTTATTGAGGGTGCAAAAACACAACGTTTAATCAAGCTAATCTTTAGCTTGAGAAAGGTCTGAGAAAAAAGACCGAAATGTCGCTGTTTTTGTGCACCCTTAATAAAATGTGAATGAAGGCCTAGTTGTGCACCGTGACTATACCGTTTCAATATAATATAATCTCCTAGGTAGCACCAAGCATTTACACAGGAACTGTGAGTTCGCACACCCATGAAGATATATATATATACTAACAAAATACCTGCGCTTCGCAGCGGAGATGTATTCAATAACCTTTTTAGTAAAAGCAATAATGTTTAAGATTGCTGTAATCATTCGGCACTGATATATTAAAGAAAGACTTCAATAAGCTTTACGATAATGCAACACTCATTAACTTTAATTTAATATTAGATTTTTTATTCAACTACGAAATTTTGGTGAAATAAACCCCACCACCCCTCCCCGTCCGCCCCAATACCCCCCACTATTCCTCTCTGTCCCCCTCCAAACCCTTCCCTTACACCTCAGCCAGTCCCCACACACACACCTGAAATTTTGGTAAAAATCGTCCAGCCGTTAGTGTGCAGGAGTTAAAAATTCTATTCCCCCCCCATTCACCCCACCCCACCCTAAAAAAAATTTGTTAACCTTTTACTGGTAAGGAGTATATGCATACAAATTTGGTTGAAATCGGACCAACCATATAGATTTGTATAGCTTGTAAGCTGGTAACCATAAGACTGTGCAATTCCACCGTTACAGGTGGATTTTCGAAACGAAACCTGCATACTTTTGTAAGTAAGGTTGCAATGAATGTGCCTGCCAAATTTAAGCCGTCTGCCTCCACGGCAAGTTGGAGAATTAGTAGTGATGAATGAGTGAGTGAGTGAGTGAGGGCTTTGCCTTTTATTAGTATAGATTATATATATATATTATATATATATATATTTATCTTCCAATCGGTACAGAGCACTCCACGACTTAAAAACTTGAAAATTTATTAAAGCATGGTAGGTCTGTGAGGTCTACGCGTTTCACGCCCAAAATGCAGGGCCGTCATAAGGCCCTGATGACGGCCCTGCATTTTCTTGCTGAAATGCTTAGGCCTCACAGACCTACCATGCTTTACATAGTAGCATAGTAATTGAGGTTGAATAAAGACATACGTCCATCAGTCCAACCTATTCCCCCTTCTTTTTTATTTTAACCCTACCTAACAGTTGATCCAGAGGAAGGCAAAAAAAAAACAGCTAAAAATGGGGGGAAATTCCTTCCTGACAGCAATCGGAAAGTATCCCTGAATCAACCAGATCTATATGTATTAATCCAGTAATTCTCAATATGTTTTAGTTTTAGAAACTTATCCAGCCCTTTTTTTAAAGCTATTCAATGAACTTGCCATTACCACTTCTGCTGGAAGAACGTTCCACAGTTTCACACGTTCTCACTGTAAAGAAACCTTTCCTAACCTAAGATGAAACTTCTTTTCTACCAACCTTAAAGGATGTCAACGAGTCCTCTGATATGACCTATTAGTAAACAATGCACCAGAATGTTCATTGTATGACCCATTAATATATTTGTATAAGGTTATCATGTCCCCACACAAACGTCGCTTCTCCAATGTAAACAGCCCTAACTTGTCTAATCTGCCTGCATAGTCAAGCCCCTCCATTCCCCTTTTAATTTATTTTGCCCTTCTCTGAACTGCCTCAAGATGTCCCTTTTGTATATGGGATTCCAACTGCACCGCATATTCCAAATGAGGCCTTACCAGTGCCTTGTAAAGAGGGAGAATAATATCTTTCTCTCTGATCTATTCCTCTCTTTATACAAGACAATATCTTGCTGCTCTAGCCGTTGCTACCTGGCATTGTTTGCTATAGCTAAGTCTGTTATTACCAGAACCCCCAAATCTTTTTTTTCCATTACAAATTCACTTAACACAGAGTTATTCATGGTGTAGGTGGCACAGGGATTATTAAATCCCAAATGCATCACCTCACATTTATCAATATTGAATCTCATCTGCCATTCTGCTGCCCATTTTGATAACCTATCTAGGTCTGCTTGCAGGACTTGCACATCATTGAAGTTTCCAAAGCTTTGCATAGTTTAGTGTCATCAGCAAACACTGAGACCTTGCTCTCAATGCCACCTTCTAAAGCTAGGTACACACAGTACAGATTTCTGAAAGATGACAGACAGGATCTGCAAGATCCTGTCTGCCATCTTTCAAAGATCTGCATACACACAGTCCCGAGCGTTCTCCCTGAACTTCATAAGGAGAACGCTCGGGACTGTGTGTGTCCATCGGCCATGCTAGACTCCTCTATAGGGAGTCTAGCGCGGCCAATGGAAATTTTCGGCCTTTCCCGAACGAGCGTACGGCCGACCCGATCGTTCGGCGGCCGCGCGCTCGTTCGGGAAATGAGCGTACAGACATAACGATAAAGCCCCGATAAAGTCAGATCCGACGGTATTGGGGCTTTATCGTTACTGTGTGTACCCAGCTTAAGTCATTTATAAACAGATTAAACAGAAGCGGCCCCAGTACAGAAGAACCCTGAGGCACTCCACTTAGAACTTTAGCCCACATAGATGTAGCTCCATTAACCACCACTCTCTGTTTGCGATCCAATAACCAGTTCTCTATCCATGAACAAATGTTTTCTTCAAGGCCAACAGTCCTCAGTTTATACATTAGTCGCCTGTGTTGCACAGTATCAAAAGCTTTCGCAAAATCCAAATATACCACATCCACTGCTGTGCCTGAATCTAACTTCTTACTCGCTTCTTCATAAAAACCAATTAAATTTGTCTGGCATGATCTATTTCTCATAAATCCATGCTGACTACTAATAATAAGATGATCTCTGGAGACAAAGTCAAGGATTTGATCCCATAACAAAGTATCCAGCACCTTCCCTACCACTGATGTTAGGCTTACAGGTCTATAGTTACCAGGCTGTGAACAACTACCTTTTTTGAATATTGGTATTACATTGGCTTTTTTCCAATCCAGCGGCACATCCCCAGACCAAAGCGAATCTGAAAAGATGAGAAAACGTGGTCTAGATAGAACTGAACGAAGCTCTTTTTAAAATCCGAGGATGCAATCCATCTGGTCCTGGGGCTTTATTGATATTAACTTTGTCTAATTGTTTCCGTACCATATCCTCTGTTAGCCAATGTGAATACTCTTCATTTCTTCCCTGCATATTATTACAATCCCTGCTGTAAGGACAAGGATTCTCAACAGTAAAAACCAATGTAAAAAAACGGTTTAGCAGATTAGCCTTTTCGGCATCCTCTACAACCACCTCAGCCCCATTATTTAATGGTCCCACACTCTCAGTCCTCATCTTTTTACCATTTATATACTTAAAAAACATTTTGGGGTTGGACTTGCTTTGTTCGGCAATCCGTATTTAATTTTCTATTTTAGCTAGTTTAATTGTTTTCTTACACTCTTTATTACAACTCCCTGTAAGCCTGTTCTGTTCCCTCTGTTTTAAAAATTTTAAAAGCCTTTTTCTTTTTTTCCATTTCCCTTTTTACCTGAGCATTATGCATGCAGGAGTGGACCTAATTTTTTTACACTTGTTCCCTAAAGGTACGGATTTAGAAATGTAATAGTTTAATATCCCTTTAAAAGTGGTCCACATCTGCTCAGTATCTATACCTAGAAACAATTCCCCCCAGTCTATGAGCAGGAGTGATTCCTTTAACAGCATAAAATTAGCTTTCCTAAAGTTAAAAGTTTTTGTTAACCCAGTGCACTTTAGTTTTTTGCAACCTGTATTAAATGACACTATATAATGATCACTATTCCCTAAGCTTCCCATTACCTTCATTTCCAAAATAAGCTCAGGGTTATTAGATATCACCAGATGCATTCTGTCTAGTAGGAATTTCTACCATCTGTGAAACAAAATGCTCATATAGGAAATTTATACCTTTTGAGGTGCTGGCAGTTCCCTTACTCCAATCTATGCCAGGGTAGTTAAAATCACCCATAACCAGAACATGCCCCATACCAGAAGCCTTCCCCAACTGCATATGGAGATTCATTTCCACCTCCTCCCCAGCATTTGGCGGCTTATAACATACTCCAACAATTAATTTACCTACCTTCTTGCTTCCTGTACACAGTTCCACCCATATTGTTTCTGCCGTATCGTTTACTCCCCCATCTATTCCATCTTTTAAATTTGGCTTCAATTCCTGTTTAACACATACATACTCCTCCTCCTTTCTTATTAACTCTGTCATGTCTAAATAAGGAGTATCCTTCAATATTTACTGTCCAGTCGTGTGAATCATTAAGCCATGATTCTGCTATACCAATCACATCATACTTTTCTTTTAAAGCTATTATTTCAAGTTCCCCGGTTTTTCCAGCCAGACTTCTTGCATTTGTTAACATACATTTTAGATTATCAATTGATTTACTTCCATACATGGTCGTACATGACTCCTTATCCTCTATGCTCCCCCCTCCCCCTTCTCTATCCTCTGTTGTGTTAAGCTTGGGTGTGGGCTACCTAATATAATGGTTTCTACGTGTTGGGGGTTTTCGGGCTGCAGGCCAAATTTTTTTGGGGGTGGACATGCCCATTTAAAAAGGTGGGTAGTAAAGGTAATTTCCTTGGAAACCCTTTGTGTGATAACAGCAGTTACACCTTTAAAGGGTGGGTTTTTATATGGTCATGCCCAAAACTTGAGCAGTGTGCATGTCACTTTTATTTTCTTTTAGAAAAGTGTCCTAGAAATTTTTGGAAATGTTGGCAACTATGACATAGGTAATCATTTATTCTAATTGTGACTTGAGGTGGCCATACACTCATTAGAGCAGATTATTGTTTGATTTGACAAACATTGAATCCATTGTAATGTCTACTGGCCCAGATGTTCTTACATGCGGTGTTCCCCGGCCAGATAACCCTTACTATTGATGTTATGCCTGTAACACAAGTTATGTGATCCAGGTCCGTAATGTTGTGGTACAACAAATCAAAGCACCGTTTATAAGGAGGTAATTTACAGGATAGGAGAATAAACAGACATTTTAGACATGTAATATTATTTAATATCTGTCCGTTTATGGTATCATAAGCCCTGTAGCTAGTGACTCTCTTCACTAACCAAGTTTGCACATTTTGTGGATTTCTTTCTAACTTATCTCATTACATTGGGAATCACAAATTCTTTACTCTCTGATAAGATTTCATGGGGGATAATACTGAATAGCAAGGGTATATCTTTGCTTCCTGCAATTGCCTTAACAACATTATTCTAAATTGGTTTAGCAGTTTCCCTGCAGTATGTATACAGTGTACCTTGCTAGAGCACAAAAACAAGTCTGTTGTTTTGCCACATGGGGGAGCCTGGAGCAAAAACAGATTAAAAAGACTAATATATATAAAAGAGAGCTTTTCAATAAATGGGAAGATGCTTAATCTCTAGTTTACATTTATTTATGGTAATGAGCTGAAGTATGATGAATGTAAACATTTTTGTGATGTACAGAAATGTATGATTCAGCATAAGGGAGTCTTTGATAACATGGTAAATTAAACAAATAATGATCTGATATATTTATCAGTAAGTGTTTTGTTAATAGTCTAAATTTCAAATGTCTAAAGCACTTCTGTATTGTGAATGCAATTTGTTTGCAGAAAGCTTGTTCAATAGGGATTTTCCTTAAAAGGATATTAGTATCATACACCAATAAATGTAAGTGGTCATCAGCTGCGAGTATTGAGCAAATACAGTGCAGGTGGAGGAGTTTAGCCAAGTCAATAAGACATAAAATCAGTCTGTATATCTGGATTAAGGATACATATTTGGCTTTTAATGTCAAGTCTAAAGTATTTAAAAAATTAACTCCTGTCCACTTTGGTAAACTGTACATTTTGTGTTCATGTAGCTGAATTGTAACTTGCATAGATGTTTGTACCATGGTATCTTATAGGCAATAGATATTCATCTGATTTCAGTAGAAATCTTATTCAAAAATCATTTGGGCCTCCAACCCCCCTATTGGTGTCTCTGTATCCGATTGGGCATACATTCCCAACAGCCAATCAGGCTTGAGAAAACTGCTTGAAATTGATTGGGCAGTTTATCAATCAACAAATTGGGAGTTCATTTTTGGAACATTTGACCAAAGTTAAAAGAAACGGGTCAAAAATCGTTTATTCTGAACCACAGGGGTGTTACTGAATTGCAGAGTGGATATAAATAGAAACACACCCCTGCATAATGGCAGAATTTTGTTTAATAAAAAAAAAACAAGATAAATCCTGTCTCAATTATTTATTCCTTTTTGCAAAATTGCCATCTATATAAAATAGTCAAAAACAAATCAGAAACAGTTAAGTGAAAAAAGAGAAACCATACCCAAAATTGGTTGCATTCATTTGTATACCCTATAAGCTAATACTTGGTTGTACCACATTTTGATGTTATTAGAGCACTCACAAGGGTTGTTAAAGTCCGCCAAGCTTAAATGGGATTGCTATGCACTTCAACCTTTAACAGTCTATTTATTACATAAAAAGTGCATCACCCGACAGTTGTTTCTTGTAAGAATTTACAAAATTGTTCAATGTCTGTCAAATTGCAAAATATCTCCTGTACACAACTCTTTTTAGATCACCTCACATATTTTCATTTGCATTAATGACGGACTCTGGCTGAGCCATTCTACGACATTGATTCTCTTTTTTGGAAGTCATGGCTTACCGATATACTCTAGTATAAACCGAGGTTTTCAGGCTTAAAAAAAGCCTGAAAATCTTACCTCGGATATACTCAAGTCAGCCTATCTCCTATCTGTACGCTGGCTGCGCGATCCGCATCCTCGCTGCACAGCCTTGCGCATCCGGATGATGTCACTACCCGGCGCCGGTAGTGGTGACATCGGATGCACAGAGGCTGTGGTCGAGGAGCGGATCGCGCGGCCGTGGACAAGGTAGAGAGAAAACTTTTGCACAGGGACACAAGTGGCAAATACTTACAAATAAGAGTAAAACCTTCTTTATGTGCATACTGTATGCACAAATATAGGAGGATTTACCCTATTTGCAAGTATTTGCCACTTAAGATGTTTTAGTCTGGGAGTTGTAGTTTTCAAACATCTTAAGTGGCAAATACTTGCAAATAGGGATAAATCCTCCTATATTTGTGCATACAGTATGCACAAAATAAAGAAGGTTTTACTCTTATTTGTAAGTATTTGCAACTTAAGATGTTTGAAAACTACAACTCCCAGCAATAAAGCATGCTGGGAGTTGTAGTTTCAAACATCTTTAGTGGCAAATACATACCCCCTCGGTTTATACTCGAGTCAATGTGGTTTTCCTTCTTTTTTCCCTAAAACTAGGTACGTCGGTTATACTCGGGACGGTTTATACTCGAGTATATACGGTAGTTATTTAGATTTATTTTTTGGGTTACTGTCATGCTGAATGGTGAGGTTTCAGATTTTAGCAGATGCTTGTAATTTTGTGTTTATTTTGTGCCAAACATACACTTTTGAATATGGCCAAATATTAATCCTTGGTATCAGACCATAATCCATTTCCATTGCAAAGTTTGTGGGCTCACAACTGAGAAATATTAAGAATACATCTGGCTTTTGACACATGTAGCAAAAAGCCAATACATCTTTAATGTTGTTGTTGGTCTCTTGGTGTGGTAATATAATTTTTGCTATCTGTACTCGAAAATTTATATTTTGATAAAATTTAAATACAGTCAGTGTAGTTTAAAATTTTACTATATGCCTTGTAAAGTGCATAAAATAATGGTAATTACAGTCCAGCATTAAGAACCAAGTATGCCATGGTCTGAAAAGGTTTTAGAACCAAGTGGTTACCCTCAGATCCAGGTGCAAGAAAGTGGCAAAGGGCTGTGATTACACATTCAATTCAGGTGCATGTAATCAGGAAAGTGGTAATTGTGCTGTGATCCAGGAGCATTGCATTAAAAAGAGGAAGGTGGATTTTAATTTTAAATCAATGCAAAGGAATGGGCTAAAAATATTGAGGAAATTCTTGGATAATTTGGGAACAGCTACACTGATTCCTAGGCTGAAACATAGCAAACTTATTGTGCATGTTTGTTTCAAGACACAGTTGGTGGAAATTATCAGTCCGAAATGCTAAAAATGAAATAGACAAGAAACCAGTAATAAATGTATTACCCACTCCATCAGATGTAAATTGGAATTCAACTAAATGTATCTAATTTATCACATGTCTAAATATTCCTCAGTGTTCTCCAGACATCTCCACAATGTTCCCTGTCCTGGCCCATTTATTTTGCGATCGAATATAAACGCAATGATTGGGGCATTTAAATGGGAGGTAAGAATTGTATTGTATGGTCAGCTTAAGTCTAAACCGGAGTTCAGCATGTTTTTACTGCAGCGAAGGTAGTAGGTTAGAGAATCATGCAGATGTCTGAACAATCTTCCTGTCATTCATTTCTGACTCCATGGCTACTGATAATTACCATAATTACCCCACAATGATGCTTTGGCAGCAGAGATATGGGGGAGGGAATGGGTATAGTCACCACAGTATAACAGGGACAGCAAGGCATGGTGGCTGAAAGGGTTAATAAGCTACAAACTGATGCCACAAAGGTTTTTGTTTCTTAAAATAAGTAAAATGCAGGTCCTGTCTCTCTCATTATTTATATACATGATGTTCTGTGTATAATACAAATACAATTGCTTTGTAAAAACATTAATAAAAGCAGGTACAGTGTTGACAGAAATATTATAACCCTTATTGGAAAACATTGTTGCCAAAGAATCATGACCATTAAAACAACAGTGTTGCTTTTTTAAAGGCACAGGACATGGAATTCTAGGTGATGTTATTGTTATGTTCTAAATAACAGAAAATGTAAGTTAACTGTATGCCACACAGGTAACATTAAAGGGCAACTCCACCCTCATAATAACATCTTTTAGAAAGAATGGCCTCTTCAAAATTGTTGATATATCCTATTTTGTCCTCTGAATTCATACTGTATGCCTGCTATGCTTCTGGGTGCCTCCTGGAAACTGAGCAATTTAGAGGTCTGTACTGAGCCTGAGCATGCTCAGAAGCAGCTAGGGGATTAGCATTCAGTCATTGGTTGTGATGTCAACTGTCAAATCCATAACTGACAGTTACTAACTGGGAGAACCAGGAAGCAAAAACAGGGGCAATAGGACTTGTGCGATTTCAGGTTAGACATATATTTCAGTTTTTTTTACAATTTAGGGTTTTGGGGGGATTTACCAGAATACATCTTTATTTTAGGGCTGGACTTGCACTTAATAAACACTATTTATAAGGGTGTATTTTATAGGATATTCATGTATTGTATAATATAAAAGTAGTCCAATTTGGGGCTTATATAAAGGGCATGTTCTCTCTTAAAACAATGCTAAAAAGTTGGATTCTAGACAATGCTATTGGGCAATTTCCTTTTCTAGATGTAGCTTTAGAATAACTATAGACCACATATATATATTTTATATATTACAGACTAGATTTCCTTGCCTAAGACGCTCCTTCCTATTGTCCTTTCATTTTCCATTTTTGTTGGGGCTTTAACTACTAATCAACGTCAGATGATTGTCGAATTGTTGGGCTTTCAGCAGACATATTCTTCTCATGGAAGCCAGGGAATTATTTATTTGTCCCTTTACATTTTCATGAATCTAAGTTTGCTGGGCATCCAGGTGAAAATAAAATGGTGGCTATCCTGACTGGTGATGCTAAAGCTTACGTTAAAGCCTGTCCAGTTTGTGCACAGTAAGAAGCAAACAACTTAGAGTTCCGTTGGGAACTTTATGCACTTACCGGTCCCTGAAAAGCCTTGGACTACAGCTTGTTTTTTTTTCTTTAAGGTTTTATCCTGAGATGAATGGCCAAACCGAAAGAACAAATACAAAGATGTGTATTAGATGTTTTTATACGATTAACAGGGAGAGTTTTCACTCAGTGAAAAGTTACCGTTAGAGAGACTTTGGTCATCACAAGGCTTAAATGATCTTAAAGGGCATGACCACACCCAAACCTAAAATTCACGCACTACTGCCCCACTGTGAAGTTTAAAAAATCCTTACCTACATCTTGCTCTTTATGGCTCTCCTGCAATGTTTGTCCAAAGTCCAGGAAAGTAAAGAGTAGTAGCTGTCATCCTGTTCAAATGTGTCTGCCTCTTCTGCAGCCTCCAGGAGATAGTGTGACATACGCAGGGGAGCCCTTTCCTCCCCTCCCTCCCTCCCACATCCAGATCCATTTTTGCTTGTCCTTCCACCTAGCGTAAAATCCATATGGTAAATGGTAATGGTAGATACCCCCTGCTCGCCCCTAACTGTGGGTTATTTCTTTAAAAAAAAAGGAATTAATATATATATACTTACAGCCCTTCGTTCCCGCAGCACTCCCATTGAGGCATCTGCGCCTGTGATTGGCTGCGTCTCAGGGAGATGGATCAGTGCACCGCGGGAGCCCACCCCTAACCGACGAGTTATTCTTTTAAAAAAAAAAACAGAAATTTACTTACAGCCCTTCGTTCCTACAGCGTCTCCATTGATGGCGCCACGTCTATGATGACTGCGTCTCAGCCAATCACAGAGCGGTGTGATACAGTACAGTACAGCTGCAATCATTTTTTAAACAAATAACATGGGGGTATCTACCATATATTAAAAATTATTTTTAGGGTGGACATGCCCTTTAAACAAGACACTAAGAAACAAATGAAATTTGCTGATTGACATCTTCCATTGAATTAAGTTTGTTCCTGGAGATCTGGATGGGTTTTACACTGCATATACCAATTTGTCAACCCTCTTTTAAATGGGTCCCAAATGTATTTATCTTTTGTTCAATAGGGTAACCATTCAGTACCATATAGACTGGAAAGTATGTCCCAGTGGAAAGATGTTGGGTACCAGTTTGCCAGGTCATGCCAAGGATCTAGTCCTTAAAGGGCAAGTCCAGCCTGAAAATGAAAACTTACATAACGGTAAATCACCCCCCAGAACCCTAAACGGTAATAGTTTGAAATGTGAAATATATAAGTCTAACCTGAAATCCTTCACAATGTCCTGTTGCCCCTGTTTCTGCTTCCTGGTTCTCCAGTTAGTAACTGTCAGTTATATATTTGACAGTTGACATCACAGCCAATGAATGAATGTTAATCCCCTAGCTGCTCTTCTGAGCATGCCCAAGCTCAGTACAGGTTTCTAAATTGCTCGTTTCCATGAGGCATCCAGAAGCATAGCAGGCATACAGTAATGAATTCATAGGACAAAGTTTGATATATCAAATATTTTAAAGAGGCCATTCTTTCTAAAAGATGTTCTTATGAGGGTGGAGTTGCCCTTTAAATTTATGAGGGAACATCTTGAGCTGAGGGGTGTAATGTTGCTTGTGCTGTTTATCTTGCACGTACACACTTACGTGCTCAGTTGTTTTGTTGGTCCTTTCTAACAGCATGTTTATAGTAGCAGCTTAAGTTTGCCAGGGGTCATTATTTGGTGCTAGGGGACACATGAGGCTGAAACGGGGGAGGGGAAGGGGGCGACCAAGTCAGTGGTGAGGAGTTTTACTTATTGGTCCCAGTGGGTCTGCAGGTCCTGTTGTCGTGTGATCGAGCAGGTTAGCGTGGAGCGGCCGACAAGGTTTCCAGCCCGGAGTCCCTCCATTCTGAGGCCTCAGTGGGGGAGTAAAGAATCTGACGGTTGTCTCCATCAGCAATCCGCAGTCTGGCTGGGAACATCATGGAGTATTTAATGTTGGCGGTCCTCAATCGACATTTCACATCTGTGAAATTGGCCCTCTTCGCTGGACCTCTGTGAAAAGTCCGGGTAGGCAGACACCCTGTTGCCCGTTTCTGCTTCTGATTCTTCCAGTTAGCAACTGTCAGTTATGGATTGACAGTTAGTATAGTATAGTATTGGAGAAAACCTTTTTTTAACAGAAGGCATCTTGCAGTCTCATCCTATATGAATAGCATTGCCCACAAAATTAAGAAACAAGAAGTCATTCTTACTCCCAGGTTCCCCAAAGTAAGGGGTGGAGCTATGCAAAATACTCCTTTATGTCCCTTAGCTTATGCACGTGCCCAGAACGCCGGGCTTAATAACATGCAATATAGCTTAATATATAGAGCCAATCATTAGACCTGCAGACATGACAGTGTTTTTTTATTGAAAGCGTACGTGCTTTCGTGCCCACACCACAAGTGAACAAACAAGTGCTTGAGTGGTAGTCAGGACCATCTTCCCCTCCTGGGTGTCCCGCTGCAACAGGACCCACCACAGAGGGGATCTGGCTTCCGGCCGCATAAGGCTATGGAGGCCCACCAATACTGCCCCCCTTTCGACTCAGCTGCCACAGGAAGTCTCCAGGGAGGGTTTGATGGGAAAGCTGAAGATCCTAAAAAGGACCCAGCCTGTCCCGCTACAAAATGTGTACAAATAAACGAAAAAATAAAAATATAGTGGGGAGTGGGGATAAGTGCTAAGTGCAATAAATAAGGGTGCCAATTCCTTATGCAAATAATAGGGGTGCGCCAATAGGGAGAGAGGGAGCAAAAAGCCCTTCACTGAGCATAAAAATGGAGAAACACATTCTTATAACGGAAGGCATTTGTAGTCTCATGCTATATAGATAGCATTGCCCACAAAATCTAAGAAACAACAAGTAATTTATTACTCCCAGGTTCCCCAAAGTAAGCTTCAGAGATGTGCAAAATACTCCTTTATATCCTTAGCTTATGCATGTGTCCAGAACCACTGGCTTAATAACATGCAATATAGCATAATATAGAGCGCAATCATCTGACCTGCAGACATGACATGTTTCAATCTTGTTAGATCTTGTCAGTGCAAGAACAGATTCATGGCTCTATGGTGTAAGGCTTGGGTCTACAGTCGACAAGGCAGCTAGAAAGCTTAAGGAGAGGGGGGCCAAAATGAGCAAAAATCCCTCCACTGAGCATAAAAATGGAGAAACACCTTATAACAGAAGGCATCTTGCAGTCTCATGCTATATGAATAGCATTGCCACAAAATCTAAGAAACAAAGAAATTTCTTACTCCCAGGTTCCCCAGAGTAAGGGGCGGAGATATGGAAAATACTCCTTTATGTCCCTTAGCTTATGCATGTGTCCAGAACAGCTGGCTTATAATATGCAATATAGCCTAAATATAGAGCCAATCATCAGACCTGCAGACATGACATGTTTCGATCTTGTTAGATCTCGTCAATGGGACATAAGGAGTATTTGCATATCTCCGCCCCTTACTCTGGGGAACCTGAGAGTAAGAAATTACTTGTTCTTAGATTTTTGTGGGCAATGCTATTCATATAGCACGAGACTGCAAGATACCTTCTGTATAAGAAGGTGTTTCTCCATTTTTATGCTCAGTGAAGGGATTTTTGCTCCTTTTGCCCCCCCTCTCTCTAAGCTTTCTAGCTGGCGTGTCTTAGTATAGTTCTTTAGGGTGAATAAAGACATATGTCCATCCAGTCCAACCATCCAGCAATACCCTCATTACCTGCCTAATTGTTGATCCAGAGGAAGGGGGAAAAAAAACCAACAAATTTATGATGGGGGGAAAAGAATCATTCCTGACTCCAAGTGGCAATAAGAAATATCTCTGGACCAACTCTACTTATACTTGTAACTTGCAACATAACTTTTTCACAGAAACTCATCAAGCTTTTTTTTTTTAAACTGTCCACGAACCAGCATCACAAAAACACTGGTAGACAGTTCCATAGCTTTACCATTCTCACAGTGAAAAACCCTTTCAAACTTGAGCCTAAACTTCTTTTCTTCTTAAAGTGTATGTATACTGAAAAGATGGCTTTGCATCATCTTACATAAATAAATATGTGTAAGTAGCACTTACTCTGAGGTGTGTGTGTTGCTGCATGCCTTCAATAAAAGTACTTGTTTTGTCAGGCTCTGAGCACTGACCTGACTATTTTACCACATACCAAATGTCAATACTGTAAACAGAATACCGCACACCAACGTTCAAACCATTCAGCTACAACAAAACTGCTTACATAAATGTTGAAATGTAAGATGTTTAGATTGGATATCTAAGAAATAGGGGACAGATCAACAAAAAAAATGTACAGTGAGAGTTTGGATGAATTATAGTTTCCATTAATGGGGCAATTAAAAAAAATATTTTTCCCAGTGTATATACTCTTTAAGGAATGTTGAGTTCTCTGACATGTTCTATTGGTGAACAATGCCCCAGATAGTTTATTGTATTGCCGTTAATGTATTTATACCAGTAATCATATCCCCAAGCAAGCGCTTTTTCTCTAGCATACATAGTTGTAACTTATCCAATCTCTCTTTATATTCAAGCTCTCCCAATCCCCTTATTAATAGTTGCCCTTCTCCGAACCCTTTCCATTCCAAATGTCCTTTTTGTACACAGGATTCCAAAATTGCACGCATATTCCAAAATGTGGCTTACCAATGCTTTATAATGGGGGGAATAATATTTTCCTCCCTTGAATCCATACCTCTCTTTATACAAGACAATACCATGCTTACTCTGGCTGTTGCTGCCTGGCACTGCTTGCTCACCTTTAAGGTTGTTATCCACCAAAACTCCAGATCCTTTTCTAACAGGGATTCACTTAACACAGAGCATTTATAGTATAAACAGCACAGTCCAAAGTCAAAATGCATCACCTTACATTTCTCAACATTGAATCTTATCTGCCACTTAGCAGCCCAATGTAAACATCTATCGATCCGCCTGCAACAATTGCACATCCTCTGAAGATTTTAATGGTGGACAAAGTTTTGTGTCATCAGCAAAAACAGAAACCTTGCTAACAAACCCACTTCCAAATCATTAATAAATAGATTTAATAGAAGCGGCCCCAACAGAACCCTGTGGACACCCACTTAGCACTTTAATCCATACTGTTGAAGCCCCATTAACAACTACTCTCTGCAACCTATTCATGACATCACAGTCAGAAAGCGGATCCCCTAGCTGCCTTTCTGAGCATGCTCAGGCTCAGTACAGGTCACTAAATTGCTCCGTTTCCACAAGGCATCAGCATCATAGCAGGCATGCGGTAATGAATTCAGAGGACAAAGTAGGATATAACAACTATTTAAGAGGCCATTCTTTAAAATATGTTATAGGGTGGAGTTGTCCTTTAACGTAATGAATATGGTGAAGTTGTCAGTGGACATCGCTTATAAACTGCCAGAACGATAACTTTCGGCAAAAATGAGCAGCTTTTTAAATACAGTGAAAATAGCACTTTTTGCCATTGCAATGTGCAGTGATAGTGAAATGTTCAAATAGCAATGTTTATAAAATAATCCCCCTAGTCTTTGTCTTGTTCCTGTGTCCTGACTGATTGCTGACTAGACTGTCTGATAATCCTTGTGCCCTTTTTTGTTCTAGGTGTTTTGACTTCTTTGGATATATGGCCTCAGCTTTGATATTTACATTCAAATTCCTGGGGGCAACCGGGCAGGGCCCCTGCCAGACCTGAAATACCCCTCTCCCCAGCCGAAGGCCAGGTACTGTGATCATCTGTTTAAACACCAGTACCGAACAGGCGTGTTTTAGAACAGCGGATTGGTCTCACATTTAATAACATACGAACAATCAACTATTAGTCACCGGGCCCTACACCATTGGGGGGCTGCAGGGGCAACAGTTGTGCCTCTGGTTGTATCAAGGATTACCAAGGTTACAGTATTGTAATTTATTTATTTTGCAAGCATACAGATAATATACATCTGCGAACAAAAACTGATATAAAAATATAGGAAACAGTGATAAGGATATAAAGTTTACATAAGGATGAAGTGCTCAGCATATCTGTAAATGCATAAGCTGTCGAGGTTAAATTTTGAAAATTCACAGTATGGTAAACAGTTCAATCATGATCATCACATTCTGCTTGGGGGAAGTAAGTTACTGTGACAGGTAATGCATTGGACATTTGACCCGTCTGTTTAAAATGTTACCCTATTTATTCTGCTAAAAAAAAAAAAAAAAGTTAATCTAAGCAATGCTGTTCATGTGCTATTATACATAGGGGGCTGCAATACAAACCAATGCAGTTTTTAGCCATCAACATTTTCTTTTCATCTCTAACTGTGTAAATTGTAATTTGACGTGTCAGCTGTTGTTGAATTACAGTTGCACATTTTATTTAGGTGAATGGTGGGGACATATTTTAAAATAGAGGGCAATGAAGGAGGAGTGTGTGGGAAGAGGTCAGTGAGGTGCTGCCTGGGGCAACATTAGCATCTGGCGCTGGTCATGTGTGAATTGGATTATCACTGGTAAAGCAGGTTGTATCATGGGAAGGAGAATAATTGTTAATCTGTTATCGATTTCTGCCCTGCTTGTTTAATTTGGGTTAGCACAGTGTGTATCGTGTATACTTATGTTTTGCTTTTGCTATGCCCACTATTAGGAAAGAAAGGTGAAGAAGGATGGATGAAATCTGTAAAGAATGTAGATGAGACATGTAGACATACCTTTGCTGTCTTTGGTAATGCTACTTCCATCCCTATTGTGTTTCTGAAATCAATGCTCATTTTGGCATGCAGAGCTGCCATTGTTTCCTAACTACAGCTTTTATTAATTTAAGTTAGTGAGTGTTTACAATGAGCAATAGGGAAACTTCTTCAAGTTCTTTCTGTAACAATATTTGTACTCGTAGAAAAATAGTCAGAATTCACAACAGTTAAAAATCAATGTTCTATCAATGTTTTATTTTATTATATCAACCCACAAATGTTAAATCTGATGTTTGATAATAACAAAAATAGATGTGTTTTAACCAAGAGTATATAATTCAATCATTATTACTTCTGAAATCTCCAACTGCGACACTAATATACTGAACACCTCTGTTCAACAATAAATACACCTTACACACATGTCTGCAGAACTTTTTAGGATGAAAGTAAATCGTTCAAGGTATTAAACATAAAGGGACATATTTTTAAAAATCAGTGTATTAAATTTTAGATCAGCATTATTAGTTGAAAATACTGCATAGTGTACTTATTGAAATTTCAAATTTCCTACTGCAGTAAAGGCACAATATTGGTATATTGTTATACAGTACCTTAATAAATATGCCATGGTTTGTGTTGAGCCAAAGGATTTCCTTACCTTTCATACCCATTGTTAGGCTGGTATCATGGTAGGGACACATCGGTTAACAGGGGTTAAAGTCACAATAACAGATACAATAACAGTTAGAACAACTTTAAGTCTTGCTTGTGGTGTATTACAAAAAGCATCCACGCAGCTGCCACAAGTGTTTTGCCGACTTTTAGGTGACAATTAAATGCCAACTAATAGCTGGTATTAAAGTTACGTGGGGTTAAATCCCAGGTTGCAAAATAAGTATGAGCCCGGAAGAGTGGGTGGTGTGTGTTTGTATGTAAAACCTCCGGTAATGTCTTATTCAGACTCAGCACTCCATTCCATTCCAACTGCCTGGGTGCTGTTAGTAAAGTATACAAATCTTCCAATCGGTACAGAGCACTCCACAGACTTAAAAACTTGAAAATTTATAAAGTTAGAGGTGGAGGTGAGGTCCTAAAATGATATCCGAGAATTAGGGGCCAAGTTAAAAGCAAGGACCTCAAGGGTAGTGAATTCAGAAATACTACCGCAGCCACGTGCTATGCTAGGGAGGCAACGGAGCTCAGGAGTATAAATGCGTGGCTAAGGGAGTGGTGTATGGAGGATGGGGTTTGGGTTTTTAGGAACTGGGTGACTTTTTCGTTGGCTACAGGCTCATTAGTAGAGACGGATTGCACCTCAATGGTGATGGTGCAGCTGTTTTGGGGGAGAAGATGGCTAGGGGGTTGGAGGAGATTTTAAACAGGTATGGGGGGAAGGGTATGTTGAACTACACAGGGGTAGATAGAGAAGTTAGGGATCAGGGGGCTGTTGCTGATGTTTGGCTATTAATAAACTATTCACCGTTTGGAGTGCTAATTTTTTTACACTTGTTCCCTAAAGGTACAGATTTAGAAATGTAATAGTTTAATATCCCTTTAAAAGTTGTCCACATTTGCTTTGTATCTTTACCTAGAAACAATTTCCCCAGTCTATGAGCAGGAGTGATTCCTTTAACAGCATAAAATTAGCTTTCCTAAAGTTAAAAGTTTTTAACCCAGTGCACTTTAGTTTTTTGCAACCTATATTAAATGACACTATATCATGATCACTATTGCCTAAGCTTTCCATTACCTTCATCTCCAAAATGAGTTCAGAGTTATTACCAGATCCAACAACACATTCTGTCTAGTAGGAACTTCTACCATCTGTGAAAGAAAATGCTCATATAAGAAATTTAAGAACTTTGTACCTTTTGAGGTGCTGGCAGTTCCCTTACTCCTATCTATGTCAGGGTAGTTAAAATCCCCCATAACCAAATCATGCCCCATACCAGCAGCCTTTGCCAACTGCATATGGAGATTAATTTCCACCTCCTCCCTGGCATTTGGCGGCTTATAACATACTCCAACAATTAATTTACCTACCTTCTTGCTTCCTGTACACAGTTCCACCCATATTGTTCTGCCGTATCGTTTACGCCCCCATCTATTCCATCTTTTAAATTTGGCTTCAATTCCTGTTTAACAAATAAGGAGTATCCTATAATATTTACTGTCCAGTCGTGTGAATCATTTAGCCATGATTCTGCTATACCAATCACATCATACCTTCCCTTAAAGCTATTATTTCAAGCTCCCCAGTTTTTCCAGCCAGACTTCTTGCATTTGTAAACATACATTTTAGATTATCAATTGATTTGCTTCCATACATGGTTGTACATGCCTCCTTATCCTCTATGCTCCCCCTTCTCCGTCCTCCGTTGTGTTATAGCCCCCTGATCCCTAACTTCTCTATCTACCCCTGTGTAGTTCAACGTACCATCCCCCCCATACCTAGTTTAAAATCTCCTCCAACCCCCTAGCCATCTTCTCCCCCAAAACAGCTGCACCATCACCATTGAGGTGCAATCCGTCTCTACTAATGAGCCTGTAGCCAACAGAAAAGTCAGCCCAGTTCTCTAAAAACCCAAACCCCATCTCCATACACCACTCCCTTAGCCACGCATTTATACTCCTGAGCTTCCGTTGCCTCCCTAGCATAGCACGTGGCTGCGGTAGTATTTCTGAATTCACTACCCTTGAGGTCCTTGCTTTTAACTTGGCCCCTAATTCTCGGATATCATTTTTAAGGACCTCACCTCCACCTCTAACTTTAATAAATTTTCAAGTTTTTAAGTCTGTGGAGTGCTCTGTACCGATTGGAAGATTTGTATACTTTACTAACAGCACCCAGGCAGTTGGAATGGAATGGAGTGCTGAGTCTGAATAAAGACATTACCGGAGGTTTTACATACAAACACACACACCCACTCTTCCGGGGCTCAATACTTATTTTGCAAACCTGGGATTTAACCCCACGTAACTTTAATACCAGCTATTAGTTGGCATTTAATTGTCACACTAAAAAGTCTGCAAAAACACTTGTGGCAGCTGCGTGGATGTCTTTTGTAATACACCACAAGCAAGAACTTAAAGTTGTTCTAACTGTTATTGTATCTGTTATTGTGACTTTAACCCCTGTTTAAACCGATGTGTCCCTACCAATGATACCAGCCTAACAATGGGTATGAAAGGTAAGGAAATCCTTTGGCTCAACACAAACCATGGGACATATTTATTAAGGTACTGTATAACAATATACCAATATTGTGCCTTTACTGCAGTAGGAAATTTGAAATTTCAATAAGTACACTATTGCAGTATTTTCAACTAATAATGCTGATCTAAAATTTAATACCATGATTTTTAAAAATATGTCCCTTTATGTTTAATACCTTGAACGATTTACTTTCATCCTAAAAAGTTCTGCAGACATGTGTGTAAGGTGTATTTATTGTTGAACAGAGGTGTTCAGTATATTAGTGTCGCAGTTGGAGATTTCAGAAGTAATAATGATTTGAATTATATACTCTTGGTTAAAACAACATCTATTTTTGTTAGTTATCAAACATCAGATTTAACATTTGTGGGTTGATATAAATGAAATAAAAACATTGATAGAACATTGATTTTTAACTGTTGTGAATTCTGACTATTTTTCTACGAGTACAAATATTGTTACAGAAAGAACTTGAAGAAGTTTCCCTATTGCTCATTGTAAACACTCACTAACTTAAATTAATAAAAGCTGTAGTTAGGAAACAATGGCAGCTCTGCATGCCAAGAAAATGAGCATTGATTTCAGAATACAATAGGGATGGGAAAGTAGCATTACCAAAGACAGCAAAGGTATGTCTATCATGTCTCATCTACATTGCTTTACAGATTTCATCCATCCTTCTTCACCCTTTTCCTAATAGTGGGCATAGCAAAAGCAAAACATACAAGTATACACGATACACACTGTGCTAACCCAAATTAAACAAGCAGGGCAGAAATCGATAACAGATTAACAATTATCTCTCCTTCCCATGATACAACCTGCTTTACCAGTGATAATCCAATTCACACATGACCAGCGCCAGATAGCTAATGTTGCCCCAGGCAGCACCTCACTGACCTCTTCCCAACACACTCCCTTCATTGCCCTCTATTTTAAATATGTCCCCACCATTCACGCTAAATAAAAATGTGCAACTGTAATTCAACAACAGCTTGACACGTCAAATTACAATTTACACAGTTAGAGATGAAAGAAAAATGTTGATGGCTAAAAACTGCATTGGTTTGTATATGCAGCCCCCTATGTATAATAGCACATGAACAGCATTGCTTAGATTAACTTTTTTTTTTTTTTTAGCAGAATAAATAGGGTAACATTTTAAAACAGACGGGGTCAAATGTCCAATGCATTACCTGTCACAGTAACTTACTTCCCCCAAGCAGAATGTGATGATCATGATTGAACTGTTTACCATACTGTGAATTTTCAAAATTTAACCTCGACAGCTTATGCATTTAACAGATATGCTGAGCACTTCATCCTTATGTAAACTTTATATCCTTATCACTGTTTCCTATATTTTTATATCAGTTTTGTTCGCAGATGTATATTATCTGTATGCTTGCAAAATAAAATAAATTACAATACTGTAAACCTTGGTAATCCTTGATACAACCAGAGGCACAACTGTTGCCCCTGCAGCCCCCCAATGGTGTGAGGGCCCGGTGACTAATAGTTGATTGTTCGTATGTTATTAAATGTGAGACCAATCCGCTGTTCTAAAACACAGCCTGTTCGGTACTGGTGTTTTAAACAGATGATCACAGTACCTGGCCTTCGGCTGGGGAGAGGGGTATTTCAGGGGTCTGGCAGGGGCCTGCCCGGTTGCCCCCAGGAATTTGAATGTAAAATATCAAAGCTGAGGCCATATATACCAAAGAAGTCAAAAACACCTAGAACAAAAAAGGGCACAAGGATTATCAGACAGTCTAAGTCAGCAATCAGTCAGGGACACAGGAACAAGACAAAGACTAGGGGGATTATTTATAAACAATTGCTATTTTGAACATTTCACTATCACTGCACATTGCAATGGCAAAAAGTGCTATTTTCACTGTATTTATAAAGCTGCTCATTTTTGCCACGAAAGTTATCGTTCTGGCAGTAGTATAAGCGATGTCCACTGACAACTTCACCATATTCATTACGTTAAAGGACAACTCCACCCTCATAATAACATATTTTAGAAAGAATGGCCTCTTAAAAATATGTTGTTATATCCTACTTTGTCCTCTGAATTCATTACCGCATGCCTGCTATGATGCTGGATGCCTTGTGGAAACTGAGCAATTTAGTGACCTGTACTGAGCCTGAGCATGCTCAGAAGAGGCAGCTAGGGGATTCGCTTTCTGACTGTGATGTCATGAATAGGTTGCAGAGAGTAGTTGTTAATGGGGCTTCAACAGTATGGATTAAAGTGCTAAGTGGGGTGCCACAGGGTTCTGTGTTGGGGCCGCTTCTATTTAATCTATTTATTAATGATTTGGAAGTGGGTATTGTTAGCAAGGTTTCTGTGTTTGCTGATGACACAAAACTTTGTCCACCATTAAAATCTTCAGAGGATGTGCAATTGTTGCAGGCGGATCTAGATAGATGTTTACATTGGGCTGCTAAGTGGCAGATAAGATTCAATGTTGAGAAATGTAAGGTGATGCATTTTGGACTTTGGACTGTGCTGTTTATACTATAAATGGCTCTGTGTTAAGTGAATCCCTGTTAGAAAAGGATCTGGAGTTTTGGTGGATAACAACCTTAAAGGTAGCAAGCAGTGCCAGGCAGCAACAGCCAGAGTAAGCATGGTATTGTCTTGTATAAAGAGAGGTATGGATTCAAGGGAGGAAAATATTATTCCCCCCATTATAAAGCATTGGTAAGGCCACATTTTGGAATATGCAGTGCAATTTTGGAATCCTGTGTACAAAAAGGACATTTTGGAATGGAAAGGGTTCGGAGAAGGGCAACTAAATTAATAAGGGGATTGGGAGAGCTTGAATATAAAGAGAGATTGGATAAGTTACAACTATGTATGCTAGAGAAAAAGCGCTTGCTTGGGGATATGATTACTGTGTATAAATACATTAACGGCAATACAATAAACTATCTGGGGCATTGTTCACCAATAGAACATGTCAGAGAACTCAACATTCCTTAAAGAGTATATACACTGGGAAAAATATTTTTTTTAATTGCCCCATTAATGGAAACTATAATTCATCCAAACTCTCACTGTACCATTTTTTTTGTTGATCTGTCCCCTATTTCTTTAGATATCCAATCTGAAACATCTTACATTTCAACATTTATGTAAGCAGTTTTGTTGTAGCTGGAATGGTTTGACAGTTGGTGTGCTGTATTCTGTTTACAGTATTGACAGTTGGTATGTGGTAAAATAGTCAGGTCAGTGCTCAGAGCCTGAGCAAAACAAGTACTTTATTGAAGGCATGCAGCAACACACACACCTCAGAGTAAGTGCTACTTACACATATTTATTTATAGATTAAGATGATGCAAAGCCATCTTTTCAGTATACATACACTTTAAGAAGAAAAGAAGTTTAGGCTTCAAGTTTGGAAAGGGTTTTTCACTGTGAGAATGGTAAAGCTATGGAACTGTCTACCAGTGTATTTTGTGATGGCTGGTTCGTTGGACAGTTTAAAAAAAAAAAAGCTTGATGAGTTTCTGTGAAAAAGTTATGTTGCAAGTTACAAGTATAAAGTAGAGTTGGTCCAGAGATATTTCTTATTGCCACTTGGAGTCAGGAATGATTTCTTTTCCCCCCATCATAAATTTGTTGGTTTTTTTTCCCCCTTCCTCTGGATCAACAATTAGGCAGGTAATGAGGGTATTGCTGGATGGGTTGGACTGGATGGACATATGTCTTTATTCACCCTAAAGAACTATACTATAGACACGCCAGCTAGAAAGCTTAGAGAGAGGGGGGGCAAAAGGAGCAAAAATCCCTTCACTGAGCATAAAAATGGAGAAACACCTTCTTATAACAGAAGGTATCTTGCAGTCTCGTGCTATATGAATAGCATTGCCCACAAAAATCTAAGAAACAAGAAGTAATTTCTTACTCTCAGGTTCCCCAGAGTAAGGGGCGGAGATATGCAAAATACTCCCTTATGTCCCATTGACGAGATCTAACAAGATCGAAACATGTCATGTCTGCAGGTCTGATGATTGGCTCTATATATTAGGCTATATTGCATATTATTAAGCCAGCTGTTCTGGACACATGCATAAGCTAAGGGACATAAAGGAGTATTTTCCATATCTCCGCCCCTTACTCTGGGGAACCTGGGAGTAAGAAATTTCTTTGGTTTCTTAGATTTTGTGGGCAATGCTATTCATATAGCATGAGACTGCAAGATGCCTTCTGTTATAAGGTGTTTCTCCATTTTTATGCTCAGTGGAGGGATTTTTGCTCATTTTGGCCCCCCTCTCCTTAAGCTTTCTAGCTGCCTTGTCGACTGTAGACCCAAGCCTTACACCATAGAGCCATGAATCTGTATCTTGCACTGACAAGATCTAACAAGATTGAAACATGTCATGTCTGCAGGTCAGATGATTGGCTCTATATATTATGCTATATTGCATGTTATTAAGCCAGTGGTTCTGGACACATGCATAAGCTAAGGGATATAAAGGAGTATTTTGCACATCTCTGAAGCTTACTTTGGGGAACCTGGGAGTAATAAATTACTTGTTGTTTCTTAGATTTTGTGGGCAATGCTATCTATATAGCATGAGACTACAAGATGCCTTCCGTTATAAGAATGTGTTTCTCCATTTTTATGCTCAGTGAAGGGCTTTTTGCTCCCTCTCTCCCTATTGGCGCACCCCTATTAATTTGCATGAATGAATTGGCACCCTTATTTATTGCACTTAGCACTTATCCCCACTCCCCACTATATTTTTATTTTTTCGTTTTATTTGTACACATTTTGTAGCGGGACAGGCTGGGTCCTTTTTAGGATCTTCAGCTTTCCCAATCAAACCCTCCCTGGAGACTTCCTGGTGGCAGCTGGGAGTCGAAAGGGGGGCAGTATTGGTGGGCCTCCCATAGCCTTATGCGGCCGGGAAGCCCTAAGATCCCCTCTGTGGTGGGTCCTGTTGCAGCTGGACAACCAGGAGGGGAAGATGGTCCTGACTACCACTCAAGCACTTGTTTGTTCACTTGTGGTGTGAGGCACGAAAGCACGTAACAGGCTTTCAATAAAAAAAAACATGTCATGTCTGCAGGTCTAATGATTGGCTCTATATATTAAGCTATATTGCATGTTATTAAGCCAGCGGTTCTGGGCACGTGCATAAGCTAAGGGACATAAAGGAGTATTTTGCATAGCTCCACCCCTTACTTTGGGGAACCTGGGAGTAAGAAATGACTTCTTGTTTCTTAGATTTTGTGGGCAATGCTATTCATATAGGATGAGACTGCAAGATGCCTTCTGTTAAAAAAAGGTGTTTCTCCAATACTATACTATACTAACTGTCAAATCCATAACTGACAGTTGCTAACTGGAAGAATCAGGAAGCAGAAACGGGCAACAGGGTGTCTGCCTACCCGGACTTTTCAACAGAGGTCCAGCGACAGAGGGCCAAATTCACAGATGTGAAATGTCGATTGAGGACCGCCAACATTAAATACTCCATGATGTTCCCAGCCAGACTGCGGATTGCTGATGGAGACACCGTCAGATTCTTTACTACCCCAACTGAGGCCTCAGAATGGAGGGACTCCCGGGCTGGAAACCTGTCGGCCGCTCCACGCTAACCTGCTCGATCACACGACAACAGGACCTGCAGACCCACTGGGACCAGATAAGTAAAACTCCTCACCACTGACTTGGTCGCCCCTTCCCCTCCCCCGTTTCAGCCTCATGTCCCCTAGCACCAAATAATGACCCCTGGCAAACTTAAGCTGCTACTATAAACATGCTGTTAAAGAAAAGGAACAGACAAAACAACTGAGCACGTAAGGGTGTACGTGCAAGATAAACAGCACAAGCAACATTACACCCTCCAGCTCAAGATGTTCCCTCATAAATTTAAAGGGCAACTCCACCCTCATAAGAACATCTTTTAGAAAGAATGGCCTCTTTAAAATATGTTGATATATCAAACTTTGTCCTATGAATTCATTACTGTATGCCTGCTATGCTTCTGGATGCCTCATGGAAACTGAGCAATTTAGAAACCTGTACTGAGCTTGGGCATGCTCAGAAGAGGCAGCTAGGGGATTAACATTCAGTCATTGGCTGTGATGTCAACTGTCAAATATATAACTGACAGTTACTAACTGGAAGAACCAGGAAGCAGAAACAGGGGCAACAGGACATTGTGAAGGATTTCAGGTTAGACTTATATATTTCACATTTCAAACTATTACCGTTTAGGGTTCTGGGGGGTGATTTACCGGTATGTAAGTTTTCATTTTCAGGCTGGACTTGCCCTTTAAGGACTAGATCCTTGGCATGAACCTGGCAAACTGGTACCCAACATCTTTCCACTGGGACATAACATTTCCAGTCTATATGGTACTGAATGGTTACCCTATTGAACAAAAGATAAATACATTTGGGACCCAATTTAAAAGAGGGTTGACAAATTGGTATATTGCATGTAGAAACCCAGTCCAGATCTCCAGGAACAAACTTAGATTCAATGGAAAGATGTCAATCAGCAAATTTCATTTGTTCTTAGTGTCTTGTTTAAAGGGCATGTCCACCCTAAAAATAATTTTTAATATATGGTAGATACCCCCATGTTATTTGTTTAAAAAATGATTGCAGCTGTACTGTACTGTATCACAGCCGCATCTGTGATTGGCTGAGACGCAGTCAATCATAGACGTGGCTGCCATCAATGGAGAGCGCTGTAGGAACGAAGGGCTGTAAGTAAATTTCTGTTTTTTTTTTTAAAGAAATAACTCGTCGGTTAGGGGTGGGCTCCCGCGGTGCACTGATCCATCTCCCTGAGACGCAGCCAATCACAGGCGCAGATGCCATCAATGGAGAGTGCTGCGGGAACGAAGGGCTGTAAGTATATATATATTAATTCCTTTTTTTTTTAAAGAAATAACTCACCAGTTAGGGGCGAGCAGGGGGTATCTACCATTACCATTTACCATATGGATTTTACGCTAGGTGGAAGGACAAGCAAAAATGGATCTGGATGGTGGGAGGGAGGGAGGGGAGGAAAGGGCTCCCCTGCGTATGTCACACTATCTCCTGGAGGCTGCAGAAGAGGCAGACACATTTGAACAGGATGACAGCTACTACTCTTTACTTTCCTGGACTTTGGACAAACATTGCAGGAGAGCCATAAAGAGCAGAGATGTAAGGTAAGGATTTTTTAAACTTCACAGTGGGGCCAGTAGTGCGTTGAATTTTAGGTTTGGGTGTGGTCATGCCCTTTAAGATCATTTAAGCCTTGTGATGACCAGAAGTCTCTCTAACAGGTAACTTTTCACTGAGTGAAAACTCTCCCTGTTAATCGTATAAAAAACATCTAAGATACAATTCTTTTGTATTTGTTCTTTCGGTTTGGCCATTCATCTCAGGATAAAACCTTAAAGAAAAAAAACAAGCTGTATGTCCAAGGCTTTTCAGGGACCGGTAAGTGCATAAAAGTTCCCAACGGAACTCTAAAGGTTGTTGCTTCTTACTGTGCACAAACTGGACAGGCTTTAACGTAAGCTTTAGCATCACCAGTCATGGATAGCCACCATTTTATTTTCACCTGGATGCCCAGCAAACTTAGATTCATGAAAATGTAAAGGGACAAATAAATAATTCCCTGGCTTCCAATGAGAAGAATATGTCTGCTGAAAGCCCAACAATTCAGACAAATCATCTGACAGTTGATTAGTAGTTAAAGCCCCAACAAAACAAATGGAAAATGAAAGGGACAATAGGAAGGAGCGTCTTTAGGCAAGGAAATCTAGTCTGTAATATATAAAATATATATATGTGGTCTATAAGTTATTCTAAAGCTACATCTAGAAAAGGAAATTGCCCAATAGCATTGTCTAGAATCCAACTTTTTAGCATTGTTTTAAGAGAGAACATGCCCTTTATATAAGCCCCAAATTGGACTACTTTTATATTATACAATACATGAATATCCTATAAAATACACCCTTATAAATAGTGTTTATTAAAGTGCAAGTCCAGCCCTAAAATAAAAAGATGTATTCTGGTAAATCCCCCCAAAACCCTAAATTGTAAAAAAAATCTGAAATATATGTCTAACCTGAAATCCTGCACAAAGTCCTATTGCCCCTGTTTTGCTTCCTGGTTCTCCCAGTTAGTAACTGTCAGTTATGGATTTGACAGTTGACATCACAACCAATGACTGAATGCTAATCCCCTAGCTGCTTCTGAGCATGCTCAGGCTCAGTACAGACCTCTAAATTGCTCAGTTTCCATGAGGCACCCAGAAGCATAGCAGGCATACAGTAATGAATTCAGAGGACAAAATAGGATATATCAACATATTTTGAAGAGGCCATTCTTTCTAAAAGATGTTATTATGAGGGTGGAGTTGCCCTTTAATGTTACCTGTGTGGCATTACTAGTTAAAACTTACATTTTCTGTTATTTAGAACATAACAATAACAAGTCACCTTAGAATTCCATGTCCTGTGTGCCTTTAAAAAAGCAACACTGTTGTTTTAATGGTCATGGAATTCTTTGGCAACAATGTTTTCCAATAAGGGTTATAATATATTCTGTACAAACCTGTACCTGCTTTTATTAATGTTTTTACAAAGCAATTGTATTTGTATTATACACAGAACATCATGTATATAAATAATGAAGAGAGACAGGACCTGCATTTTACTTATTTTAAGAAACAAAAACCTTTGTGGGCATCAGTTTGTAGCTTATTAACCCTTTCAGCCACCATGGCCTTGCTGTCCCTGTTATACTGTGGTGACTATACCCATTCCCCTCCCCCATATCTCTGCTGCCAAAGCATCATTGTGGGGTAATTATGGTAATTATCAGGGTAGCCATGGAGTCAGAAATGAATGACAGGAAGATTGTTCAGACATCTGCATGATTCTCTAACCTACTACCTTCGCTGCAGTAAAAACATGCTGAAACTCCGGTTTAGACTTAAGCTGACCATACAATACAATTCTTACCTCCCATTTTAAATGCCCCAATCATTTTGCAGTTTATATTCGATCGCAAAATAAATGGGCCAGGACAGGGAACATTGTGGAGATGTCTGGAGGTAACACTGAGGGAATATTTAGACATGTGATAAATTAGATACATTTATGTTGAATTCCAATGTACATCTGATGGAAGTGGGTAATACATTTATTACTGGTTTCTTGTCTATTTCATTTTTAGCATTTCGGACTGATAATTTCCACCAACTAGTGTCTTGAAACAAACATGCACAATAAGTTTGCTATGTTTCAGCCTAGGAATCAGTGTAGCTGTTCCCAAATTATCCAAGAATTTCCTCATATATTTTAGCCCATTCCCTTTGCATTGATTTAAAATTAAAATCCACCTTCCTCTTTTTAATGCAATGCTCCTGGATCACAGCACAATTACCACTTTCCTGATTACATGCACCTGAATTGAATGTGTAATCACAGCCCATTTGCCACTTTCTTGCACCTGGATCTGAGGGTAACCACTTGGTTCTAAAACCTTTTCAGACCATGGCATACTTGGTTCTTAATGCTGGACTGTAATTACCAATTATTTTATGCACTTTACAAGGCATATAGTAAAATTTTAAACTACACTGACTGTATTTAAATTTTATCAAAATATAAATGTTTCGAGTACAAGATAGCAAAAATATTATATTACACAACCAAGAGACCAACAACAACATTAAAGATGTATTGGCTTTTTGCTACATGTGTCAAAAGCCAGATGTATTCTTAATATTTCTCAGTTGTGAGCCCCACTAAACTTTGCAATGGAAATGGATTATGGTCTGATACCAAGGTATTATTATTTGGCCATAATTCAAAAGTGTATGTTTGGCACAAAAATAACACAAAAATTACAAGCATCTGCTAAAATCTGAAACCTCACCATTCAGCATGACAGTAACCCAAAAAATAAATCTAAATGAACTACCGTATATACTCGAGTATAAACCGTCCCGAGTATAAACCGACGTACCTAGTTTTAGGGAAAAAAGAAGGAAAACCACATTGACTCGAGTATAAACCGAGGGGGTAGTATTTGCCACTAAAGATGTTTGGAAACTACAACTCCCAGCATGCTTTATTGCTGGGAGTTGTAGTTTTCAAACATCTTAAGTTGCAAATACTTACAAATAAGAGTAAAACCTTCTTTATTTGTGCATACTGTATGCACAAATATAGGAGGATTTATCCCTATTTGCAAGTATTTGCCACTTAAGATGTTTGAAAACTACAACTCCCAGCAATAAAACATCTTAAGTGGCAAATATGGCAAATAGGGGTAAATCCTCCTATATTGTGCATACAGTATGCACAAATAAAGAAGGTTTTACTCTTATTTGTAAGTATTGCCATTGTGTCCCTGTGCAAAAGTTTCTCCTACCTTGTCCAGCGGCCGCGCGATCCGCATCCTCGATCCACAGCCTCTGTGCATCCGGATGTCACTACCGGCGCCGGGTAGTGACATCATCCGGATGCGCAGAGGCTGTGCAGCGAGGATGCGGATCGCGCAGCCAGCGTACAAGATAGGAGATAGGCTGACTTGAGTATAATCCGAGGTAAGATTTTCAGGCTTTTTTTAAAGCCTGAAAACCTCGGTTTATACTAGAGTATATACGGTAAGCCATGACTTCCAAAAAAGAGAATCAATGTCGTAGAATGGCTCAGCCAGAGTCCAGTCATTAATGCAAATGAAAATATGTGAGGTGATCTAAAAAGAGTTGTGTACAGGAGATGATTTTGCAATTTGACAGACATTGAACAATTTTGTAAATTCTTACAGAAAACAACTGTCAGGGTGATGCACTTTTTATGTAATAAATAGACTGTTAGAAGGTTGAAGTGCATAGCAATCCCATTTAAGCTTGGCTGGACTTTAACACCTTGTGAGTGCTCTAATAACATCAAAATGTGGTACAACCAAGTATTAGCTTATAGGGTATACAAATGAATGCAACCAATTTTGGGTATGGTTCTCTTTTTTCACTTAACTGTTTCTGATTTGTTTTTGACTATTTTATATAGATGGCAATTTTGCAAAAAGGAATAATAAATTGAGACAGGATTTATCTTGTTTTTTTTTTAATTAAACAAAATTCTGCCATTATGCAGGGGTGTGTTGCTATTTTATATCCACTCTGCAATTCAGTAACACCCCTGTGGTTCAGAATAAACTGATTTTTGACCCGTTTCTTTTAACTTTGGTCAAATGTTCCAAAAATGAACCTCCCAATTTGTTGATTGATAAACTGCCCAATCAATTTCAAGCAGTTTTCTCAAGCCTGATTGGCTTGTTGGGAAATGTATGCCCAATCGGATACAGAGACACCAATAGGGGGGTTGGAGGCCCAAATGATTTTTTGAATAAGATTTCTACTGAAATCAGATGAATAATCTATTTGCCTATAAGATACCGATGGTACAAACAATCTATGCAGAGTTACAATTCAGCTACATGAACACAAAATGTAGAGTTTACCAAAGTGGACAGGAGTTAATTTTTTAAATACTTTAGACTTGACATTAAAAAGCCAATATATGTATCCTTAATCCACGATATACAGACTGATTTTATGTCTTATTGACTTGGCATAAACTCCTCCACCTGCACTGTATTTGCTCAATAACTCAGCAGCTGATGACCACTTTACATTTATTGGTGTATGATACTAATATCCTTTTTAAGGAAAATCCCTATTGAACAAGCTTTCTGCAAACAAATTGCATTCACAATACAGAAGTGCTTTAGACATTTAGAAATTTAGACTATTAAACAAAACACTTACTGATAATATATATCAGATACATTATGTGTTAATTTTACCATGTTATCAAAGACTCCCTTATGCATGAATCATACATTTCTGTACATCACAAAAAATGTTTACATTCATCATGACTTCAGCTCATTACCATAAATAAATGTAAACTAGAGATTAAGCATCTTCCCATTTATTGAAAAGCTCTCTTTTATATATATTAGTCTTTTTAATCTGTTTTTGCTCCAGGCTCCCCCATGTGGCAAAACAACAGACTTGTTTTTGTGCTCTAGCAAGGTACACTGTATACATACTGCAGGGAAACTGCTAAACCAATTTAGAGAATAATGTTGTTAAGGCAATTGCAGGAAGCAAAAGATATACCCTTGCTAATTCAGTATTAATCCCCCATGAAATCTTATCAGAGAGTAAAGAATTTGTGATTCCCAATGTAATGAGATAAGGTTAGAAAAGAAATCCACAAAATGTGCAAACATTGGTTAGTGAAGAGAGTCACTAGCTACAGGGCTTATGATACCATAAACTGGACAGATATTAAATAATATTACATGTCTAAAATGTCTGTTTTATTCTCCATATCCTGTAAATTACATCCTTATAAACGGTGCTTTGATTTGTTGTTACCACAACATTACGGACCTGGATCACATAACTTGTGTTACAGGCATAACATCAATAGTAAAGGGTTATCTGGCCGGGGAACACCGCATGTAAGAACATCTGGGCCAGTAGACATTACAATGGATTCAATGTTTGTCAAATCAAACAATAAATCTGCTCTAATGAGTGTATGGCCACCTCAAGTCATCAATTAGAATAAATGATTACCTATGTCATAGTTGCCAACATTTCCAAAAAATTTCTAGGGACACTTTCTAAAAAGAAAATAAAAGTGACATGCACACTGCTGCAAGTTTTGGGCATGACCACATATAAAAACCCACCTTTAAAGGGTAACTGCTGTGATCACACAAAGGAGTTTCCAAGGAAATTACCTTTACTACCCACCTTTTTAAATGGGCATGTCCACCCCCAAAATAAAATTTGGCCTGCAGCCCGAAAACCCCCAACACGTAGAAACCATTATATTAGGTAGCCCACACCCAACAGCCATGATAGTTTGGAGCTTTCACACTGGCTCACTGAGCTTTTTCAGGAGAGAAATCTCCAAGTACTGCCTTATATTTCAGCAGAATTTTGTGTGCAAACCACTTTGCAGAGTTGTGTGTGGGCACACAGCATTGGCTGTGCCATTACCTCTCACATGACTGCAGTGTATACCCTGAAGAGCCAGGAGCTATAGAAGGGTAGAAGCAACCCCCCCAGAATATCTTATTTAAGAATTCCATCATTCTTCAGCTCAATGGGAAACTTCAGATTCTCCAAAGTTTCCAGGCATTCCATTGGTAGCAGCAACAATGGCTTAAATAAGAACTATAGTGCAAATATGCTTGTGAAGGTTCTCATTTATCCAGGTCATGGTATATCTGTTGTATTCAATTAGATCAGAAAAATGAGTGTAAAAAAGCAAAAGTTCTCTTACACTTAAAAGGGTGTTATGATATAATATGGGAGTCAGTAAACAGTGCATTAGCACCGGGGCTCAAGGTAGGTAGGTAATCAAGTAAACATAGAAATAATTCCCAAGGGTGGGAATAAGAACAAGTACCAACCTATACCACCCCAAATGGGAGTGGGCACTAAACTCTGACATCAATATCCCAACTAAATAGCAAAAAGAGGGGTAACAAGACCCCAATAAAGGTACATTGTAGTCAAAAAAATATCAATTTATTTTATTCACATATATCAAAAGACTAATCTAAAAATATAAACAAGTATAGTGCATAAAAAGACCCCTGAGACGAGAGAACCGGGTAGATAACCGGCATATAAATACATATAAGTATTAACAAGTAAGATCTAAAATCCGTGTTGGTAGAAAATCAATCAAATGATGAATAAGGGGTATTCCACATATTGAGAACCAAGTCCAAAGTCCAATGTGGATATACCCTGTGGATGATAACTTGTAATAGTAGAAAAAGTACCAGTAGCAAAGTATGAATAGATGGTTGGTAGTTATAACAAATGGTAACTATAGAGCATACATATGCCGAACAAATACTGGGGCCATAAACAGAGCATTCCACTCGGCTTTTCCGTAAGACTCCTCAGGCATAAAGGTATGTATAATAGGAACAATCTCACCCATCCGAAGCAAGTCCATTGCCATCATAGTCCTGGTTCCGCATAAACCACGTACGGGTGTCCAGAGTTCCATTCCTTGTATGCCGCTCCCATGAACTCAGCCACGTAACATATACACAGACTGGGTCTAATACCACACCAATAGCTCTCGGTCCCGCCTCAGGGGAATGGATCCAACTAAACCGACGCGCGTTTCGGGACGTCGTCGTTCCTTCTTCCGGGACTTGTGAAGGTTCTCATTCATCCAGGTCATGGCATATCTGTTGTATTCAATTAGATCAACTGGACTTGAAGTTTAGTTCTTGAAGACGTCTTGCTAGTCATCCGACTGGCTTTCTCAATTCAGAATGACTTGTACAAGTATCTGTGGCAATTACGTACCCTGGAAAATCCCAATTAGCATATCACAGCCAAGTGTTAAGGGCGTGATTAGATAGTGGCTAAGAGGTGTTATAGGAACGCCCAGAGTAAGGTGTCAAAACAGCATTGTACTTGGCAGACAGATGGTGTCACAAGAAAAGCGACATCATATACGCAGTGCAGTGCAGTGAAGAATGCTCTGATTTGTATGTGGGGGAGACCAAACAGCAACTGCATCAACGTATGGCCCAGCACAGAAGACCCAATTCCTCGGGTCAGGACTCAGCCGTGTACCTGCATCTTAAGGATAAAGGACATACCTTTGAAGATTGTAATGTTAACATATTGGCAAAGGAACGTGACTGGTTCAAGAGAGGTGTTAAGGAGGCCATTTATGTGAAAATAAAGAAACCAAGCCTGAATAGAGGTGGGGGGGTTCGACACCATCTGTCTGCCATGTGCAATGCTGTTTTGACACCTTACTCTGGGCGTTCCTATAACACCTCTTAGCCACTATCTAATCATGCCCTTAACACTTGGCTGTGATATGCTAATTGGGATTTTCCAGGGTACGTAATTGCCACAGATACTTGTACAAGTCATTCTGAATTGAGAAAGCCAGTCGGATGACTAGCGAAACGTCTTCAAGAACTAAACTTCAAGTCCAGTTGATCTAATTGAATACAACAGATATAGTGCAAATAAAGTGTTTTTTAAAAAGTTTTTTAAAAAAGTCCCTGGGGCAGGTAGGTAGGATTAGTAATTACTACCTCCCGATATTGTTTCTGTAAGGACAAAGAAAATTGCTTCTGCCAGACAGGATGGCCCAGAACACTTACCTGGCATATGAAAACTGGATGCATTGGCACTCCTCAATAAAATGATATTGGGAGGTAGAAATAATCAACTTACCTCAGTGGAGTTGCCCTTTAACAGTGTAGTGTAACAGCAGCAGTGTTACAGGTTTAAAGGTCTGTTGGATTTAATAAATAACCAGAGCCCTGGGCAATTTCTCCACCTGCCTGCTCTCTGCCAGATCTAGGGACACACTTCAGGACAAAAAAAAGAGAGAGGGACAAAATATTAAAATGTGTGACTGTCCTGCAACATTATGGACTGTTGGCTACTATGCTGTCATTAGTGTCACATATCCACTGAAATGTGTGTATTATGGGAAACAATGTACCTCTTACTTTAAATTAGGACATTTTAAGCCACCTTTAAATTTTATGACCTGCATAAATACACCAATGCATAAGGTTTGTGGCCTTAATTTGTATATGGTCATATCACATTTAACAAAGTCATGTAACACTAAAGACCTAGCAAAGCACTGTTTCTTTCCTTTCCACTTTCTAATCAAATCTGAAAAACAGGCAAAACAGGATTTCAACATGTTACAAAGCTGTGCATTTTCCCTTTAAGTGACCCTCCAGGCAAACATTGGTAAATTAAAGGCTGATTGGCGATTCCCACAATTGTCATAGTCATTTTATTTCCAATAATTAGGCATAATTAGCAATGAACTAAATGTGCTGCACGCCTGGTCTGCACTACGCATTCAGCTCAACTTGTATCAATGCTTTGGAAGCCGTGATCATAAAAACACCAAATTCTCTGAATCAGAGCAATTTTGTCTTCTCACTCATCTAATGACGTAAGAGCCAGAAATGAATGTACGCACATCTATAAGCTGCATGTGTAGAGATACATGTGAGTCAGTGCATGAAATATCAGTGGTCACATAAATCCAGCATTTGCATTGTGTTACAACTTGTATCTGTTTCTGGATTCTAAATCTGTGAACAGAAACATTATCAAGGGCAGCAAGCCGAGTGATTTTCATTTTAAAGGGACATTATCTGCAAAATGAAGAGCTTTCGTTTCTGACTGATAACCTTGTAGAAAATGAAGGGCATAATGTAGCGTTAAAATGATTTATTTTATCTTAAGAAACAGTATGATTCCTTTTATGCAACCACGGCGAAGCTTATTTCTAGCAGTGCTAGTCTCGCTTTTGGACGGATTCACAGTGGGGATTTTGTAGATTCAGCTACAGTTTGGAAGAAAAGCCTTTATTACTGGTAGCAAACAAGTACCTCTGAACAATTACAGCCTGTGCATTCAAGCCAATGGAAGAAAAAGCTGTAGTGAAGGGAGAATGAGGCAGCGCACTGACAAATAAGTTCAACATTTAAAGCTTCATCCCATGATTCTGGTACAGGAGCTGCATGAACTATACATTTGATAGTAGCATTAAAGAAATAAATGTTAATCAATAAACTGCCAAATTTTGCTAAATAAGGGTCTGTTTACCAAGAGCCGCATAAGCATCTGTTGCAGCTATTCGGTATCGCATTTGCATCGCTGACTAAACTGCGATTGGGTTTTACCTGATGTGATTTTAACACCTACTATTTGGTGATCTTGCAAAGCCACACAGAAAACTGCGGCAATATGATTTTGAATTAAAAGCTGCGGTTTCATGGGTGCCATTTGTGAGAAACACACAGCCGCCCTCAAGCTCAATGGGTTAGTTTGACTAATTGAAAAATTGTGGTTGCTGCTCTTCTTATATTGGATAAATCATTTAAAAATCTGTTTTTATCCATTACCACTTCTCTTAGTTACAAAGTGTATCATCATCTATTTTCCACATGTGCACAACAATGTCACAGTGCAAAGGTCTCACAAGCTGGCTGGGTAAAACTTTAGAGAAGATAAGACATAGTTAGATTTATTTTTATTTTGTTTTACTATAGTGACCCTTTATTTACTTTTCCTGCTTAATACCATTTATTAATAAACCTTTTCATCAGAGTGTCTGCTCTATATTTCATAGTCCATAATCCACTAGGCCTTAACCTCTAGGCCTTAAGGAATTCCTTAAAGGGTATGTCCACCCTAAAACATCATTTTTAATATGATGTTCCCCCATGTCTCCCAGCCCCAACCACGTAAATTATTTTTTCAGAAAGCCCCCCAAACTCTTACTTACCTCCCCTCGTTCCTCCGCCGCACTGCCGGCCCTCTGCTTGCGAGAATGCAAGCAGAGGGGCGGGACCGGCAGTCGCGTCTGTGATTGGCTGAGCGGCAGCCAATCACGGACGCGGTTGCCGGTCATTCAGTGCAGCGGAGGAAAGCGGAGAGGTAAGTAAGAGTTTGGGGAGCTTTTTGAAAATAAAAAATATGCGGTTGGGGCTGGGAGACATGGAGGAACAACATATAAAGGGGGATTTACGCTAGGGGGAGGGATAGTAGAACGGGAGGGAGAGGGAGGGGGAGGGAGGGGGAGGGAGGGGGGAGAAGGGCTGCAATACGCTGACAAATATCTAACGGAGGCAAGGTAGCAGGCAGAGCCCTGCTATCCTCCTAGTGGTTAGTTTTGGGACTTTGGGGGGGGGGGGGTCTACAGGAGAACCTATGGAGCTGGGATGTGAGGTAAGGATTAAACTACACTACATGGGGGGGCCAGTAGTTGGGTGGATTATAGTTTTGGGGGTGGACATGCCCTTTAAGGAGTCACAATTAAGACAAGGACCAGGAAAATTGGAGTCAGTGAGCATGTTTCCCTCCCACCCACTTTATAATAAATGGTTAATGCTTGTGGTAATGTCAAGAAGGTTGAGGGTTATGAAGGACATCTAATACATTAATTGTATCATTTTATAAGCTGTATTAAATTTGTTCATCATCTTATGGACTCTTATTTGCTGGCCATATGATATGGATATTGTCCACAAAAATATGATAACCTTTAATGTGTAGACTAAACACATGATGGTTTAAACAAAATGTTTTCCCGGTGCATGCACAAACAGGTTGGCATACCCAGGGAGTGTTAAAAAGTTGTCATGTTCTGCCAGACAGCAGGACCCTGGAAAAGATGGCAGGTAAAACATTTCGTAGAATTATATGAGCTTTGAGGTAGTGGTAGAGGACGTCAAGGTGGTGTTGGTGCACAAGGTAAATGCAGGAAACTATAAACTAACCACCAAACAAACAAGTTTATTTAATATGCATCGTATTCCTCATGCTTCTCAACATAACCAGTACACCTTTACTGCTTTACATATCAGTACAATAAAAAATACTTACATTTTTCCACTGCAATATAAATAGGATCTGACAGTTTAATACAACACAATTATTGTTTAAGGGTTAATTGTGACAGGTGTTAATGCTTGTTACATTTATTAAAAACATATAAAATGACACCTATATACTCATCTTAAAACACATGTTCATTCAGCTTACCATATCATCTACCCGGAAGTGTTATTTTGAAACCTTAATGCTCATTTACTCTTTAAATGTGGGAGCGGTGGACAAAAAAGGGCAGCGTTTTAAAGTGAGGTAGTGTAGTCCGAGTCCACAAAGTATAATTTCTTGCTGTACCAGAAAAGAGAAAGAGTAAGATAGATATCACCACAAGGTATAGGCCTGCAGGTGGGTGCTGAAAGTCTCTCCAGTTAGGGCTAGGCCACACTGCTGCGCTTTTTTTGCGCATGCGTTTTTTCATATCATTGAAAACGCGGCAATGCATGAAAACGCGCGTTTTTCGGGTGCGTTGCAATTGCGATTTGCGTTTCGCATTTTAAAACGCAAAAGCATGCATTTTTCGATACTTAATTAAAAAAACGCATGTGCAAACGCAACAAAATCCGTGTGCGATTGCGTTTGCGTTGTAGTGTGGCCATGCCCTAACACTGAAGAGGTAGGAGGTTTCAAAGTACATAAAAGAAGATGTCAATGAGCAGCAAATCTCGGTGTCAAGGTATGAACAACCTTAAAGCAACTGTACAGCCATGCATTAAACAAGTGTGGGTTAACCTATATCCAAATCAGGAGAATTTATGTGCCTGTCTGTGATAGTAATATACTTAGTAAAGAAGATACACTGAAGCATTAACAATTAGGAAGTCGTGCTTCGCTTACTAATCTTTACCTTGTATGAAACTGTTGGAAGTGGAAGCAGGGGATTCTTTAAAGACCTCAGCAGCATGGTTGGACTCTAGGGAAGTACCTGAAGTACATACAGATGCAACTTCATTTTATTACAAAAGTGGTTTTACAATGTGGATTGTTACAGACTCTACCAGCATTGTAACCAATTTGGAGATCAGAACAGAGATCAGTAAAATGAAGAATCAATTTAAGCCCACCATTTTTTTCAAATGTAAATAACACCAGGTATAAATTATTAATAGTTACCTGAGGGTAATTTTAACTCCCAAGCATATAACTGTAATAGATAAATTCTAGTTTTGCCATTTTCTCTTGGTCATTTCTTACCCACTATATTTAGCCAACATGAATTGCATTGTATAGGTAACCTGTTCCCATTGGTTGGAATGTTTCATGTGGACAATGGCTAAAAAGGTATTTCATTTTCCCCCAAAAAAGCATTGCCAAAAACTCAAAATGTGTAATTAACAATGAACCCCAATTATTTTACAATCTACCCTTTAAAATTGTTTTGAAAATGCTCCCCTTTGCCATAAAAGTACATTTTCGCCAGCAGTAGCTCCAAAACAAGTACACATGCACTGGAACACGTTTTATGGGTAAAATGATTACTTAAAAATTCCATTTTCTTTGTTATGACTAAACCTCACCATACACTGTGGAGACATTTTGTTCAACGATCTATATTCAACATTCCTTTAATGTTCCAAGCCCTGGCCCATTCATTTGAGATTGATCAATCACAAAAATGTTTTGGCAAGGAATGTTGGTTTTAACTGCTCCTGCTTCATTAATGCAACATTCAGATTCAGGCTAAAATTATTAATTTTAAATAAAATTAATTCAATTTATTTTATATATTTGGCATTGCCCTGCTGTGGTCCATAATGAGCTGCCATTTCAGGTTTTGCAGTGGTCCTTTTTCCCAGGATGCTCATTTTTAAAAAATGTTCCTAACAGTTATTTTTGCCTCATTTGCTGTTCAATTGGTAAAACATGATCTACTCAACTAAATATAGTCATGGGTGAGCCCATAAGGAACTCTATTAAGGGTTCTGGATAAAGGAGATCAATACTTTGGAAGCATTTATTCTGAGTTCTCTCTGAATAGTCAGATTTAGGCTGTGTATACATGGGCCAAATATTCTCTTTGAACAGAGTACCAATTAGTACTGCAGATATTTTGGTGCAACCAAACTCGTGACCCATTCAAAACCACACGATTTTCAGGTGGGTAATTGGGAAAATATCCTCTGGTGTTTACGCAATTCAAGGTTACTGGAATGAAAAGTTTTTTTTTCTTAAAAACATATGAATTTGCCCTGAACTATCACTTTAATGGATTTGAGTCTTTGTCCTAGCTGTGTAATGCTGGCCATACACAAGTTAGACATTTAATAGATCCAACATTCGACTGCTGATGCTCTTAAAGGGCATCTATAGTGGGAAAATAAACTTTGTTTTTTTTCTTTCCATGTGTTCTATAATTCCCCCCCACCCCCAGAGTGCCTTTATTTTCTTTAGTTTCCCTCTTTGTACTTAGATACACAAATTAGAAGAATACATGATTGCATTCCTCTACTCCTACTTGTACTGTAAATCAAATCACTGTGACGTGACCCTCTTCCCTGCTCAAGTCCCTCCCTCCTCCATTACAAACAGAACATTAGCAGGGGAAGAGGTAGCTTTGACTGCAGAGATAAGGCTGCACTTGACCCCCCTTCTTGAAAGCTTTTACTGATTGATGATGGGTCACAAAGAGAGATATCGTATTTAGAGATGGGATCTTGATTTCGGAGCCTATTTTCTATATTTATCGAACGTTCGAGGATTATCGAAAATAGCCTTAAACGTTCGATAATCCTTGAAAATACGATCGGAAACTTAAAAGTAATCTCCGATCATATTTTCGAGAATTATCGAACATTAAAGGCTATTTTCGATAATCCTCGCAAATAGTCTCGATAATAATCGTAAATTCGTTAAGTTTTTGGAATTTTACCAAGATCCGGGAACGAAACTGGTGAGATTCGGCCATCTCTAATCATATTGCAGCAGGACACGGAGAGATCTGTGTCTCCAGGACAGCTTGCTTTCCATTGGCCACTGTGCGTGGGATGTTGAACTGCACATGATAAGCTTGTCAGGCAGCCGTAGTAAAGACATGGAGGAGGTAACAGAGGGGAGGGGGAAGTGCTGCAGAGATCTGACACCATGGAAAACCAGTCACTGACAGAGGTACATGAATTTAACTTTGCAATGGGAAAATTTGTGTTTTTCACTATAGATGCCCTTTAAATGTCTAAACAAACCCACTAGTGCTTTTACCATCCAATGTTCCCATTAGATACCCTGTTCTGACCCAACGATTAGAAGATGATCGCTAAAATTAACAGTGCGTGAATGTCGGAGGAAAAGTTTATAGTGTATGGCTGCTTCTACCGCTATGCAAATGGATTAAATTTCATTTGTTAAATTTATTTAAATCTTAATGTCTCCTTAATTGTACTATTCTTTGCCTTATGCTGGCTGGATTACATTATTTGATCCGAGATGAATGTCAGATCAATTGGAATGTCGAGTGGAGCAGCAGCTTTACCTGCCGACATTCATGCAATCTTTCCAGGATGTACTATATTTGTGATCTTAATTGATATTAAACATAATGATAGGGCCAGTGGGCTGTCGGAACTTCAAAGGAATGTCTATAGATATGATTGTAGTTTATGGCCAGCTTTAAAGGAAGAAACTTGTCAATGAGTATATGTGAGATGGACCATTGTCAAATGAGAGATTGGAGGTTATAGGATAGAATATCAGAACTATTTTTGTGGTTCTTTGGCATATTAATAGTTCTAATGAGCATGACCCAACTTTTTCAAGTTTCTGCATGTCTGATTCACTGTGAAATATGTTCCTCTTCATATATAAAAATAATAAGAGAGCAAGTAGGATCAGTGTAAACAAACAAACACCCACTGCATAAATCGATTGATCCAGCGTCCCACACAGGAGCCTTGGAAGCGCAGCACAATCTCATAAATTTGGAGTTGTCCAAGATGTAGATTCTCTAAGACAGTGATGTGGATATAGGACCAGAGAGAACTCGCATTGTCTTTCCTGTGTCTGAAAAGAAAAAAAAACGCTTATGAGTAAAAACATTAGTTACATTTTAAGTGAACATACAGCATACATGATGAAAACCTTGCTGTCAATCTTCAGATATAATTGCCCGATTACAGATCTATATAGTGGATTACATGCTGCACTAGGCAGAGCAGATGGACATATGTGAGAACTGGTTACAGAGGTGGAATACAGTGACTGCAGTCTGCAATGGGTGATACTATTTATATTGTTTAAATAAAGAAATAAAAACTGAAAGCTCTAACTGTATCTGGTGATTGCAAATTAAAAAGTGTAATTACATTCTGAAGTGGGTGCAGGGGAGGAGTCATTTCAGATACTTGGTAATAAGAAAGCAAATATCTATGAATATTTTGATATAGTGCTAAAAGGACCTTTAATGTCTACAGCCACATAGGTGAGTGTAGACCAACAACGCTTGTTTATAACATTCTCATATACTAAACTGTTACTAGAATAGACGTAATTGGATACTGGCCAATAGAATAAATACAATAGTACATAGACTATTGTTCTTACAAATTGAGCCTAGTGATCATAACCAAAAGTAAAAATGGCCTCATAAACACATTCAATAGTGTGCACTAGGCCGAACAATGCCTGCATGTAGTGTCATATCATACATGTGTACGAGCCCTAAGACATGATCTGGAAATCAATTAAAAGTCCAAGGTTTTGAAAATTTTAATTTTTCCCTCAGAAGAACCAGTGCAATAACTGATTCATCTGTGCTGTTTTGCGATCTGTTAGTGAGTGCCAAGAACTAGTCTCACAACCAATGGCCAATATATTTCCATAATAAAATGAATGAAGTATATCTGTGGTATTTAGTTAGACCAACTAGACTTGAAGTTTACGGTAGTTCTTGAAGATATTTGATAGTCATCCAACTAGATCTCTCAATTTCTGAATTGAGTGATCCAGTCAAATGACTAGCAAAACGTCTTCAAGAACTAAACTTTAAGTCTTCTTGATTTAACAGAATACCACAGATATATCATGACCAGGATGAATGAGAATAATCAAAATGATGAGTAATACAAATTAATAAAGATGTTAGAAGTAAAAGACTGGGCTTTAGATGTGTATTCATTAACAAATGCAATTTAGTAACAGATCATACATGTATATCTGTTGTATTCAATTAGATCAACTGGACATGAAATGTAGTTCTTGAAGACGTTTCGCTAGTCATCCGACTGGCTTTCTCAATTCAGAATGACTTGTACAAGAATCTGTGGCAATTATGTACCCTGGAAAATCCCAATTAGCATATCACAGCCAGGTGTTAAGGGTGTGATTAGATAGTGGCTAAGAGATGTTATAGGAACGCCCAGAGTAAGGTGTTAAAACAGCATTGTACATGGCAGACAGTTGGTGTCGAACCCCCCCACCTCTATTTAGGCTTGGTTTCTTTATTTTCACATAAATGGCCTCCTTAACACCTCTTTGCAGTTCCTTCGCCAGTATGTTAACATTACAATCTTCAAAGGTATGTCCTTTATCCTTAAGATGCAGATACACGGCTGAGTCCTGACCCGAGGATGGCTTTCTGTGCTGGGCCATACGTTGATGCAGTTGTGTTTGGTCTCCCCCACATACAAATCAGAGCATTCTTCACTGCACTGCACTGCATATATGATGTCGCTTTTCTTGTGTTTAAGTATTGGGTCTTTCGGATGTACCAATTGCTGCCTCAGTGTGTTGTTCGGTTTAAAGCAGATAGGGATAAGATGTTTTTTTTAAATTCTTCTTAATTTCTCGGAGACCCCTGCTACATATGGGATGACCATGTTCTTTCTCCTGTCTTGCTTTTTCCCTTCACTGTTGGTATTCGTGTTCTTTTCTTTCCTTCTACTTCTTTTGACAAAGGCCCAGTCTGGATCTGTACAATGCTGTTTTAACACCTTACTCTGGGCGTTCCTATAACACCTCTTAGCCACTATCTAATCACACCCTTAACACCTGGCTGTGATATGCTAATTGGGATTTTCCAGGGTACATAATTGCCACAGATTCTTGTACAAGTCATTCTGAATTGAGAAAGCCAGTCGGATGACTAGCGAAACGTCTTCAAGAACTACATTTCATGTCCAGTTGATCTAATTGAATACAACAGATATACCATGACCTGGATGAATGAGAACCTTCACAAGCATCATACATGTAGTTTGTCATTTTTTAAAATTCTAAATGTGTTGTGCAGGTAAGTCACACACAAACTAATCACAAGATTACACTTCAACCACTTAGTTGGTTTGCTGGTTAATTGGATACACCCTGTGTGACTTGAAACCTACAATACTACATATGACAGAGTGGCTGTCATAGGGAACTGCCAATAGATAGGATCTAGTATAGACTGTTCTTGGTAAGTACACACTATGTGAGGTAATAACAGGTTTAAGAGGGGCAACTGCATAAACTACAGTTTGTATAAGGGTATAGTACACAGTGTAGAGGGTCATTAATGAGAGCAATTAAAGACTAAACTTGATTATAGATCACAAGATTACAGACTCTACTTGATTACAGATCAAGCACTGATTACAGATGGGGTAGGCAATTACACAGTCAAGTGATTAATGATTGTACTGATTATGGTTGAAATAGTTACAAAATGTACTTCTTAACAAATGCAGTTGACTGATTACACACTGTACTCTGTAATTACAAACAGAATAGATCAATTGTAATCTAAGACCAGAAGTACCAGATGATAGATTAGAATGTAAAAAAGATCACAAAGCCACCATTAATAAGAACTTATAATGCAGTTAGAGTGTAGTACAACCTAAGCCAGACAGTTTGGTGACTTGTGAGGTCTGTTTGATAGCCTACCACAGACCTGGCAAGAGCTCGCACACAGCAGTGCGACATGTTCAGGAAGGAGCTGGAGCTGGCTTGTGTGCATAGCGATGTCTCAATACTACGTAGGAGGTCATTGGTCTTCAGGAGAAGAAGCATTTGTCTTGGTACACTTGCAAGAAGCTGGCTGATCTGGGGTAGATAGACCGCAGCATTACCGTGTATTTCTTCTGCCTGCAAGAGAGTAGGACAACAAGAGTCTAGAGGTTAATTGGCGTCCCAATGAAGATTTTAAGATCAGCGTTTATACTAACGTTGACCATACACTGGGAAAGTTTCTTTGCAAAGTCTCTGCAATGTTTGGACAACTGACCAGATTGATCACCATCGATGTTCAATTGTAAAATGAATAAACCAGTATATGAAATGTATATGTTTATAGATATTAGATATGCAATGGGCTTGTCTGATCAGTTTGTGATCATTATAATGCATGATCTTGGCAGTTTGAGCATTAAATAATTAGCAATGATGCCTTGCAGTCCACTGTTCAATTCCACCCTTGCTTGCATTTTCAAGGAGGTTTCCCCTATGCTTGCGTGAGTTTCCTACATGTTCTTTAGTTTCCATCCACATTTATAAATTTAAATGCATAACATGTAACTGTAAATCTTATAATTTGTTCAGTGCTATATAAAAATAAACACATACATTCGATTTTTTTTTTTACAAGGAATTTCTAATTATCAAAGTATAGTATATGGTCAGCATTGGGGATTTTCAGTACAATATCAAGCATGGTTACTCAAAGTCAGACAACGTTCAGGATTTTTCACAGAGTTTGTTTTTAACTTGACTATAATTTTAGCATTTCTTTATGATAGAGTGAATGCAATATCTCTAAAATCATGTTGAACTGGTTGTTGCTTTCTGGATGTAGCCTTGTTAATGCACAATAAATCAACAAACTAGTAAAAATTGGATGCACTTACTGTAGTTTTAAAAGAAATCTGGGGACATCCAATTAATGGTGGGAACACTCTGGTACTATGATAACATTCAGAACATGAGCATAGAAAACAATGCGACAATCCCCTTACAGCTTCAAAAAAGCATTATGGAAATTTTTGTTAAAAGCCCTGCAATTTTAACCTCATCCTGAAACATGAGCAGCTTTCAGAACTCATTCATCATGGACAGCATTCATTTTATTTTCATTTCAGTATTTTTCTTTTATCTACCTGAACTATGTGCTGTACCTAATTATACCATATAACCTATTTATATTTACTCATCTAACATCTGTGATGAGGATGGAACTAACAAAAGCTAATTTGCAACACTTGTCTCACAGGATAAAAACACATGCTGGTATACAAGTGTCCACTTTTTTTATAAAGATTAATTGAATGCTTGTGGAAAGAAAGTTTGAGAAAAACATTGACACGTCAACAGATTATGGTTGGGAAAGAATTGATGGGCATTTTAAACAGAGCCTTTAGCTTCCATCTGTATAAGGAATTCCATAATTCCAAACAGAAAACAGTGTCTCATTCCAGAAATCAGGAGAACTAAACATATTTATTTAAATCCTAATGTGAAAGCTTTTCTCCTCTTCTCTAGTCAGTTGCATTTACGAATATATGTGAAAAATAGATTCTATAACTAAGAAGGGTTGTTGCTGCCAGTACAACTAACACCCTGTGTAGACTTTAAACACCATTGTGAGCATGTGAACCTATTGTTTCATAGGAGTTACACTGCAGAGTTTCCCTATATACTCGAGTATAAGCCAAGGTTTTCAGGTTTTAAAATTAGCCCGAAAACCTAAGCTCGGCTTATACTATGGTCAGTCATGTACCTGTGCCCTGGCTCTGCGTTTGACAGGTCCCAGGCTTGAACTGGTGCTTGGACTGTGCAGAGTGGTACTGGGATAAGTTGTGCCTGTGCTGGATCGCTGGAATTGGTGCTCGGATTGTGCAGAGCGGTACCGGGGTAAGTTGTGCCTCCGTTGGAATTAGTGCTCGAACTGTGCAGAGCAATACCGGGTAGGTGATGCCTGCACTGGATCGCTGGGGTTCTATTTAACAGCTCCTGAACCAAGTGGTAATTGAAAGACACAGCAAGGCCCGGCAGCATGTGAGTGTGTGTACATATCATACGGTACATATTCCATACTGCAACACGGAACAATTAGATGAAGAGACCCCTCCATGTGTAAAGACCATGTTATATTGGGTATTGGGATTGCTTGTCACATGGTTGTCAGTGATCCTATTAGTTCGGTCCTGTCTAGGATTTGGTTGCTTTATGTGGGACAGTTATGGGAAATGACAACTCTCTCTGTGTGCAGCTTTCTCAGGGTGAAATTTACAGCAGTGGTACTTGTCACACAGAGTTAATATTAAATGGATGGGAATTTTATTGGGATTTTCATTACATTCTGTCACTAGGTGGACAATATTTCTTACCAGCGTTTGGCACCATTGCTATTGCCTTTGCCATTATTGTTGGTGGGTGAGGGTGAAGATTACTCACTTGTACCATTACCAGCCATGTACCGTACTAGCAGGGTAGGGGAACAGGTCACACCTTTATTGCCTATTATTGGCGATTGCCACCAGTCAGTGTGCTATAGTAAGGCTGGCCTACCCTGCTAATGTTTCGAACCATGCACTGAGGTTATTAGGGGTCATTGGTATAAACTCCAGTCAAGTTGGTTTGTTGGCTTATACTCGGGTCAGTACTTACTTCCCATTTAAAGGGCAACTAAAGCCTAATTTCTTTCTAATTTCGACCCTTGGCTTATACTGAAGTCAATCAGTTTTTACTCATTTTTCAGGTAAACTTATATTCAAGTACATATGGTAAATCATGTTTTTGTATGAAATGCAAAGAAATGCATGAGGGAATGTAGAATAACTGTCTTTAACACTGTAAAATCACTGTTCTGTGTCAGAAATGCAGAATCTGCTGTAGCATAATATGTGACAAATAGAGGCACATGCTGTTACATGATTGGTTGTCAAGTTTCTTGAAAGCAATGCTGCAGCTTCCATGTTTTGAACACTAACAGAGCATGTGAAGTTTACAGAGTAAACTTACTAGGGTGGGAGCTGACCCTTAGTATAATAAATCACCCAGCAGCCACAGCTAAGGGAGGGGTTTCTAAAAATGTGCTCCATCTATAAAGACAATGTTGTCTTCCCCTTTAATAACAGCATCTGAGCCTCAATAAAAAACATTAACTAATTAAAACTTGTGAATCGTAGACAATAATGTACACCAATATTTAAGGACATTTGGATAAGTCATAATCATAACGGAAGAGGTACATTACTGTATTCACATTATATTGCTGAGGTTTACATGTAGTTGTTTCAGTCAACTGGTAGCTTTGTAATTTGCTATTTTCCACAGCTAAAAAAATGAAACCTCTTTACTACTGTCTTACAATGTGTATCATGTTTTTTTTTGTTATCCATTACAGGCTCCATCTCCACTGGAAAAAAAAATTGATATTAAGTTTTATTGAAGAACGGGAGGTAAAGGAGCTGTGTCTTACCTCTTACCGTTCTTCAATAAAACCTGCAGGAGCCAGGAGAGAAGGAAAGCTACTTACCTCACTGCTCGCTCCTCTGTCGCATAGTCTGACAGGTCTGGTCTTCAATGCGCATGTCATTTAAAACTAAATGGCAACTTTTTTTTCCCCATTAGAGATTCCCTTTAATTAGCTTTGATTTAAAAAAAATATTTAGCATACAAATTGCTGAGCAATCTGCAAACTAAACTGCACATTTTTATAGAAAGCATTTAATAACTTTTTTCCCAAAGGTGTCAATATTTTAGGTGCATTTTTGCGCTTGATCAGTGAATCACACTGAAGATGCCTATGCCAGAGGCTAAATGAGTAGAAAGACTAAGGTTCTATAATCATCGCTATGTCAAAATACAATGTAAGCACTGGATCCTCTGAGTTCCTTTATTTAAATTATTAATTCTTAACCTGGTAAATATAGGTAAAGAGTGCAATACAGAGACGAAAAATGTATCAGCAGTGAGGTGTGCAGATGACTCCTTTATTGTACAGAAAGGATAAGAAGTGACTGGAGGGGTTTGACTTCACACTTGTCTGCCTTTGGTATGGAAATCGATAAAAGGCACATGATACTTCATTTCAGAAGTTTCAGGGCTATGCATTTTAGGGCAAACATTTTACTTAAAGATGTACTCTTTTCATCTACTTTGATTGTATTCATAATGAACCTCCAGATATACAGAGCACAAAATTATATATATAGGCCCTGTGAGCTCATAAACAGGACAGAATCAACCTATTCATTTACTGTTTTCCTCAACCAGCAGCTACTTTTCCTGGTGTGACACTATAGACAAAGCCAGAACTATAGGTATGTCCATTCATCAATATGCATGTTTTGCCACACACTATTTTTAGGCTAGTTGCAAATTAAATAGCTCTTTGGCAAGAAAGGAAAAAGATAAATGAAAATGGAAAAATAATAATCTAATTTCGTAAATTAAATTATGGAAATTGCAATGCATGAGAGGAATTCAATCTGAGCAGAACAGCTATTATAATGAGCTCTCCTGCTCCTGTGCTCCAATAACAAGCATCTGACACAAGCAGTCATTATGCACAAGGGCAGATAATAATGGCAATATACAGAGAAATATGACCCTGTTACAGGTAGCTTCTTAAAATTTATATATGAACTTTAATACAAACCTTTCTCCAAGAACAATCCTTGACACATTTTCTGGGGCTTTCTCCCCTTCTTTAGGTTAATTAGATATTAAAGATGCATATATATATATATAATAAAAGTGGTGGGCACTCTGCGTGTGTTTGCCAGTCAGACAAGATAAAGAAGATAAAGATAGCTTTGTTCACTACTGTTTATTTTCCCAGCAGCTCCCAGATTAAGGTACAGCAGACAACACAAACGAACAAAATTTACAAACACAAAATAAATTCCCCTTTAAGTTCCCTCTTTAAGGCTGGATACACACAGGGGTATTATTTGTCCTGGCCAAGTGTTCGTTGTGAGCAGACGCTCGGCCAGGACAAACCACTGTTGGGCGCGGCAATAGTGGCCGCGACCAGCAGTGTGCATGACCGGTTGTGCGGTCCCATAGGGGGTTTATTTGATTTACCAGTGGACCCAATCACCCAGTCTTCCAATTTAGACGAACGGGCGACCGAGCTCGGCCGCCCCACATGCCCCTCAGATATTTCAGTCCGAAAGACCAATCCACGTCACTATCGTTCGTTTGGTCTAACCCTGTGCCCCCTAAAAGTCACAGGTCTCAAAAACATACGGTTTGTAACTGTTACTAACATGTAACTTACACCAGAGGAGATTTACACAGACCTGCAGACTCTGCTCTCAGTCCTCACAGCCCCTCCTCTCCCAGAGGAACAGCTCCCAACCACTTAGCAAATAAGGGAAGGAGACTTCTGGGTAATTTCCATGTTTCCATGGCAGATTTCTGGAAAACTATTCCTTTAAACAGGTTATCACAGTATTCAACAAGCTGAATGCAAAACCAGAGCGCCAAAATACAGACCGGTTTCGGCTTTATTGTCATTATCAGTATAGTGCAGGCCTCTGGTTTTGCAGTGTGAAACGCCTATAGACAGACGTCACTAACGAGTTAAATACTTAACAAGGTTGTCTCTGCTGATCCTAATAAGCCCGAAAAAGAAAACCTGGTTTCCTTAAGGAATTGGGAATTCCTACAGTAGTGAATTCCCAGTAAAACCAAACCCTGTCCAATACAATTGTATTAGGATACAATGCAAAGTATAATATCCTATCCACCAAACACATACTGTTCTGGTTTCACCTCACCAGACATACGCGAGAAACCTTAAAAGGACCATACCGAATCATACTCTAGAAAAGAGCCGAAACGTTGTCACTATACAATACGCGCAATAAAAATTGGCTACTTATAGGTCCCTGTGTGCACTACCTCTATATGGACGTTGTATCTACATTTATCTTCTAGTAGCACCGTGGTTTCGTATACCTACCTTACCTAGTTGATATGTGAGTGCCTACCAACCTGTTTGATGTAGCCAATTAAAGGCATTTTTTTAAAATTTCCCAAGTGTGCTCTGGACTATATCTATTTTTATCTATCTATCTTCTGGTAGCACCAGGGAAAAGCAAGACATGGTCATTCCATATGTAGCAGGGGTCTCCGAGAAATTAAGAAGAATTTTCAAAAAACACCATATCCCTGTCTGCTTTAAACCGAACAACACACTAAGGCAGCAATTGGTACATCCGAAAGACCCAATACCGAAACACAAGAAAAGCGACATCATATACGCAGTGCAGTGCAGTGAAGAATGTTCTGATTTGTATGTGGGGGAGACCAAACAGCAACTGCATCAACGTATGGCCCAGCACAGAAGAGCCAATTCCTCGGGTCAGGACTCAGCCGTGTACCTGCATCTTAAGGATAAAGGACATACCTTTGAAAATTGTAATGTTAACATATTGGCAAAGGAACGTGACTGGTTCAAGAGAGGTGTTAAGGAGGCCATTTATGTGAAAATAAAGAAGCCCAGCCTAAATAGAGGTGGGGGGGTTTGACACCAACTGTCTGCCATGTACAATGCTGTTTTGACACCTTATTCTGGGCGTTCCTATAACACCTCTTAGCCACTATCCAATCATGCCCTTAACACTTGGCTGTGATATATATTGGGATTTTCCAGGGTACATAATTGCCACAGATTCTTGTACAAGTAATTCTGAATTGAGAAAGCCAGTCGGATGACTAGCGAAACGTCTTCAAGAACTAAACTTCAAGTCCGGTTGATATAATTGAATACAACAGATATGATCAGATGTTAGCTTTCAAATGTTAAATAACATCTGATTGGTTTGTACAAAATTAGCAACATTTTAAACGATAAGAACTTTTATTGAATAACCCTGTAAATGTAATAAGTAAGGTGTGCTCCGGATCAACTCTGTAGTTCTAAATACCGTTAAAGGGCATGTCCACCCCCAAAACTATAATCCCCCCAACTACTGGCCCCACCATGTAGTGTAGTTTAATCCTTACCTCACATCCCAGCTCCATAGGGTTCTCCTGTAGTCCCCCCCCCAAGTCCCAAAAACTGACCACCAGGAGGCTAGCAGGTCCATATAGGACACTGCCTGCTACCTGGCCTCCCGGAGATCACTGCCATGCGTACTGCAGCCCTTCTCCCCCCTCCCTCCCCCTCCCGTTCTGCTATCCCTCCCCCTAGCGTTAATCCCCTTTAATATCTCCTTCCCCCATGTCCCCCAGCCCCAACCGCATAATTTTTATTTTTATAAAGCTCCCCAAACTTTTACTTACCTCTCCGCTTTCCTACGCGGAAGTGAGCAGCCGCGTCCGTGATTGGCTGCCGCTCAGCCAATCACAGACGCGGCTGCCGGTCCCGCCCCTCTGCTTGCATTTCCTCGCAAGCAGAGGGCCGGGAGCGCGTCGGAGGAAAGAGGGGAGGTAAGTAGAGTTTGGGGGGCTTTATAAAAAAAAAAATAATGCGGTTGGGGCTGGGAGCCTATGGGGAATGATATATTAAAAATTCATTTTTACTGTGGACATAGCCTTTAATCCATATGGACTTAATGAATATCTATCCATGAAATGTTTTTAGATGAAATTTATTAATATCAGATACTGTTCTTTAGATCCTTTTAATGATAGGTCCCCTATTAATTTAGTCCACACATAGTATACTGTATTCATTTTTTAAATATTAAGTATTATTGATAAAGATTTTACACCTTATATGCACTTTGATACTTTATATAGGCCTACAAATCTTTTTAACTATATGCCAATATGCACTTTGACACTTTATATTGGCCAAAATGTTCTATATGAATCACTGGGACACTCACACACAACTTTGGAATATTGATGTTTTATGGATATTTTATATACTGTATGTATTAATGAGTTTTAACACTTACTGTATTGCCATATTTTAGATATTTATGATTATCGAGTACTTTATTCAAATGAGAATTGTTGGCTGCTTTTGATGATGACACTATAGGGGAGGGGCTTAGGCTTTAAATGTTTGGAATGTATGAACACTAATGACTTGAGACCGAAACGTTGCACTATGTTTAAAGGGTATCTCCACTGATAAGTCCCCTGGGTTGTAAGGATAGATATGTGTAAGGTGGATATGTACCTGCAATATCCTTATCCTGTGTCTTTGAGCAGTAGTTTATAAGAAATCCAGAAAATGAGTTTCTCCCGCGCAGAACGTGAGAGGATCCGTCGGGACTGCTGCTGCTGTCTCTGATCTGACTGGTTGGACGGACACACACACACACTCACAATCTTTATTAAAAACAACACAAGTTCCCCCTGCCTTTGTTACAGTAGTGTGGGAACAGGGTTTTAACTTTTCCTCCACTGTCTCTCTCTGCATAATCAGCTGTAACTCCCAGCACAGGGGAAGACACATCCCCAGGAACCTGCATAACTCCCATGCTGCTGCAGTCAAACGAAGGGGAATTCTGGGGAAAAAGGGTAGGGGGAGGGTTGGGGGATGGTGTACTTTAAAATAAACCAAAAAAAAAATGCTTTTCCCTCAGTGGAGATACCCTTTAATAAATTGATATAAAGCCCTTGGAGTGCACCTACCTTCTTGATAGTGGTATACGTTCTTTTTCAGTGTAGCACCTGGGCGAGAAACAAGCTTCAATCGTGTGCCTGCAATCCGTTTCATATAAATATATATATATATATATATATATATATATATATATATATTGCTCTGAAGCAACTTTTTTTCAATTAGATCTGTACAAGAGTATATACTGTAAAGGATAAATCCATTTCTTTAGGTAAACTGGGAATGAGAAATGTTTGTTTATACATTAGATAATTAGGGCAATGCTATTACAATAACATGATGCTGTGAGGTACCTTCTGTTATAATATATGAGGTTCCATCACCACTTTCCATGGTGAATACTAATAAGTATTAACGTAGCATGTTTAGTTTCAACCACACAGTGTGGCAGGATTGCGTGGGTCTACTCTCAGACCTGCAGGATTATCCTATTTGGTTCCTCTGGAAGCTGGTAACTGTATGAGTAACAGTTTAAAGAATATAGAATCTGTGTAAAGATTCTATATCCACACATAGCAAAACACACACATAATTTCCATTGTGCACCAACGGGCACAATTTTGCTAGTATATATATATATATACTAGCAGATGACGGCCACTAAGATGGCCGAAACATGTTGATCTTATTCACTCTAATAAAGTAAATTTGTTATAAAATCCATTTGAGTGCACCGTTCTACCCTGTGACTTGTTATGCTGATTGGGATGCACCTCAGTATTTGCTAATTGAAGCTGGAGTGCCACTAATTATATATGCATATATATATAGAGAAGGAAAGATAGGAGGCATACTCCGCTCTACTTAAACATTTGCCCGGGTGCTATCTGAAGTACAATCAAATATAATAGTAAGAGGTCGGAGCACTCCTGGGTCTGATTATATATATATATATATATATATATATAAATAATAGTTTAACAGACAAGCAGCACTCACGGGATTTTTGTAAAGTAGAAAACAGTCTTTATTTCTGCTTTATATATATATATATATATATATATATATATATATATATATACCGTAAATACTCAAATATAAGTCGAGATTTTCAGGCTGAAAACATAACCTTGGCTTATACTAGGGTCAGGTCCTAATTTAGATCCAAATGCTGCAATTGCAGATAGTAACCAGTAGGTGGCGCTGTGTTAAAAATCCTTTATCTGCATAGAAAGTTACAGGAGCTGATGTACCTTTACACTCCTTCCTGGTTCCTGTAGCCTGGCTACTGGACTCACTCAGCACGGTCACCTGGGTGCTTTAAAGCTGATGGGTCTTCTCAGTTTGGGGCAAAAAATAGCTGCTAGTTCAGTGCAAATGACCACTTGAAACTAAAACTCTCAGGTGACACTTTTAACTATTGGGGTCAGAGAGTCCTTTACTATATGGGGGTCAGAGTGCCCTACTAAATGGGGGTCAGGGTGCCCTTTACTATATCGGGGTCAGGAGAATTGTAAATGATGGTAAGCTTATTTAAAAGTTTATTGAACCTTGCCACTCCATATGTTTAGAAACTACAATTCCCAGCAACCAAAACATGCTGGAGTGCCAAGGAATTGGGGGTTACTTGTACTGGGTTTGGCTATTACCGTATGGGACTACTGTATGGGAATTCTGCTGTCCATTTAAAGGGCAACTTAAGCCACAAAACAATACAGAATCAAAAGGCAGTAGTGGTCATAATTTCTACCCTCGGCTTATACTGGAGTCAATCGGTTTTTAATAATTTTTCATGATCCAAACATAGAAAAGATAATCAATGCACATTCCTAGGCCCCATACAATATCATATTATCTGCACACTGGAATACTTTATAAACAAAGGGGTTTTAGTATATATTACTGTGATCACATGAATGAAAAGCCATCCAACCATGTCAAGGTAACCCCATTTTGGAAGGTCCTAACTTCTAACCTTTTTTACTTCAATTACAATTAGCAAACTTTTGCATTTCTCATACTTGCACACTGGATCAACAGGCCCCTTTAATGGGAGGTCCTATGCCTTTAATATAAAGCACTGGATGGATGGCCTCTTCCCTCATTTTAAAAAACCAAAGGGCTGAGGGGAGGTGAGAAAGCCTGTTATATTGATCCAGTGTGCAAGTATGAGAAATGCAAAATTTTGCTAATCGTAATTGAAGTAAAAAAGGTTAGAAGTATCTCCACTGAGGAAAAAGCATTTTTTTTTTTGGTTTATTTTATAGTACACCATCCCCCCAACCCTCCCCCTACCTTTTTCCCCCCAGAATTCCCTTTCATTTGATTGCAGCAGCATGGGAAAGTTGTGCAGGTGCCTGGGTGTGTGTCTTCCCCTGTACTGAGAGTGTGGTCACTCAATGTGCATCATCATGGTAGCAGACACACCCACTTGGCTGCAGTAAGAAATCCTTTCCTCCCTGACTCTCTAAGTTCATTTTTACAGCTGATCATGCAGAGAGAGACAGGGGAGAAAAAGTTAAAACCCTCTTCCCACACTACTGTAAGTAGGGGGAACTTTGTTGTTTTTAATAAAAAAAAATTTTGTGTCTAACTCTGAGAGGGATGGTTGACAAATTGATCAATGATTGATTTCATAGGGGATGCTGGGAATATGAGGCAATCTGGTATGGGAGGGAGTGGGAGAGAGAAAAAGATAGTACCTGATTACTCCATTAATTAGTGAAGTCAGCAAGCTGCTGTGATGGTCATGTGATTATTCCTCCATTAATCAGTGATCTCAGTAGCTTGAAGTGTGTGTGTGTCATATATATATATATATATATATATATATATAATCGACTAACCAGTCAGATCACACAGACAGCAGTCCCGACGGATCCTCTCACATTGTGCGCATGCACTAAAGAAAAAGGCGCGTCGGACATTTCCCATGCAGGCAGTCACTGAAAGTGGGCGGACCTGCACCATCCACAGTGTTCTGGGTGGATTTCTTCTAAACTACTGCTCAAAGACACAGGATACTGCAGGTACATATCCACCTTACACATATCTATCCTTACAACCCAGGTGACTTATCAGTGGAGATACCCTTTAATCACAGTTATCACAGTAATGTATACTAAAACCCCTTTGTTTATGATGTATGCCACTGTGCAGATAATATGATATTGTATGGGGCTTAGGAATGTGCGTTGATTATCTTTTCTATGTTTGGATAAATGTTTGACCAGATCAGTAGCACTTCCGCTAAATGTAGTTGTAAATTAGCCTAATTGGAGTGCTTCCACAATCCTTGTATTGTATGTTTTTATTGGGAGGCTTGGTCAAGCCTCCATGTGGTAATAGCACCCCCAACACGCCCCTTTTATGGGAGGTCCTATGCATTTAATATAAAGCACTGTGTGGCCTCTTTCCTCATTTTAAAAAGCCAAAGGGCTGAGGTGAAGTAAGAGAGCCTGTTATATGGATCCAGTGTGTAAGAATGAGAAATACGAATTTTGCTAATCGTTATTGAAGTAAAAGAAATTAAAAAAGGTTAGAAGTTAGGACCTTCAAGACTGGGGTTACCTTGACGTGGTTGGAAGGCTTTTCATTCATGTGATCACAGTAATGTATACTAAAACCCCTATGTATGCCAGTGTGCAGATAATATGATATTGTAAGGGGCTTAGGAATGTGCACTGATTATCTTTTCTATGTTTGTATAAATGTTTGACCAGATCAGTAGCACGTCCGCTAAATGTAGTTGTAAATTAGCCTAATTGTGCTTCCACAATCCTTGTATGGGATGTGTAAGGTCCTGTATACACCAGCTGTGTAGGGCTGAACTGATAAACTGACAGGTAGTCTGGAATTCCATCAGTTGCTCGCTTAGATAACTAATTTTACCTACAAATAGGTTGGTTAGAAAAATCAGACATGACAGTAACTCACACTCATTCTTCCGTGCAAGACATGACAACATCCAAATCAAAAATTGCATAGCTCTTTACCGGCCTGCAACTGGTGTTCTCTCAAATCGGACATGTCGGAAAACCACAGGTGGTCCAAAATGTCAGATGCGGCTATTTTTGCCATGATCGACAATCCTTTGCCTTGGCCAACCATTTGGAAGTGGTGAACGGTCAGCTGGGACGCAGATTGTAATGGTGTACCACGCTTAAAGCTTGGCACACAAGAGCAGATTTTCTGGTGTAAGTCGTTCAAGGCAAAACAATCTGCAGTGTTTTCAGTGCTGGTGCCCATTCGCCCAGACAGATGATCGGATATGTCGGTAGATCACTGCCAATAGTCTGGTCTCCTATGGACCACACCATTAGTCACAGGGAACTGCTCGCTTGTGGCAAACGATGATCAGGACAAAAAAATTCCCCCGTGTATACCCAGGCATAAGCCACCCCATACACAAGATTGACATTTTGACCGATCTGTTAACTTCTATTAGATCGCTCAAATTATCAAAAAACGGTTTCCGTTCTCCTGATCGACTGCTCGATAATGTCTAGCAGTTTATCAGACATCATCTTCAGTTCCCATCCCTCTGCAGATTTCAGACTGGAGGCTAAATGATCCGTGAAATCAGCATCAAATGACTGTAATACTTGCTTCTCAGGGATCCCTTTCTGAGTAGACTGTTGAAATCTTAGGCTGCACATGAAGCAAGATAATGGCTGCAAACAAGGGGATCCCTGTGACTATGAAAAGCAGGTACACAGATCAAGATTACCAACAAGGCAACTACCTATGGCCCAGCTAACAACTGGGGCCTCTTTTCCCCATTCCCAGCTTTACAATCTAACACCCTAAAAACTTTTTAACTGGCCTTTTGATAAGAATTACTACAATTGCCACTGGACACAACAGAGAAGTATGGGCCTAAAGAAATAAAGCAGCATCCCCTCTACCCAAATTTACCGGCCTGTTTGATCAAACTTTTAATATGATTTGGTCAGTACTTACAGAGATTACATATCTGTTGTATTCAGTTACATCAACTGAACTTGAAGTTAAGTTCTTGAAGACATTTCGCTAGTCATCCGACTGGCTTTCTCAATTCAGAATACAAGTATTGGTTGGCAATTATGTACCCTGGAAAGTCCCAATTAGCATATCACAGCCAGGTCTTAAGGACTTTCTGAATGCAAGGTGTAATTGCATTGTGGCTAAGAGGTGTTATAGGAACACCCAGGGTAAGGTGTCGAAACAACATTGTACATGGCAGACAGTTGGTGTTGAACCCCCCACCTCTATTTAGGCTTGGTTTCTTTATTTTCACATAAACGGCCTCCTTAACATCTCTCTTGAACCAGTCACCAGATTCTTGTACAAGTCATTCTGAATTGAGAAAGCCAGTCGGATGACTAGCGAAACGTCTTCAAGAACTAAACTTCAAGTCCAGTTGATCTAACTGAATACAACAGATATACCATGACCTAGATGAATGAGAACTTTCACAAGTTTACAGAGATTACAATAAAAAAACAAATTATGTAAAGTAACATAAAGCCATGGAGCTCCCTTATACTTATATAGTAAAAATTAATTTGACTATATAAGTATCTGACAAGTTTATGAGAAATTTTAATTGATTTTGGTTCACTTGCCTCAACAAGCATCCACACTTCATAAAAATCGGTTATAAATCATATTAAAATGAATGAGAATGATGCAATAGAATCCAGATTATTAAAGAGCCGCATTTATAAGGGAATTGCTTTTGTTCCATTCATTTTCAAGCAACAGTAGATCGTTTTATCTAATAATTCGATCAACCACAGGTATTCACTGTTCCTATGCACTGTTGCTATACAGATGTAGCCACATCCCTGATAAGACTTAAAAGCTGCTTGTTACCCTGCAGTTTATTTACCATTCAGTGTAAATTGCATACAGTTTACTGGGGCAATACAAAATACTCAACTGATTTTACGGACATTCAATAAAAGCTCTTAATGTTAAAAATGGTGCTAATTTTGCCCCAACAAATCAGAAGTTAGCTTTCATAGTTAAATAATATCTGATTGGTTGGGGCAAAAGTAGCACCATTTTTAATGATAAAAACTTTTATTGAATCTCCGTTTGTTTTTTTCTAAAAATACTAAATGTACCTGTTTTCTTTGAATATCTTAGCAAAAAGTAAAAATTCTTCATGAACTAGCGTTCCTGTGAACAAAACATAAAAAAGGGATTTCCCACCCCCCCATTCCCAACTACACAGTATTAAAAGATCAACAAACGTAGTTCCTACTGGCATTTTCTATTTTTATATGTTTTGTGAGTTATACATGGTTAAACTCTGAGTGTAAACTTGTGCCCAGGGAACGTTGCAGGTAAGAACCGCTGGACAGTTAGATAATAAAGCTGATTAGATATTTGTCAAAAGGATCACCTTTAACATCTGAAAGAGTGAAGAAATACCATGGGACTGTCTTTTGTACCAAATCTGCCTAGATTTATAAAAGAGCCCCAAGATTAGACATCCAGGACTCAGAAGATTATGGTAATAAAAATTAACCATACCTTACAGTTTTTTGGTGTAAACTGCCCATAATAGGGTGCAGCACAGAAAAAGCTACTCTGTTCATGAATTTACTTAATTCCAAAATAAAAATTAAATACAATCAGCCAGGCAAGCAATTGTCCATATCACAGGTGATGGTTTTTGCACTTCTGATATAGAAATTACATTATTTGATATTTAAAGGTATATGGAGAGTAACAAATAATCTGAAAAGCAAAGAGCGAGACACTCTTTTCCACCACCAGGAACCACACCAGGGACCCCGAACCTGAAGTGGAAAGTACAGAAGCTCCGAATTCCATTCCATTAGCAGTTGTAAAAGAATATTAATGTCTATAAATATTGTATTGTATTTTTACATATGTGAGAAAGCCCACTAGTCAGCTAAACAAATGTTTAGCTACCTTTACATGGACTGCTATATGCAATTACGTGTATACTGATGTAATCAAACTATACACTTATATATATGTATATTAATAACCACACTCATAAATATCATAAATGCAGGAAAAGGTGATGTATCGCGCTAGCCAGTCAAAATATTAACAGGGTAACCCTTTTGAAATAAAAAATAACAAAAGTGGTATAAAGGTTATAACTTTATTGGCTAACTAAGATAATCATAGCAAGCTTTCAGAACATTTTAGTTCCTTCATTGTAATCAGCTTGCTATGATTATCATAATTAACCAATAAAGTTATCACCTTTATACCACTTTTGTTATTTTTTTTATTTCAAAAGGGTTGCCCTGTTAATAAATATCATACTAATATCAAAATATCAACCAAGCAAACTGAAGACTAGAAAATAAATTGATCAGTGAGGGGTTAAGTTGGTTAAACACACATGTCCCACAAAGAACAAGGCACTCATTACAGACACAGCTAATTACAAGTTTTCAAATGCAGGCTGGCTGAATGCAGCTGCAAAGTGTGGTTATGTGACAGTGAAACAAACACAGCAGGATGAGACAACGAGTGAATAAAGGATATGGGGTAAAGGAGGGGAGAGATTGGTTTGGGGGAGAAGAAAAACAAAAGAATGCAGAGGACAAAAGGAATGCCTATAAATGTGTAAAAAAAAAAAAAAAAGGAAAGAAAAAAAAGACAACTATCTTGCTTAATAAATCAGCTCTAATTATTGGCACAGGGTGAGTTCTCCTTGCCACATTATCAGCCTGTAATCTAGTTCATTGCACATTTCAGCAAAATTGCTGGTTTTCAAACCTAACCTCGGGATCCATCAAACATTTGTGTTTTCAAGATATCCACACAGGAGTAAGGAAGAGTCAAAAATGTGTGAATAATAACAACAAACCCCATGTTCGTTTGCTATGCAAAAACACAAGTAATGTTCATGCATAGACAGCTATCGACATCCATGTTCAGACAGAACAGCCAGGAATAGAAGTATCGCATCTGGAGTTCTGTGCATTCTAAGAAGGCCAAGATACTTCAAACTGTGGCAGGGTAATATTATACCTTATTGATTGTATGGTTTCTAAATTATCTGTGATCATGACAAAGACTCTGCCTTCCTTAGATTTACTTTTTTCAACACTATACTCAATACCACACTGTATGTTTCTTACCTCTTCCTTACTAATAGAACTTTTGCCTATCCCTCGATTAACAGATTTCCAGGAACGAGCAGTCAACATGCAAGCAAATAGAGGGTAGAGTTCTCCTGCCCCCAAGCGCTGGCTATACGTACGAATCCCCTGCATGTCAGCAGCAATAAGAGCCTGCCATAGCTTGCAATAATCCAGTCGAAAACTCTCCGTTAATACCTAAAGAAGCACAAAGGATGGGAAAGATCCAAAATGTGAATTTATGAAACTAACCTTGATATGGAAGCATTGATACAGTATTTCTCTCAAATACAGCACCTGATACAATCCATGATCCAAAAGGATTATCTCTGGTATGTGGGTCTCAGGGTTCTTACGTACAAGAACATTTCCAGGATGAGGATCACAGTGTACCAAACCATGAACAAATATCATCTCACTGTACAACTTTCCCAGAGCACGTGATATCTGTAAGCGTTGGATGAGGAATACAGTTAATTTTTACTTACTAGCTGAATTATAAACATATCTGACACCACATATAAACAAAGTAATTATTGCTAGCACCTTCACCAATAAATATTAAACTGAATTTATTCTACCCAACTGTATCATTTATTTCTTGATCTGAGCGGTATTTCTTTAGAAATTCAATCTGAAACATCTTACATTTCAGATGTCAATCAAGTGCCTTATTATCAAACTCTTCTGTGTGTAGTTTTGTTGTCAATGGAATAATGACATGTGGTATGCATGAATAGCATGATGGGAAATTCCCTCTTTCAATTCTTTCTCATAGTGACCACTAAGCATGCTTGCCCTCAAGTCTGGTCAGATGGAAGGTGTCGGTTAAAAGAGGGAGGAATCATACGGAGTCTGAGCATCTCAAGTACTGCATGCAGCAACATACACACCTCAGAATAAGGGCTGCTTATATTTAGTAATTTAAAATTTTAAAATGAGTTTAAGATGAAGTTTTTTTTTTTTATTGTAGTTTCCCTTTTAGTAACATTTATATGTAAAGGGGAACTGTGGTCTCCAAACAAGTTAAGGTTAAATAAAAGTCTGCAGTCTTTCCTTTAAAGGGCATGTCTATCCTTAAAACAAAATAAACTGGTGACTTGTCTGTATTTTACCATACATTTTCCATATTCCCCTCCAAGCTGCTCCTGGTCTCCTGTTGCTGCACTTCCAAATTCCACTCCAAGCTGCTCCTGATCCCTCTTGCTGCAAATCCATATTCCACTTCAAGCTGCTCCTGGTTTCCCTATCAGTGAATTTTTTGGTTTGCTTACCAATTTGTTCATCTTTTGTTCTTAAAGGACAACTCCACCCTCATAAGTACATCTTTTAGAAAGAATGGTCTCTTTAAAATATGTTGATATATCATAGTTTGTCCTATGAATTCATTACTGTATGCCTGCTATGTTTCTGGATGCCTCATGGAAACTGAGCAACTTAGAAACCTGTACTGAGCCTGGGCATGCTCAGAAGTGGCAGCTAGGGGATTAACATTCAGTCATTGGCTGTGATGTCAACTGTCAAATCCATAACTGACATTGCTATCTGGAAGAACCAAGAAGCAGAAACAGGGGCAACAGGACATTGTGCATGATTTCAGGTTAGACTTATATATTTCAGATTTCAAACTATTACCATTTAGGGTTTAGGGGGAGTGATTTACCTGTATGTAAGTTTTCATTTCAGGGCTGGACTTTCCCTTTAAAAGTGCTGCCTGCCATCTTCTTTTGCATTCTTGCCATGCCAAGTCCTGGGTGTCCTGTAACCTTTACCAGCCTTACCCCATGCTCTGGAAAGCAAGTAAGGTCATTTTCGCTACCAAGATTAGGACCTAGTTAAAGAAAGCAACCTTGACGTGGTGACTGGGCTTAAAATAATTTGGCCAATTTATTGAACTAATTGCTTTTATTTACCCAGGGTTTAGCAGGCTGTTTGTAGCAACCTTATGGAGGTAGCCAATATGCAATTAGAATTGTTCATGCACTAGAATTCTATTGTTTGTAAGGCCATTTTCGCCACCAAGATTCCAACCCCAGCCTTTTTGACAACCAGATTACAGCCCCAGAAAGAGAACTCACTAACTAGAGTAATAATGTGATTCTGAACAGACCACACCGGTATACAAAAAGGAGCTATAAAGCCCAAATACTATCAGCCACAGCAACCAGGTGCGACATGCAGCGAAGTTGCAGCAATCGCCTTGATCTTTCGAAACTTACGTTTTCTAAGCTTGCCAAGAGCTTTGCCCAAACTGAGAATCTTAACAGGTCAATTTTAAACAATGGAAAGCCTTTTATTCCCTAACTTGTTTGGAGACCACAGTTGCCCTTTAAAATACAAAACCCCTAAATGTTTTTAATAAATGTATACTACATATTATACAGATAAGATGAATGTGCTACACACCACTGAATACAGTATCCCCTAACAATGCATCCCCCATCATAAAATATATAGATATTAAAAGATACCAAGGAATTCCTTGACCATATAAAAGTATGAGGCCGCAGGTAAGTGTAACCACATTTTTTTTAATACACATCAGAGAACTTCTTAGTGGCTTTAAATATTCTTATAAAGCAAGCTGGGTACAGCACTAATATAAGGCCAATACTGTATGGGATCGAACACTTATTGCGCGTGTGTGGCCGCAAACTACTGGTTTTGGACTTAAATGAAAACTTCTATCCATCTATAGTGAAAAACACAAATTGCCCCATTGCAAAGTTAAATTCATGTACTCTGTAATCTGTACTGTGTATACCAAGCTTTAATGCAGGTGATAATAAAAAGTAATATACATTGCCCATTTTAATAGATTTAATATTAATTTAATATTCCTGTATAACACTCAAATGCTTCACTCACTGAATATTTGCACAATTATAAAAATGGTGTGCAGAAAATTATATGTACGGACATATAATATAGTATATTAAATTTCCTTTGCTTGTAAGTATGTATCATAAAACCACCAAGCACTCCAGATCTGCCAATCGCACAGGAGGTGCCTGGTATTGCTACACTAATAATTAAAGCTCTGCAGGAGGCTGACAGCTCGTGTCACCAGAACACACCCATTCATTTCTGCCGTTAACCTTTTAATAGCTGCAAAAGAAATAAGTAGAAAGTACTTACCTGGTTTACATCAATTTTATTCCTCTTCATATATTCCCTGTCATTGACCTGCCCTCCTTCCATATACTCCATTACTAGAACACGTTGTGTGCTTAATTCCCAGTGTATTCTAGGTATCTAAAGAACAGAGTCAAGACAGGAACAGCCATGAAAGTATTGTAACAAATGTGTGAATGGATACTAAGAATATACAGTTTAACTGGAAACCAGAAAGACAACTGGATATGGAAAAGATTGAGGTTAAAAGAAAATTCTTCATACATAGAATTTATTGTGAAATCTAAAAATACCTCTTAATATGTATACATTTTTAACATCAGGTTCATTATTCAAGCTACCCCACCAGAAAGATGGCGGTACAAACAGAGAATGCTTGAGATGTTTATTTAGTATGCATCTTTACACATTGTTTTTTTTAATTTTAGCTAAATTTAATCAAGGAGGAGGGCCTAAAGGTGGCCATACATTAGAACTCATATTCCAATGTTCCATTGGCATTCAAGTGATTCTGAATTCTTATTTGTGACAACTAGCGATCGTAAAATGAAGATATTAGATAGGTTAGACATTGGTCTATAGATGAACGTAGTGTATGGGCACCTTTATACATATATCTTTTAGAACCTGCTGTAAAATAGACAAGACAATTTGTTGAATCTATTGTCTTTCTAGTGCATTTTCAGGCTGCCAGTCCTTACCTTCTAACATTCCTGCCTGGCCTTTTTATCGCAGGACGTTGCATGAACGTCCAAAGAATGTTGCAGGAACATTGGAAGCTGAGTATGCAGTGTATGGGCACCTTAAAGGGGATCTGTGGTGAAAAAACAAACATACTCTTTTAAATCAAATGCAATTGTTTTACGTTTCAAACGCTCCCCCTCTTGCCTCTCTATCATGCGGAATTCAAAAGTTATTGAGTATTAAATAGACTGTTAAAGGGAATGTCTACCCCCTAAACTATAATTCTTTATTTTATTGTCCATGATTCTAGCTTTAAAACAAGCCATCCCCCATTAAAATCCGTTCAGCCAATTTGAAGATACATACGTTTTTCCAACAAGCTTTTTGCAGACCAGGAACAGCTCACTGTAATCAAAGGTCTCTGACGTCACCTCAAGCCATGCCTTTTCCGTGGCTTCAGCCTCCTTTTGCGCCTCCCACCATCCGGATCCATCCTCAGTCCCCCTGCATCCTAGTGTAAAATAATTTTTGGATATGACAGATGCCCCCTGCCAAGACCTAAACGTCCGTTTCGGCCGATAAAGTGCCTACACACGGGCTGATTATCGGCTGAAACGTTCGGTCCTACACATCGTGCGTTGGGACCCGCGATCGCACGTGTGTACGAACCTTTATAGTTCACTCTATATGCTTATCCTTGTTTTACATTCCTAACATAATAAGATTTCCAAAAAAAAAGGTTGTAACTCTATCAACTTTAAAGATGTGATGTACCCTGTGTTTCTTAGCACTGCCGCACCTGAAGAAGAGAGAAGTGAATTTCTCAAAAGCTTGTCTGTAAAAATGAACTGTTAGTCCATAATAAAAAGGTATCACCTTATCCTACAGTACTCATCTCTAAGTATATGCTACTGTCCACTACTGGCTGCATTCTCCTCCTCCCCTGGGACACATGAAGTGAATCTGCTGAGATCAAAACAACTTTCTCCTGCTTATCTCTATTGCTACTAATACAATGCCGGATAAACTCTCCTCCTCCTCTTGTTTTTATGTATCTGCACCTGTTACCCGTTCACTGTGTGTGTCTTAGGGGAGGAGGAGATTTTATCCAGCAATGTGATCAGTAGCAATAGAGATAGAGAGAGTAGTTATCTAGACACATTTACTTCATGTGTCCCAGGGGAGGAGGGGAATGCAGCTAGTAGTGAACAGTAGCAACAGCAGATATGAGAGAGAGAGTAAAGCTAGGTACACACAGTACAGATTTCTGAAAGATGACAGACAGGATCTGCAAGATCCTGTCTGCCATCTTTCAAAGATCTGCATACACACACTGTGTGTTTCCATCGGCTGCACTAGACTCCTCTATAGGGAGTCTAGCACTGCCGATGGAAATTTTTGGCCTTTCCCGAACAAGCGTTCGGCCAACCCGATCGTTTGGCGGTATCGGGGCTTTATCATTACTGTGTGTACCCAGCTTTATGTGGTAGCACTCTGAAATATGCAGGGGGGCTTGTTCAAGGAAAATGAGCAGTGACTTCCGATTGGGTGATGACAGAGGCACTTCATGTTTTATGTCAGGAAAAGAGATGCCCCACCCATGTTTGCACCACTCAGCATAGTGAGAGGTGCAGAGGAGAGGAAGAATAATGACATCTCACTGGGTGTTATTTAACAATCTATTAAAGACTCAATAACTTTTGAACTCAGCATGATAGAGAGGCAAGAGGGGGATCATTTGAAAGGTAAGACTATTGCCTATGATTTAAATATGTATACTTTTTTTACCACAGTTCCCCTTTAAGGCAAAAGAAAGCATTTTATTTTTCAGTGTTGATTTACCAGTAACATTTTTTTAAGCAGTGAAACAGCTCATGTACAATGCTGGGAAAAGAAGATAAGGGTAAGGCAATAATTTATTGCTATTTGAGAATGTTGATATTATATTGAGAAAACAGAGATGTTTGAAATGCAGATGAAGTAGTAAGGCTTGGTTCAGACGAACATCTATAGTTCATATTACCAGCATTTAACCAGCATATTTAGCGATATCAAAACATCTGCAAATGCCGCTAAAACTAACTATATACCTTCAATGTAAACCTAGACTAAATAATACTCCACTGCAAAAAATTAGATACATGAGAAGATTTAAAAGGAGACATGGTAAAATGCCTTCACTTTGTACCAACCATTCTTCCCACCAGGTGCCATGACTGCAAACTACTGTGACAGCAAGAAAACAGGAACCTGGCAGGAGGTGCACAACAGTGAAGAAACCACATTGACATCACTTACCGTATATACTTGAGTATAAGTCGAATTTTTCAGGCTTTAAAATCAGACTGAAAACCTAACCTCGACTTATACTCGAGTCAAGTCCTAATTTAGATCCAAATTCTGCAATTACAGATAGTAACCTGTATAGAAAGTTACAGGAGCTGATCTGCCCTTACACTTCCTGCTTCCTGTATTCTGCCTGCTGGACTCACTCAGCACTGTCACTGGATGCTGTAAATCTGATGGTCTCCTCAGTTTGGGGCAAAAAACAGCTGCTAGTTCAGTGCAAATGACAGCTTGAAACTACAACCCTCAGGTGACATTTTTAACTATTGGGGTCAGAGAATCCTTTACTATATGGGGGTCAGAGTTCCCTTTACTATATGGGGTGTAGAGGGCCCTTTACTATATGGGGTTCAGGAGAATTGTAAATGATGGTAAGCTTAATTTAAAGTTTACTGAACCTTGCCACTCCACATGTTTAGAAACTGAAACTCCCAGCAACAAAGCATGTTTCCAAACATCTGGAGTGCCAAAGAATTGGAGGTTACTGGTACTGGATTTGGCTATTACTGTATGGGATTCATGTATGGGAATTCTGCTGTCCATTTAAAGGGCAACTAAAGCCTAAAAACAACACAGAATCAGAAGGCAGTAGTGGTGATAATTTCTACCCTCGACTTATACTCGAGTCAATCAGTTTTTACAAATTTTTCGGGTAAAAATAGGTACCTCGACTTATACTCGGATCGACTTATACTCGAGTATATACGGTAACTATGTTTAGAACGATGAAACAGCATGCCACCTACTGAGGGCCAACCCCATTAACAACTACAATCAAGCCCCTAAATGCTGGTAATAGCTACTAGTTAAAATCAACAACTAGAGGTAGCTTTCATATTCCTATCCCCTTTTTACATAAAAACTATATTACCCTCCTAATTATTCACCTTATATAGCTCCATAATGCACATGCCCTGAAGTGTTTAGCTTACCCTAAGAAAAGGGAAATCAGAGACTATTGCAGCCATTTTTTCTGCATTTTGACCCTCATTTAGAAAGTCCAATTCCAGAGGTAGATTTTTCTTTGCTTCTTCCACCAGCCACATGAATTCAAATTGAGGGAAAATGTTCTTTACACCATGGATGAGAAACTAAGAAAGCAGAAATAAAAGGGAAATAAATGAATCCTAATGTGATTTTTTTCATCACCTCAACACCGTAAGATATTTCTCTATAATTATTGTCCAATAAGACCAGCGGTACTCATGAGATATATTGTGCAATCTTTTATTTTTAATACATTAGGCTCCTCCAGTCATAAATTTTTCGGGAAATTAATCCCTTTCTCTAGCCAAGACAGGTAGCCATATTACAATACCATACATCACTTGCCTTTATACACATTCAAGCCATTCAAGTATACATTATAGTCCCTATTTAGACCTGAAGGTGTGAGGGACCCCAATTTGTGGATTTTTTTTTAAGTTAAACCTTTCCGGAGTCCCTCCCTTTCCATCCACTTGGCGTATGTTCTAAGACCATGAATCTTCTGGTCTGGGCAATGCCCTATTTCACAAAAACGCTTCGGAAACGGCAAATGTACATATTTTTCTGAATTGAAGATCTATGTTGTATTATACATGATTTAATTTTTTGTCTCCCCTATGTAGAGGAGATCACAAGGACATATGATAACATATATTACATAACCTGTATTGCAACTAAAAGTGCCTCTTAAAGGGAATGATTGGCCCATTTGAAGATGAACAAAGGTGTTACCCTTACACAATAATCTACAATTTATACAGCTCAAGCTGGGATACATACCTTCATTGTGTCCACTTAACCACATATACACTTTTTCTTTTACATCTCTACCCTCTACATTTTTGAATATACCAAATCTGTCCAAATTGTCTTCCCTTTCAAATATGAGATCAGTGGTAAATTAACAAATTCCCTGGTTTCAGGGTGGTCAAACTGTAAGATATGTCAATGCAGTGTTCTCCCTAGCATCTTTTAGCAGGACGGCCCACCCAGCTAATTATCCATGCCACCCGGCTGGAAAAAAATTATGGGGAGAACACTTTTGTGATTTACTAAAGAATTTAGATGAAAGTTTATTAGGTGTGTGCCTAGCACCAAGGTCAGGCTATGGATGAAGTAGAGCAGTAACTGTGCTAGGTGTATAGAAGGAATGGCACCTGAAGGACAATTATACTCACCTTCACTCCACTCCTCTTCTTTGGTCAGTACCTTTTACTCAGGGTGAGGACCTGAACCGCTAGGTCCTCACCCCTGGGTTCGCGTAACTTGCAGCACAGCCTTACTGAAACGCTGCTCTGGTAGGCTCCGTCCCCTCCTCCCCGTCGGCGACGAGGCCAATAGGAAGGCCCGATCGTTGCAGAGCGTGCCTATCTATTGTTCTTTAAGGTGCATACACACGTGTGATTACGGGGGCCGACTGAAGACGCATGAGGTGTATGCTCGGACGTTTCAGGCGATAATCGTGCCATGTATGCGATCGGGGTCGTTTATAATCCCCCTGGCTGATCAGGTAACGATTTTGCTGCAATGCTTCAAAATCTTCTTTTTATGCCACCCGGCTGGAAAAAAAATTCTGGGGAGAACACAGTGTCAGTGCTTCCGTATAATCTTGGAGATCGCCATACTCCATGAATTAAAGGTCCATATTTCTACTCCAACTTTATCCCTTCTTTCTTGTTAAGGTCTCATAATTTTATTTGATAACATTAGTAGGATGGTCTCTCTCCCTGAATCATTGTTCTATCTCTAACATCTGTTCCTTTTTAATTTGGTCAGTGCTAATAATCCTGCCAATCCTTTTTAACGGACTATAAGGAATAGCTTTTTTGGTGTGTGGGAGGTGGCCACTAGATAATTTGGTCTGCATGCCATTTTCTTTATACACACATATATCAAGAAAAGTAATCTCTGTAAGAGTATAATTCAGATCAAATTTAATAGTTGGATATAACAAATTTAACCTCTTGTGGAACTGCCTGAGGTCCTCCGTGGACCCCCACCAGCGGACGGCCACATCATCAATGTATCTCCACCAGCACAAAACATGTGACTGGTAGAGACCATTAGTGAAGATGTGGTGGACCTCTAACCATGCCATGAAGGTATTGGCATACTTGGGGGCCACATTGGACCCCGTGGCAGTCCCACGGAGCTGCAGATAATACTCATCCATATACAAAAAGTAACTATTCACCAAAATTGTTTCTGTATTTGGTCACACGTACTGAACTTATCAAGTAATCATTTTGTGACCTTTCATCTAGTGTGGCCAGTATAACCTCATCCCAATTATCAACCTTAATAGCCTTAAGTTTCATCAAAAAATTATAGGTATCCTGTATATAGGATGGTGTCTTTTTCACAAAAGGGTTCAACATGCCATCCAACATAACTGCTATTGGACAAAGTAGAGTCAACGCCAAAGACAATAAGATGTCCTGGTTTGACTGGATCCTTATGTATCTTGTTATTATTATTGTGGATTTATATAGCGCCAACATCTTCCATACATTCACATCAGGTCTTAAGCACATTTATTTGACACATACAACCCATCAGTATGTCTTTATGATTGTGGCGGAAACCGGAGTGCCAGGATGAAACCCAGGCAAGCATGGGGAGAACATACAAACTCTTTGCAGATGTGTCCAAAGGTGGAATCAAACTCAGGACTTCAGTGGTGCAACATTTATAGTATTTGAGGTTGAATAAAGACATATGTCCATCCAGTCCAAACCATCTAGCAATATCCTCATTTCGTGCCTAACTGTTGATCCAGAGGAAGGCAAAAAAAACCCACCAAATTTATGAAGGGGAAAAAAATTCCTTCCTGACTCCAAGTGGCAATTGGAAATTTCCCTGGATCTACTCTACTTTATGTATCAATACCAGTAACTTGCAACATTCCTTGTTTGCAGAAACTCATCCAGCTTTTTTTTAAACTGACCAATGAACCTGCCATAACAACGTCTGCTGGAAGACAGTTCCATAGCTTTACCGTTCTCACAGTGAAAAACCCTTTCCTAACTTGAATCCTACTTGCTTGGCTTTCATGAGGAAGTAAGCAGACATTTAGACTCTGGCATCAGTCCCCCATAGGCGACTAATGTATAAGTTATGGTCTGGGAAGGCACATTTGTACATGGATAGAAAATTGGTTAATGAATAGGTTGCACAGAGTAGTTGTTAATGGGGCTTCATCAATATGGACTAAAGTGCTAAGTGGGGTGCCACAGGGTTCTGTGTTAGGGACGCTTCTATTTAATCTGTTTATTAATAATTTGGAAGTGGGTATTGTCAGAAAGGTTTCTGTGTTTGCTGATGACACAAAACTTTGTCGACCATTAAAACTTCAGAGGATGTGCAATTGTTGCAGGGGGTCTAGATAGATGGTCATATTGGGCTGCTAAGTGGCAGATGTTGAGAAATGTAAGGTGATGCATTTTGGACTTAAAAATCCTTGTGCTGCTTATACTATAAATGGCTCTGTGTTAAGTGAATCCCTGTTGGAAAGGGATCTTGGAGTTTTGGTGGATAACAAACTTAAAGGTAGGAAGCAGTGCCAGGCGGCAACAGCCAGAGCCAGCATGGTATTGTCTTGTACAAAGAGAGGTATGGATTCAAGGGAGGAAAATGTAATTCTCCCTCTTTACAAAGCATTGGTAAGGCCTCATTTGGAATATGCAGTGCAATTTTGGAATCCTGTGTACAAAAAGGACATCTTTGAAATGGAAAGGGTTCAGAGAAGGGCAACTAAATTAATAAGTGGATTGGGGGAGCTTGAATATGAAGAGAGACTGGATAAGTTACAATTATGTAATCTAGAGAAAAGGTGCTTGCGTGGGGATATGATTACTGTGTATAAATACATTAACGGCCCATACAATAAACTATCTGGGGCATTGTTCACCAATAGAGCATGTCAGAGGACATGTAGACATCCCTTAAGACTAGACTTAGAAGTTTAGGCTTCAAGTTCGGAAAGGGTTTTTCACTGTGAGAACAGTAAAGCTATGGAACTGTCTTCCAGTGGTCGTTGTGATGGCAGGTCCATTGGACAGTTTTAAAAAAAGCTGGATGAGTTTCTGCAAACAAGGAATGTTGCAAGCTACTGGTATTGATACATAAGATAGAGTTGATCCAGGGAAATTTTAGATTGGAGTTAGGAAGGAATTTTTTTTCCCTTCATAAATTTGGTGGGGTTTTTTTTTAGCCTTGCTCTGGATGAACAGTTAAAAGGGAAACTATAGTGCGTATAGAGTTTTTAAAAAAAACACATTAAAATAAAAAGTACCTGAGGCAGGGAGGTAGGATTGGTGTTTTTACCTCCCAATTTTATTTATTCGAAGAGCAGCAGGAAAAAAAAAACTACTTCTGCCAGTCTTCCTATATGCTTCAGCACTATCTTTAATATAGAATGGCCCCGGGCCATAACCTGGCAGATGAAAACTGTATGAGCTGTAGCTCCTCAACAAAAAAATATTGGGAGGTGGGAATAATCAATCCTATCTCCTTGCCCCAGGTGCTTTTCATTTTTAAAAAGTACATTTTTACAGTATACGGTCCTTTAAGGCTCGTACACACGTGCGATCGCGGGTCCTGACTGCGGCCAATAAAGCGCCTACACACGGGCCGATTATTGTCCGAAACATTCATTTGTACACATCATGCGTCGTGAGTCGGGACCCGCAATCACACGTGTGTACGAGCCTTTAGGCGGGAAATGAGGATATTGCTAGATGGGTTGGACAGGATGGATGTATGTCTTTATTCAACCTCAAATACTATAACCTATACTATAACATACAGATGTCTCCACACCAATATGGGAGTCACTAAATTTTAAAAGCCACATGTTAACCTTTAATATTTTCCAGCCAGCATGAATTGCAGACAGCCTACCAAAAACAATACAAAATATACAGCAGATTTCCCTTTTTTCTGTTCTGTTCTGTTTCTAGCACAAGATAAAAATTCTAAATGTCTGATGTCTTAGTAGACTAATGCTCTACTTTTAGAAACATACAGCCCATGAGATCTGCAGTAACACGATCTGTGCCTTAGAGATACAGTTCTCAAGGATGTAATATGATTGGCTGTAAGCTTCTAGGGGCAAAGCTACAGCCTGATTTGATCTGGTGTGCATTAGAGAGCATGTGAAATATACACTACGTGCGTGTATGCAGTACGAGTGGCCATTTCTGCCAATAATCGTGCCGTGTATGGGGACGTTCTCAGCCGAAACGGACATTCGGTCAGAGATCTTTGCCCAACTCGCCAGATCTTCGAACGAGTGGATGTTTTTTCCGAGGAAGTCCCCATAAATGTCACAATTATCAGTCGAAACAGCCGTTCATACATATTGTGCGTTGCGGGTCGGCACACACGATCGTAAGTGGGTACGAACCTTTAGACTTTCACCAAAACAAAGAAGTGGATTAAGGTAGCTGACCTCAAGTACCCACAGATTAATTTCATAAATCAACCAACAGCCAAAGGGAGAGGTGAGCTAGTTGTAAATGTGCTCTGTCTGCTTGGGACAATGTGGTCTGGTGACTTTTGTTCCCCTTTATTATTGGCAAATATATATGACATTTTTTAGTTAGCCTTGACCATTTGTCTCCATGCTGTAAATTATTTTATATTATACAGACAAACTGATACTTAAACTGGAAACCAAACTAAAGCAAAAAATAGACACTGACCTCTATAAGAAGAATGTCCTGTACACTTTGAGCCTTCACCTTTGGGTGCTGCACTTTCACAGCTACTCTACTTCCATCCTTCAGTACAGCACGGTGTACTTGTGCTAAAGAGGCTGCACCCAGAGGTGTTTCTTCAAACTCTGAGAAAAGGACAGATACCTAGAGAAAGATATAGTTAACCAACAATTTTTATTTGTATTTTTCCTGTACACATCCCTTACCTCTATTAGAAGCTCATGACCCTTTTAAATTAGTACTTCCAAGTTTCTGTGTTCTGCAATGTTGTTTAAAACAATTGTTCTACAAAAAAAAAAAACAACCTCAAACACATAAATCTGCAAAGGGGGAAAAAAAATCCTTTTTATTGTGTCAAGCAACACGTTTCAGGGCACCAAGCCCCTCTGTCAGGTATCACACTAAAATGATGTGTGATTTGTTTTGACACAATAAACAGGGAATTTTTCCCCTTGGCAGATTTTTCTCCTCACTTTTTTTTTCTCTTTATTTGATTCTTTATGGTGGCTAACCACACTCTTGAGGCACCGCAAACAGTTTAAGAAGGAGAGAGCCGGGTGTCAGTAAAACTATTTTCTCTCTGGCTTCTATCATTCCTTTTCAAGTCTACACAGAACACAACCATTTATTCTCTCTAAGCCATTGCCTATTAGCACATCTGATTCATTAATATATATTCCCACATCTTCATCAAAATCCTAAAGCTTCCTTAATAAAATAGATCTCAAAGATTGGATCAGAAAAAACAAGTCTATAGTGTTTATACCTTACAGGCCCTTGCCTGGTCCTTTCCCTCCACCTCCCTCTCTGAAAGTCAGCATGACATCACAGGTTCGCTATAACCTGTTTTGCAATTGCTTTGCTTCTTAGCACTAAGTATGTAAAATAATAATAGATATTTGAAATCATCTATTCTCTCTGAAAACTGCAATAAGAGGGCCCATAAATCTCCTCTAAATGATTGCCAAGATAGTTCTATTTAGAGGGTAGTGGATTTATTAAAATGCCGAGACCCTGTCCTGATGCCCCTATCAGATACTCAGATGGCTGATGAATTATCGCTCATAAGGAGTCTGCATTTGCTTTATCAACACTCATCCATCAGTGTTTGAAATTTCTCCATAATCTCCATATACAGAATTATAGCGTTGTGAAGAACTAAAGAACTAGCAGACTGGTTCAAGAAGATTCAATAGAAAATTGAGTTTAGACAAATAATTTCAATTACAACACAGACTGTTGCAGTATAATTAAAATATACCTCCTTGCCAAGATCTTCACGAATGACCTGCAAAACTTGAGGAAGTGGAGTGTGAGGAGCCTGACTGTGCAGTATGCTCAGTGTCTTGGTATATTCAGGTGGCAAAAGATATTCCAAAGCACCCAAATGTTGTCCAACTTTGATAAATGTCCCACGGTTGGCACAGCATAGATCCAGTAAGCGGCGAGCAGACCGCAGATGAACCTATCAGACACAAGGGATTTTGCTTTGGTTGTTACTTGATTTGTGTTTTATGGCATGCTTCATAATCACCTTGCAGTTAAAATATATGAGAAAACCAATGATTATGAGAATTTCCACAATGTTTATGTCCTGGACTAAATGAGATATGCTCTCTTCAATTTAATATGAGTCTACCTTTGATTTAATGTCATCATATTCTTGTGTCCCCGATTCCGCATGTCGCAGCTGAGTGAGATAATCAAAAGTTATTGCTGCCGTCTGTAAGAGAAAAGTTTGAGTTTATATCCTGACCCTAGGAAAGGATTACTTATTCAAACAATAATATACAACAAGGCAAATCTTAGTATAAGACTCAAAGTAGAGAAGGTAACAGAGAACCAACTCACCGTAACAACTGTTCTTCCAATCCGCACTACACCAAAGTCACTGGGGTCCCAATACTGAGTTCCATACAAAAGAATTCCAGATGAAGCGAGGGTTACAGAAGCCAAGGATGCAAATCTAAAAATGCCCCTCACCATTACGCTTACACTGTTGGGATGCAAGGAAACTCATAATTAATCCACTAAACTGACCCACCATCCTCTCTATAGAGGGTGCAAATGTAAGGTTAATGAGAATGAATAGCAATCTACATAATAAGCAAAATCATACAGAACAATGCAGCAAGACTGGCTTCTAAATGATAAAAAAGATCTATGCATATCTAGGATATCCAACCTGCAACTATTAATGAACTTTAAACTACAAGCATCTTCCAGTTTTAAGGAATGGCTGAAAAACTACTTGTAAATTCTCAAAATAAATCACAAAAAATCAAAAGTGATTAATAAGATTTTATAATAACATTTCCTGGCCAATGGGAAGCTGTGAGTGTATGGAATATGTGTAAATACCCAAATGATTTGGTAAATAAATTGTAGGTAGGAGCACATCTAAAAAACCCTTAAAGGGCAACTTCACTCAAAAAACAACAAAATTGGTATTGGACTCCTAGATGTGTGTATAGTTTATTTATAAATATTCTGTATGTAAAACAGCAAACTGCTTTTACCAGGAAACAGGATTATATAATTACAACAACCTTCGTAACAGTTGCATTCACAGAGCACGGACTTAACAGATCAAAAAATCAAAACAGATTCTTGGTAAAGCATACAATTCCCAGCATGCACAGAGATTTAAAACTATAACTTACAATTGCCTCCCTTGATCAATCATATATGTAAATATTCAAGGTTGTGAGCAAGAATATCTGGTTGATCTTAATGGGACACAGAATCATACAATCACAAAAACAAAAAATAGTTTGTATTTGCCTATTGAGAACATCCAGTCATTCTTACCTGTGCATTGATTATTTATTGCACATGATTGTCATCAATGCAAGATAAGATTTTTTTTGTGTGGAATCACTATGCATCATGGGAAGTGGTTATTTTTTTGAGCTGTAAAAGCAATGTGTCGCAATGTAGTGGTTTTGCGCTGCAATTCTCCAAATATTCTGTTATTGAAACACATGTGATCTGCACTCTTATCTGATAACTGTGCAGCACACAGTTTGATCTGTCACATTAGCATGCACTGGCATGTCATTCTTATGCTCAATCAGAAGTGTGCGATAATCGCGCCAGTGGGACCGATCCCTTACTTTATTAAATTCTGCTCTGTGCACTTTTTGTAATTGTTGCCTATTACAAAAAAAGCCTGCCCACATATCTAGGGTCCATTAGGAATTTCTTTTTGAAGAAATAGCAGTAAACTTTTAGTTTACATGTGTTAGAGAGCTCTAATTTTTATTTCAGATCTGCATTGGTGGACTTACACAAAGGGCTTCGCCACACTGCGGCGTTTTTTCTGCGTTTGCGTACGCGTTTTTTCAGATCAGTGGAAACACAGCAACGCAGCAAAAATGAGCATTTTCGGGTGTATTGTGATTTGCGTTCCGCAGTTTTAATCGTAATCACGTTTTTATATTTATATTGAAAAAACGTGCGCGCAAATGCAAAAAAAGCACACAAAATCACATGCGATTCCATGTGCGATTGCATTTGCGTTGCAGTGTGGCTGTGCCCTTAGGAAGTGGAAGCAGGGTTGCTAGATTTTCATGACGCCTGAGTGGGAGGAGGCATGGTGGAGCTGGGTTAGGGGCATTGTGGCGCAGGGGCATTCCAGGGAAGGGGCTGCCAGGTCCATTCCTAGGACAGGATTTCATCCCTGACGGCAGGAATGCAATTGGGACAATCCCATGCAAATAGCCTGGCAACCCTGTTCTTATGTGATATTAAGATAGGGTTGCCACCTACCTTTAAACCTGAACACATATAAAACTCTCCCCTTCAACATTCACCTTTAATTAGGTACACTATTAAAGAAATGCATTGCACAACTGTGCTGAGATCATGTTCAACACATTGTCCTCCACCTGCTGTTCTGCACTATGTTGTTTCCATAAGTGTAACTGTTAAAGGAACACTAAACCCATAAAAAACACTATTTGCCATTCGTTTCTATTATTCACAGGGAGGTTAGAACGCTTATTCTCACCTCCCTGTGAATAATAGTACGCTCGGGGGACCTGGAACTTACCTTTGCTCCGCTCACAGTCGCTTCTTCACTGAACAGCTGTTCTCTCCCGATCGCGCTCCCTATCTTTTGTATTGGCGCGCATGCTCCTAAGATAGGGCGCGTGGTCGGGACAGAGCGGCTGTCAGTGAAGGAGCGACTGCGAGCGGAGCGAAGGTAAGTTCCAGGTCCCCCGAGTGTAATATTATTCACAGGGAGGTGAGAATAAGCGTTCTCACCTCCCTGTGAATAATAGAAACGAATGGCAAATAGTGTTTTTTCTGAAATATGGGAGTTTAGTGTTCCTTTACATAGAGGGGAATGATAAAGGGTATGATAAACATGATTCACCTGATGAAGGGGACAATGTGATTCCTGAAACATTGCGCACGATTCACCAATAAATGTGTTAAGCATTTGAAAAGTGTGCATTTCTAGATGGTAGAAAAGTAACATTAATTGTCTTGCGCCACGTTTGTTGTAATTGTTTATTGCCAACTGTGTTAAAGTGCAACTATACTGTCCCAAATCACACTCCCTCCTGTAATAATGCCCAGGGCAAAGACCTAAACCAGCAGGTCCTCATATCTGGGTTTGCTCTAGTTTACCTAAATCTAGCCGTGAAAGTGCAGCGCCCTTCTGAGTCTGTGATACCTGATTAAACATGGGAGCCTGACTGATGCTACAATACAAAACAATAACATTTGTAAAGTGCTTTTCTCCTATAGGACTCAAAGCGCATAGATATGTCTCAGATCAATACTGTCTGTGTTACAGAAGAAATAGGTGTTCATAAATGCCAGACTAAACAGGGTGGCTTTTCAGTTTGGATTTAATTGTTTCCAATTGAGAGGCAGCCAATCAGGGACGCAGCTGCCGGCTGCTCAGAACGCCGGAGGATAGAGGGAAGGTAAGTAACTATCTGGGCACTTTCTATGAATTCTGTTACGGCGGTTGGGGCTGGGGGATCAATATATATAATATATACTTGGGGTTTTACACTAGGGGGGGAGAAGAAAATGGGAGGTAGAGGGAGGGGGGGGGGGAGGACTCTCCTGTGCATGCCTCAGACCTTGTCGAGGTTGAGGCTGAGACAGGTGCAGGATGAGTCACCCAGACCTTCTACACTACACTTTCCTGGACTTTGGAGGGGCACAGCATGGCAACCATAAGGAGCTGGGATGTAAGGTAAGGATTTTTGTACACTACAGAGTGGGGCCAGTATGGGGTTAAATTTGAGTTTTGGGAGTGGACATGCCCTTTCAGCCTCAAAACAATACTGAATCAGAAGGCAGTAGTGGTTATATTTTCTACCCTCGTCTTATACTCGAGTCAATCACTTTTTCCTAATTTTTTAGGTAAAAATGGGTACCTCGGCTTACACCCGAGTATATACGGTAATTGTGAGTGCGGCTCTCATCATCTTATATTGGACTGTACATAGCTGTTCATGGTTAGCAGCCACAAGAGCACTGCACCAATATAGTAAAAAGGAGGTGTTCAAGGAGTTATTACGTTTGGCCTTGCTTTACACCCTCACAAAAATAAAAGGCACTACCATTGCTGCCACAGTAAACAACAGGATGGGGAAGCCTACGGTATTCTTCCTAATTACACCCCTGATAAAATGTGCTTATTTATTTAACCCCCATTTAATTCCTGCTCTAAGTACTATTAAAGGGGCTCTCTTTTGGATATTTTGAATTACAGGATGAGGGTGGTGGATGGCCAAATGCATTGCCAAATCTTCCTCCTTGCTGCTGCCAATTTATCTAATGTGCTTCCAATGGGAGGGCATGCTTCTTGCAGAGTGTTTTGTCCCATGGGTTGAAATGTGACTTTTGAAGGGGGCAGGGTCAGAATTAGCCTCAGAACATCAGGGGCCTACCACTCCCCTGCAGATTGAAGGCCGGGCCCCCAAAACACACCCCTCCCCACTGCAATCAGTTATATTTAAACAGCTGATCGCGTGTATGCAGTAAAGATACGTGCGATCAGCTTCTCTATAACACTGCTTTCCTACCCCTTCTATGCCACTGCTTCCCTTCGTTTCAGCTTTTGAACTTTAACTTGTGCAAGGAGATGGGGCACAGACAGACAGTGAGAAACTATCAAACACCTGCTTTATTTGCTTATCCTCTGTTCTCTCACTCTTCAGCTGACACTCAATCCTGCAGTTAGCTGTTCTCTGTGCTGTGTCAGTGCTTTTGGAGCACACTCCCAAGCTACACCTACAACCTAAAAAAATGAATTCCAAAGTCCCGGCCCAAGACACCTGCCTTCACTTCCAAACTCCTACTGCTGAAAGAAAATCTTATTTATTATATTATTTAATTCAAGCAGTGAAAACAGCTGCCAGGGATGACTTGCTATGGGAAGGAAAATGTGTCCTTTACCTATAGCACACAACCACAGGATGAATGCTATTGGCTGTAGGTTAGTTTAATGTTCTCAGCTACGAGTCATCTCCACTGCACATGCTTGCCCATTCTAGCTTTGTAAAGGTGGCCATGTACTATTACGATCGTAATTACGATCTTAAACCGACCAATACTTTGATAGACATATGTACAATGTTAATTGTGCTAAGATGTACCATAAATATTGTTCGACATTCAATTTGTTTTGTGATTAATGTCGAATGTCGTTTATTGTGAGGTTATATTACATTAACGTTTAATCGGAACTTCAGAAAACACTACAATTATTTTACCAATCAACTTAAAGAAACGACTTGCCCGATCGTAATTACGATCGATTTTACGATCTAATGTCGCATGATAAGAATGGGAAAATGTACAATTTTGCGGCCAATCGATGGAAATGTCGGATTGTATGTCAAATTGTACATAAAATCGGCCCAATGTATGGTCACCTTAACAGATTCTGGGAGGAGATAAGTACAGAGAGAAGGATAATGCATACCAACAAAGAGTGTGCGCAACAGGACATAAGTAGATATGGTGAAATTGAGCATATAGGGATCAAATTTCTGGCAGCAAAAAAAAAAAAAAAAATTAAAAATGATAAAGGAAAATCCCATATCGAAATATTTAAAAACACAAATAATGCAGCAGCTCTAAGGTATACACAAACAAATTAAATTAAACATGGAGCAGCCTTTAAGGCAGGTTACACACCAGCAGAATGTGAGGGGTGTCCACCCCTCAACTGAAAATTTGGAAATAGGTAAATCACTCTCTCCAAACATGCAATAGTTAGAAGGCTAAATGATATAAGACTACCGTAACGTGAAATGCTGCACAATGTACTGTTGCCACTATTTCTGTTTCCTGGTTCTTCAAGTTAGCAACTGTCAGTCATGGATAAAAAAGTTGACATCAAAGCCAATGAGAGGAGGCATTTACCGTAGCTGCAATCTCTTAGCCTGCTCAAGCTCATAACCAGCTTACTAAATTGCTGAAGGGGCATAAACAAATATAGCCATTAACACACTGCCCCTTAGTTTCAAAAAGGTATTTGGGAGCATAGTAGGCATTAGCTAACAATTCAAGTGGACAAAGATGGATATCTCAACATATGTTAAAGGGGCCATTATTTCTAAAAGTTGTCATTATGAGGGTGACATTTTTCTTTAAAGGAATAGTTTAAAGAATTTTAAGAAGAATTATTCTAACAGGAGCAGAGAATGAAGATGCGCTATAGTATAGTACGTGCCGGGACATGTCAGAGGGTACATTTTTAATCTTTGATCCCGCCTTCTGTTAGATTTATTGAAGAACAAGATAAAAGACATAGATAATTTACTCCCTTCAATTAATGAGTGAGCTTTTAAAAGTGCACACAAGTGTGGCCCAAATGATGTGGCCACACTAGTGTGCGACTGTGCACTACGCATGTGATCAGTTAATCGGAGTGCATGCGATAAAATTTTTTGCACAATTGCATGCACTCCAATTGTGAAACATTGGGAGATTGTGTAGGCACAGCAACGTTCTCTCACGCACTGGGAACGCGTGCACAATCACCCTCAACCTTTGTGGGTGTAAGCTCAGTGCTCAGTACTGTGAACAGCAGCTGTACATGTTACATGCAGACATCCCACCCAGCCAAAACTCATTTCAGGGAGGGTACCTACTCCCTAATGCCCCACCCCAAGATTAACACATAATCCATGCATACAGACCCACACATGTATACAGTCAAGACACTTTTGCACACAAACACATGCATCGTAATAGACACACACTCATGAAAACAGTCAGACACATGCATACAAGTCATGTCACTATTAAAGTGTTTTTGTCACTTGTTAACTGCTAAAAGACTCTGACATCATTGTGCTCCCTCACTCCATTAAATCCTCACTGCCATTAAAATCAGGGAGAGGTGGGATGCCTGTGACTGTATGTGACAATAAAACGTTTCCATTTGCACGTTCTGATGATCTTACAGTTTCACTTTCCGTTACAGTTTGCCTTTATAAATACATCCCGAATGCTTTTTTTATTCTTGGTGCTACAATCGTCCCTAGGGCATTGTCCTTCCAAATAGTGGGGACAAGGAAAGCAAAGGTTTTTAATGGAGGATGATTGAAGGGGGGCTAGGCAAAACATGTTACAGTCCTTGATCTAGCCCTGTCCTTGGGGTTGTGTCCTTATGAAAAACAGATCTGAAATAGCAGTAACTGGGCCCAGGGAGATTTCTTGATCTCTGTATATTCATATTAGGAATCCTAATTGATATCTTTCTGTTAAGCAAAATGAAATATTAAGATACGATACATTGCATTCCTTCTATAAAACATCAAGAACAACCAATTAACAGGTCTACACAAACGACTTTTTAACTACTGGCTCCATTAAAGAAAGGTGCAACAACCTGATGTATAGAACAGTGCTCCGAAATGACAGCGCCCCCTAAGGTTAGCCAGCCAAGGTTATTTCATTAACGCCTCCCCCGTATCCTCCTTGTTGTGTAGCTTTCCTTCTCGTTTCCTTCTCTCCCCTATATCCGATTCGCGATCTGTGCAACAGCAAACTAAATAACCAGCAGACTCAAACACTTTACTCGATATCTCGAAAGCCCTTCCTCAGTCGGATTTCCCAAGTGGTTCCCCTTTTTCGCCAATTGAGACAGTCCATCCGTCGCGGTGTAAACTGGGAATTGTAGTTTTGTGCTAGTTTAAATCAGGCGATTTACTCAGCTTGCGAACATTGGGGCAGAGTTGGAAAGGACAAAATTCTTAAGCTCGAAGGGGAGACCGTGATCTGACCTCTGCAGGGGTTATGAGTAAAGTGCTATTAATTTTATTGGTTGTACGGTTTTCATATTGAATATCAGTATTTCTGTTGCAGATCATCTTTAAACGATATGTACACTGGGAAATTAGTTTGTTTTTAAATTGCCCATTAATATTTCTTCCCAACTATCACTGTACCATTTTTGTGTAGATCGGTCCCCTATTTCTTTAGCTATCCAATATGTCCAATATGAACCATGTACTGGCCTCACCGAATATCTTATCCAATTATCCAGCAAGCTAAACACCTCTGCATAATAACTTTCGGAATCACGGAATGATGTTGAAACTGTTTACTACACAAATAGTGTGAAACTGTAATGCAAAGAAATACAAACAATAAGTGCCTACACAGACGGAACTGACACAATTACAGATAACTGTTATAGACATTTCCAATGACAATCGCCTAACACAAAACATTTGCATACATTTCACCAACTGATTGTTATATGAACATAGTTATATAAATAAATAAGATTACTTACAGGGAATGCCTTCAAAGGGGTAGAAAAAGAAAATCTAACAATACACAGACAGACCTCTTGCTAGTACTGCTGAAACTACTTCCTGTTACCCAACAGTTCACATAAACAGGGTTTCCTAGTCCCTGTTATCCTGAGTTATAGAACACTTGCAATTCTACTTATGAACAGAGGAGGTCGCCATTCAGACATGTAATGGCTGGCCATAACACTCCCTGCTTGGTATCCCTACATACCATTATTGGACTAAACCTATATTGGGGCCTTGATGTTTTACCATTTCATGGTGATGCCTCACAAGAAGAGTTGCAATATAGTGTGTACCAGGAATAACTACAGGGTTAGTTTCATATGCTTCAAACCCAAAATGCTTAATGCGCCCACCGACTAAGAGAAGACCAGTTGCATTTAGATCAGGGTTTAGCTTGATAAGTGGGCTCTGAGATGGGAGATTGCGATTTTCTTTGATACATCTTATTTCATCCGGATATTCTTCATACTGCATATTTTTAATTTGTTCATGGACTTTATGCAATCTTATAATGTCCCTCCCTAACAGAAATAAAATATCTGCTTCCTTATCCATAGGAGGTATTTCTTGGGCTATAGGCCTGAGATGTTGGTGGTTACGGGCAACTGCTGAAGTGGGGATTTCATCCCTATTGTTAGGAATCATATTACATTCTAAGAGTGTAGGCAATGAATTAACTTCTCCATCCAAGGACTCTATAATCAAACCAACTGCAAGCCTGCCAGTGGTTTTAGTGATACCAGAGCAAGTTTTCAACGTGTAGGTAACTTGGGGGCTATCTATGTTGAACATGTCAAAAAGATCGGACCGCGCTAGTGATCTATTGCTCTGATCATCCAACATTGCATTCATCTTTCTGCTTAAGCTACGATTACCAGCTGGGTAAACATTAACAAGACATATTTTACAACATGACTTTCCTGCAAACCCCTCACCGCACACCTCTGTGCATTGAGGAGCAACTGACTCTTCTAATACATTTGCCTTCTCCCTGCCATACTCTTTAGGAGGAGGAAGGGATTTGGAAGCCCACGGAGCTGTACCTGGATGAAGGATAGCTAAATGCTTGTCACTACCACATTCAGTACATTTAACACTTGCTTTACAGAATTTTGCAACATGTTGTTTAGAAACACAGCATTTAAAACAAATATTATGCACTTTTAAAAATCTTTTGCGTTCATCAAGGGTCATCTATCTAAAACCCCTGCACTTGTTGAGAGGGTGGGGTTTCTGATGGATTGGGCACTGTTTCTCTGGGTCATTAAGAATGTCCAGTGCATAAGGCGATAAAGGGATATCCGTTTTGTGTACAGATACTGGTTTGCGGATACCACCGTGACTCTCAAATCTGTCTCTCTTGTTTTGGTTACCACTGAGGGTAGTAAAATTAAAGCTGGGGTCATTGCGTGCTTTGGCTTCACGGTGTATAAACTCTGAAAAGAAAGAAAAGGGTGGAAAGGCCCACCATGGTTCGTTGTTTATAATGGGAACCTTGCATCATCCATCTCCTCTTGAAGAGCGATGTGGAAGCTTCTCAACAATAGGGCCTACACCTCTCGCGGTGTCTAAGTAGGCAAGCCCTGGTAAATGGCAACTTTGCTTTGAGGACTCGATCTCAGTAAGTAAATCACTTAATTCCCTAAGTTTTCCATACTCTTTTGGTGATATCCTAGGAAAGTTATTGAGTTTTGCAAACAAGCACTTTCTATCGCTTCTGGCGATCCATAAATCTCCTCTAACTTTTCCCAAATACGTACGAGCCAGTGTTCAGGTCCATTATATTTGCTGACTTGATGCGACGTGATGTTCTGCAGAGTCAGTTCCAAGCCATTTAATCAGTGAATCTACTTTTCAACTGGTGAAAGTCCCAAAGTCTCTGTGGCATTAAGAAATGAATATTTCCAGGCCAAATAATTCTTGGTCGGTCATCAATCTGGTCAGTCCTGATGAAATGAGTTGATTTCATGCAGGTATTTTGCATATCTGATAAATTATCAACTCGGGTGTCGGACAGCTGGTCCTGTATTGTGGTATAGTGGCTGTGGTAAGGCATTTTGAAATGGTGGACTTGGAGTATAGTTTAATTGTCGCCTTGGAGAAGGGTCTTGATTTGGTGCCGTGGAATCTGCAGGATAACTGTATACCTGGTTGAACATCACAGCTGTCGGCTTTGGGTAGTGTGAACCTGACACAGGGTTGTTTATTACTTCTCTCCCAGAGAATGTTTACACCATGGAACTGCTTGTGTTTGTTTACATATTCTTCAGTGCGCTGTTTTGGGCTCTGTACAGGTAACTAAGAAGTCTCACTTCTTATTTCTGCTGCTTCTAGATTCTCAGCTACAGCTCCATGCGGAAGCTTCACTCTTGCGGCCTCTGCCTCTCTCTCTCTCTTTCTAATGCATCAAGTGCAGCTTCTAATCGTGCTTTCTCCATTCTTATCTCAGTCTCCCTTTTTGAGAATGCAGCCCTAGCTTGGGCAGCTTCTGCTTTAGCACGTGCTTTAGCTGCAGCCACATTAACAGAAGACCTTGATGAGGAAGCTCTGGATGCATGGCTGGTTACAGATCTAACTTCTGGCTCTTGCAACTCCATATTTAGTCTGACTGTCAAACTTTACACTTTGCCGATTACCAGGTAACCTTGCTTGTAGTCTCTCTCTGAATTGCTTTTGCTCCTTTTCAATCCCTTTACTTCTCCCTTTTCACTGTACTGGCCTCACTGAATATCTTATCCAATTATCCAGCAAGCTAAACACCTCTGCATAATAACTTTCGGAATCACGGAATGATGTTGAAACTGTTTACTACACAAATAGTGTGAAACTGTAATGCAAAGAAATACAAACAATAAGTGCCTACACAGACGGAACTGACACAATTACAGATAACTGTTATAGACATTTCCAATGACAATCGCCTAACACAAAACATTTGCATACATTTCACCAACTGATTGTTATATGAACATAGTTATATAAATAAATAAGATTACTTACAGGGAATGCCTTCAAAGGGGTAGAAATAGAAAATCTAACAATACACAGACAGACCTCTTGCTAGTACTGCTGAAACTACTTCCTGTTACCCAACAGTTCACATAAACAGGGTTTCCTAGTCCGTTATCCTGACTTATAGAACACTTGCAATTCTACTTATGAACAGAGGAGGCCGCCATTCAGACATGTAATGGCTGGCCATAACAAACCATCTTACATTTTAGCTGTCAAACAAGTGCCTTACATAGCTCCCAACCGTCCCGTTTTCGGCGGGACTATCCCGTTTTTCGGGTGTTTTCCAGCTGTCCCGGCACCCCCCTCTGTGTTCCTGCCATGTCCCAGTCTCTAATAAATGTTTACAGCAAAAAACGGAAAACCGGAAGTGAAATCTGCAGGCTTTAGGACCATGCAGTAGAGACTCCGTTCCTGCCTGCTGGGGGCGGGGCTATTCCAGAACGAGCTGCTGGGGATAGTGCAAAGAGAGGAAGACTTAGAAACACTGTGTTGGAGCAGTCTAGTAGTAGTTGAGGATAGAGAACTGAGCAGGTCCCCCTCCCCACTTACAGTGCTGGATTTATTATCATCTTGTGAGTTGTGGTGGATGTACATTCTCCTTCCCATGTCATGTCCTCCTATCTGCTTTGACTTTGCAGGGTTTTTCTGGGGCTGGGCTCAGTGAGTGTTAGAAGTAATGTGGGGTTGGGAGGTCAGTTAACCCCATCATGTCTCTAGCTGCGTTTTCCTTCTCATCCTTCTGACTGTAGTGTGAATGTGATAGTATGTGTAATTGGGTCAGTGTATGTATGTGAGTGTGTGTGTTTGTGAGAGTGATTGTGTGTTTCTTGTGAGTGTGATTGTGTGTATTTGTGAGAGTGATTGTGTGTGTGTGTGATTGTGTGTTTGTGAGACAGTGTGTGTGTATGTGTGTGTCTGTATGTCAGTGCATGTTTGTGTGTCATGTGTGGTTAAGCGTATATATGTGGCAAAGATAGAAATATAGGATGACACAGGCAGACAGATGGATAAACAGGTAGATAGAAAGATACAGGTAGGTAGACAGATAAAAAGAGATAAATGAATATACAGGTAGATAAAAAGATGCAGATAGACAAATAGATAGACAGGTAGACAGACAGAAAGAGATAAATAGATAAGATAGACAGGTAGGTAGATTGACAGAAAGAGATAAATAGATAAGATAGACAAGTAGGTAGATGGACAGAAAGATAGATAGACAAATAGATAGACAGATGGGTAGACAGACAGAAAAAGATAGATAGATATATAGACCAGACACAAATAAACACTTATATTAGCATATTGGGTAATGGCGTATGCATATTTTAAAAAGTGTCCTCTGTTTCATGGGGTTTATCTTTAAATTGGGGGCGGTACCTATGGAAGACGGGAGTGGTCTAAGAAAATGGGTGTGACCTAATAAAAGTGGGCGTGGCCAAAATTTGCCGCGGGCGCGTAAAGTTCCCTTGGCCACAGTAGTCTCCCTAAAGAAGAGTTGGCTGCGGTCAAGGGAAACACACACAGGGAGATTCAATAAAAGTTCTTATCGTTTAAAATGGTGCTAATTTTGCCCCAACCAATCAGATCTTATTTAACATTTGAAAGCTAGCATCCTATTGGTTGGGGCAAAATTAGCACCATTTTAAACGATAAGAACTTTTATTAAATCTCCGACAGTCTCAAACTGTGTGTGCATATCAGAGAGACTTTGTGTTCCCTGATCTTTGTAAAATGACAGACAGAATCTTGCAGATCCTGTCTGTCATCTTTCAAAAATCTGTACTGTATGTAGCTAATGTAATTATTTATAGATTGAATATGATTGATTGTTCCTGTAATCAGATTCAGAACATTGGCAAATGTGGAACCAACAATTATGTTTGTTACAAAACCAAAGGCTAGGCCACACTAGCGCCTTTCTTGCGATCAGTTTCAGGTATCCCACTTCTCCCGAATTGTCCAGGAGTCTCCTTCATTGTGGGGGGGTCTCCAACGAGACCACCCCAGACTCCTGCGACTGAGAGGAGTCGCTAGTCTCCTCAGTTATGCCCCCTTTTGAGGGCCATGCCCCCGGAATGCCCAAACTCCTCCTTAACCCCGCCTCCCACCAACCCTAGAAGGCTAGCTCTGCCTCCACATGTCATGTCCCACCCCCACGTGACATCACACCCACCTCACCCTGCCCCCTTTCCCACCCTGCCCGGAAGCCTGAAAGGGCAGGGTGGGATGTCTGCAGTTTGTACATGAGAAACGCAGAGCAGTGTCACATTGACATGCAATATGATCCGTTTTCAGAACGCATGCAATCACTAATTTTTTTGTGAATCACATGTGCTCCCATTGTGCAACATTGTACGGATCGCAGCGCAAGCAGACGATTGCGCACTATTTCCCATGTGTTGATGTGCGCCGTAGTGTGGCCTCAGCTATAATAAAATGTAATTAGCAGGGCTACAATACAATGGAAATATCACTTCATACACAGTTATTGCAGATGGAATAAGGTGAACAAGAAATCGATGGAAGATGCAATGTACTTTTTAGATTGCCATAAACAAATATTAAAATAGAACAGGTTTCCTTTTGAATTAGACAAATACTTTAATTATCCATCCAGGACCAATTCAGATAATCAAATAGAGGACTTAAAACTGATAGAGTATCTCATTTCCCAATTCAATGGACTGTGTCTAATATGAAGCTCGTTATACACACTTCATTATGGGATACTGAATCGTTTGGTCTTGAAATTAGTATTAACTGAATTGCTATTATTTTGGTCTACATTGGTATTATTTAGTTTTAATGTCACATTTGTAATTGGTTTTCAGGCTTATATTTGTATGTGAAGAATCCTAGTGTCATAGGAGTATAAAACAGAACAATAAAACAAGTATTATTTGTGAAAACAGAAAATTTGTCATACCGGTACTTAGTTATTTTCTTTTCCTGGACTACAACATGGCAGTGGTCATTATAAGGTTAACCCCCACTCCCAGACATAGGACAGGAAGCAAAGAAATAATGCCCACCCCCTCCCCAGTTCAGATGGACCAAGCAAGAACAGGAACAGGGTGAGACCAATGTGACCACTACCATGTTGAGGTCCAGGAAAAGAAAAAGACAGTAAGTATAACAAATTTTCTGTTTTCCTGGTCCCAACATGGAAGTGGTCACTATAGGGATATACCAAAGCCAGACACATAGGGTGGGATGCAAAAACAAAATTTATTGAATAGCAGCAGACAAAACACTGGAACCTAAGATGTTGATACCACGTCCAGTTGGTAGTGTTTTATGAAACACCTTATACCTTAGGAAGAAAAGATTCTGGTATCTTTAGTACCAGACGATCCTGAACAAAAGCTAGATATTGTTCAGTCAGATTGAGTTCTGTAATAATTGATATCATACGACCCAAGATACAGTAATTGCTATTAGAAAAGCAGTTTTCCATGTCAGTAGAGTTAAAGGAATCTCTTCCAATGGTTCAAATGGAGCTTCTGTAAGAATTTTTAGGGCCAAAGGTAAATCCCTTGGAGGTGTTCTATTACGACATAGAGGCTTTATTCTTTTAAGTGCCTGGAAGAATTTACTGATTAGAGGAGAGGAAAACCATTTAATGCCCCAAAGAGCAGACAAGGCTAAAACCTGAGATTTAAGAGTTGCTGTAGCCAAACCTCTATCCAATATAGTCTGAAGAAACTCAACAATATGCATATCTGAGATATTAGAAATTGTAGGATCTTTAGATAAACACCATGAAAGAAATGCTTCTAAATTATATAATACTCAAAAAAAAATAAAAATATATATATATATAGGTAGGTCTTTCTGGATTGGTAAAAATATCGGACCTTCCACTGCCATTTGCTGGAAAAAGGGGAAACCACAAGTCTCCTGGGCCACCAAGGTAGGATGATCATTAATGTGGAGTCCCACCTGATTTTTTGTAACACTTTGGAGATCAGAGGAAATGGGGGAAAGAGGTAGGCTAGGTAAAAGTCATAGAGAATGCATATATCTAAGTTGCTGCTCTGTCTGGGAGCAGAATACTACGGGTTGTGTAGGAACCCACCAGATCTAATTGGGGAACTCCCCATATCCTCGTTAGAGGCAGGAAGACAGACTGATTGAGAGACCACTTACTCCTCCTCTGCTGAGAAAATCTGCTTGAACATTCTGATGACTTGGAATGTAGATCGCTTTCAGTTATGCTAAGTTGGTTTCTGCCCAAGATAGAATTTCTAGGCCAAGGTACGAAAGGAGTGTGCTCCATGTACCCCCTTTTTTGTTGATATAGGCAATGGCTGTCATATTGTCTGATACTGATTTCTGCTTGATCTGACATTTGATAGTTTGGAGAGCTAGTTGGATGGCCTTCAATTCTTTGAAATTGATTGATCTACTGTGCAAACTCTTGTCCCACGTTCCCTGAAACCAGTTGTTTGGCAATGAGCTCCCCAACAAATTAGACTGGCATTCGTTGTCATGCTTATCCAAGAGGGTTCTAGAAGAGGAATGGGAAGGTAATTCTCTTTGAAAGTCCGCCAATGAAGACTTTGAAGGGTTTCCTGAGTCAGATAAATAAGTTGGAGAGGATTCTGGATGGAATAATTCCACTGATTTAGAAAATTCAGCTGGAGAAGAGAAAGATGACTCATAGCCCACCTAACTGAGAGGAAACTACCATCTTCCCTATCAATTGTTGACAAAGAAGAGATTTTGTGACTGATCCAGCCTCCATCTTGCGACAAAAGCATATCAAATCCTCTCTTCTCCCAGATGGAAGATATACCTGGAATTTTTGATTATCTAATGTTACTCCCAAGAATTCCAGAGTCTGTGTAGGTATTTGTTCCAATCTATTAACCATGCCAAATGTTAAAGATATTGGAGGAGGATGACTTCATGGTTCCAGACTAGTTGTGGATTCTCTGCTCTCACCAGAATGTCGTCCAGATATAAGAATAGAAATATGTCTTGCAGTCTTAAATTTGCAATTGCTGAAGCCAAAATTTTGAAAAAACCCTGGCTGTTTCTTGGCCGAAAGGTAAGGCATGTGCAATACCAAACACTGTAATCTGAGAAATCTTCTGTGAGAATGAAAGATAGGTACATGTAAGTAGGCGCCATTTAGATCGATTTTCAGGAGCCAATCGTCTTTTATTAATGCGGGAGACTCTGAGTCAGGAGCAGTAGGAGTATCTTTCAGTATCTTGACAGCAAGCACTTCAGACACCAACTCACTACTGGGAGAAGCCACATTAGCCAAGACAAATTGGGTTACTTGAGCAATCATGGATTGACTGATTTCCAGCATGGAGTCTTTAACCCACTGAGTCACTTCTGCAGAACTCAACACACAGCAAGGAACAGCTCACTGACAAACAGCAAATTGAACTTTCACGCTAATGCTGTTTAAAACTCCCGTGACGTCACTTCCATGAGAGCGGGAAACCTGGATGTGTGGACAGCATAGAGGCCTGAGAACGGGGCTGTGGTGATAACAAAAGGTGCTCTTGAGACTCAGAAGGGACCTTTGCAGCAGGCACGGACAGAGAAGGTGGCAACCGAACCTACCCAGACCAGGTACAATGGTCCCTGTTCACGCGAAGAACAGGAAAGGACTGTGTAGGGGAGGGGGTTGGCATTATTTCTTTGCTTCCTGTCCTGCGTCTGGGAGTGGGGGTTAACACTATAGTGACCACTGTCATGTTGAGACCAGGAAATTTAATTTATGAAACCTGCTGTCGGGATTCTCTTAAATGCTTTAGTCATTAAATCGGGGGATTGTGGATTCCAAAGAGACTGACCGTGACACAGTAGGCTAAAACATTAAGGTGCTAATTATCTTCATTATCTTATTTGTTAGAGCTTAGGGGAAGCAGCAATTACCCTTCCACTCCACACTACTAAAAGATGGTCACACATCTTCAATCTGGCTAAACATTTATTCATACAATCTTACCATAAAACTGTAATATAACGGTCTCAAATCTCAATAAAGATACTTGGTGGGGGACTCTTAGAAAATGTATTAGAAATGCAGGAAAATAAGGGCAGGAGAGTGCACTGAAATGAGGTGCTGTATAATCAAGTATCTTTGTTGAAATTATATTGCAATGGAAACTAGGACCAAGAAGCACCTACCGCAGTTTCCTGACATGCACAGGTAACTTCCCTAAAGATAGGTACACACAGCACAGATAAAGCCCCGATACCGTTGGATCCGATGGTATATGGGCTTTATCGGTACTGTGTGTACCTAGCTTTCCCGAACGAGCACGTGGCCACCGAACGTTCAGGTCGGCCGAGCGCTCGTTTGGGAAAGAGGGAAAATTTCCCTAGGCCCTGGTAGACTCCCTATAGGAGAGTCTGCCTGGGCCAAGGGAAACACAGTCCTGAGCATTCTCCCTATGCTGTGCATAGGGGGAGCGCTTGGGACTGTGTGTAACATGATCTTTGAAAAATGACAGACAGGATCTTGCAGATCCATTATTAACAATTCCATTATTACAGGCCAAGCATCTCAGGATGTTTAGGAATCCCATATGCCATTGCTACAATCTAGGGCCCAATTTAAGACTAAAGGTGACCATACATCTATAAGATTTTACTTACCCGACCGAGCGCTCATGCGATGTTCATCGATGCTGCCGGAACCGCTTCTCCCGATCTTACATTCGACCGACACGCGATCGCAAAATCCCATTCATTTTGCGATCGCATGTTGGTCGAATGTAAGATCGGGAGAAGCGGTTCCGGCAGGATCGAAGGAACATCGCGTGAGCAATCGGTCGGGTAAGTAAAATCTTATAGATGTATGGCCACCTTTAAAGGGCATGTCCACCCCCCAACTAAAATTTACCCCACTGTTGAGACCATTGTGCAGTGTTCAATGACCACTATCGATCTCTTCTGCTCCATATGGTTGTCCTGCAGGGCCTGATGAAATTCCAGGAAACTGAAGAGTAGGAAGCCTCTCTATGTGTAATCCATATCTGCACTTTCCTGTTCCTTTGAGCCCTGCCCTGAAAATACCAAGCCCCACCCCTTGCCCTATCCACATGCAGGTCTTCGCGGGCCAGGGTTGGGCATCACTGGTATAGTTCTTTGGGGTCCTATATGGGCTAGTTTTTGGGGGCTATGTATGATTGATGGATGGTATAGTACTGTCTGTGTCAGTCTATTATTCGCAGCAGGAGAGGCTGGAGGGGTGACTCAGCAATATATTTCATTTGTTCCCGTTCCAATGATGGATTTTCACTGCTCTTTACCGTGGCGTAAGTCAAGATGTTTTCTGTATTATAAAAAATACGCAGTTTACTGAAAGTCTCCAACAGTGGGTAAATTTGCAGTACATTTTACATGCAATAAATCATGTGCACTTCTAGTTATCTTAGATTTAACATGATTCTCTCACACTCAAGTTGTTGTGGTGCAGCATATACAAGGTGTTTTAACCCTTTCACTGCCAGGAGATTTTCATTTTTTTGCGTTAACTGCCAGAAGAATTTTCAGGATTTTGCCCTCAATCGCTTTAGACTAATTTTACAGTAGGAAACCTTGCAGTAAATCAGGAATATTATACATTGTTTTTTTCAGCACAAAGTCTACTTTAACATGGTAACAGAATTTTGTAACTTTTCTGGAAATTTTACTGGAATTATGGGTAAAATGTGTAAAAAAAATGAAAAAATTGCAAATTTTCATGGATTTTCCCCATTTTTACTTATAGTTATCTTAAGGTTACACACAAAAATCTCACTGTTTCTAAAAGCTCTGATACTCCCGAGTACAACGATACCAGATATATGTAGGTACCCCACTTTTCCTGTACAGGAGACCCCCCCAAACTAAAACTGCACCTTCTAGAATATTACACCAAATTAAAATGTATAACCACTACTGACAGTTAACATAGAATATCTTCCAAATTAACTAAAATATCCCCACAAGTGAGATATTTTTAGAAACTACACACTCGCAGGATTTTACGAGTGAGGTTAGTTTCGATCAAAATGCAGATACCCGGACGCAGCTCTTCGTCCAATTGTAAGTTATTTTCTCACATTTTCCTTTTTTTCCTCAACTGTAAAATCAGAGACAAAATCAAATGTGAATTTCAGCTAAAAACTGTGGAGGAAAGTTCAAACGCATCTCAAATATGAAAGCCTAACCCCTCCCGAATAAAACGGTATGCCACATGGGTGTACCCAGAGACATGGCTACCAACTAACCCAGAGCGTGACCAGTGCCAAATGTCAGTAGCAGCAAAAAAAAATTAGCCAGTTTTGTATTTGAACAGTCTGCAGTTTTTCCACAAAACACCCCTCCAACTCAGAAATACCCCCACAAACTATATATTCCTGAAATCTACACACCTTCAGCTATGTAACGCTGTAGTTCGTTCATTCATACCATCAATGGTGTGGGCGCAGTTCTTCGTAGAAATTTGCACTTTTACCAGATTTTCAAAAAAAATGAACATCAAACAACATTCAAAAAGGTAGAAATCATGCCAAAACCCTACGGAATGTAAAACAAAGTTACCAAATATCAATCTCCCAAATGTCCTGAATCAAACGGTATGCCATATGTGTGGTTACACACGTGGACGTGGAAGCGAAAAGCCACAAAGTGAGACAATGCATGATGGCTCAGAAACAGCGAAAATATTTAGCCGATTCCGAATTTGGACAGTCTACAGTTTTTTCCACAAAACACCCCCGTAACTTAGAAATAACCCCCACAAACTATATATTCCTGGAATTTACACACCTTCAGCTATGTAACACTGTAGTTTGTTCATTCTTACCATCAATGGTGTGGGCACAGTTCTTCGTAGAAGTTCGCATTTGTCTGAAAAAATGAACAAAAAACAACTTCAAAAGGTAGAAATCATGCCAAAACCTCATGAAATGTAAAAAAAGTTACTAAATTTCAATCTCCCAAATGTCCTGCATCAAACGGTATGCCATATGTGTGGTTACACACGCGGACGTGGAAGCGAAAAGCCAAAAAGTGAGACAATGCACGATGGCTCAGAAACAGCGAAAATATTTAGCCAATTCCGAATTCGGACAGTCTGTAGTTTTTCACAAAACACCCCGTAACTTAGAAATAACCCCCACAAACTATATATTCCTGAAATCTACACACCTTCAGCTATGTAACACTGTGTTTGTTCATTCATAACATCAATAGTGTGGGCGCAGTTCTTCATAGAAGTTCGCATTTGTCTGAAAAAAATGAACAAAAAACGACTTCAAAAGGTAGAAATCATGCCAAAACCTCATGGAATGTTAAAAAAGTTAAATATCAATCTCCCAAATGTCCTGAATCAAACGGTATGCCATATGTGTGGTTACACACGCGGACGTGGAAGCGAAAAGCCACAAAGTGAGACAATGCACGATGTTTTAGAAACAGCGAAAATATTTAGCCAACTCCGAATTGGACAGTCTACAGTTTTTTCCACAAAAACACCCCTGTAACTTAGAAATAACCCCACAAACTATATTCCGGAATTTACACACCTTCAGCTATGTAACACTGTAGCTTGTTCATTCATACCATCAATGGTGTGGGCACAGTTCTTCGTAGAAGTTCGCATTTGTCTGAAAAATGAACAAAAAACAACTTCAAAAGGTAGAAATCATGCCAAAACCTCATGGAATGTAAAAAAAAGTTACTAAATTTCATATCCCCAAATGTCCTGCATCAAACGGTATGCCATATGTGTGGTTACACACGCGGACGTGGAAGGGAAAAGCCAAAAGTGAGACAATGCACGATGGCTCAGAAACAGCGAAAATATTTAGTCAATTCCGAATTCGGACAGTCTGCAGTTTTTTCCACAAAACACCCCGTAACTTAGAAATACCCCCACAAACTATATATATCCTGAAATCTACACACCTTCAGCTATGTAACACTGTAGTTTGTTCATTCATAACATCAATAGTGTGGGCGCAGTTCTTCATAGAAGTTCGCATTTGTCTGAAAAAATGAACAAAAAACAACTTCAAAAGGTAGAAATCATGCCAAAACCTCATGGAATGTAAAAAAAAGTTACAAATCAATCTCCCAATGTCCTGAATCAAACGGATGCCATATGTGGGTTACACACGCGGACGTGGAAGCGAAAAGCCACAAAGTGAGACAATGCACGATGATTTTAGAAACAGCGAAAATTTAGCCAAATCCGAATTTGGACAGTCTACAGTTTTTTCCACAAAACACCCCCGTAACTTAGAAATAACCCCCACAAACTATATATTCCTGGAATTACACACCCTTCAGCTATGAACACTGTAGCTTGTTCATTCATACCATCAATGGTGTGGGCACAGTTCTTCGTAGAAGTTCGCATTTGTCTGAAAAAAAAGAAAAAAAAAACTGTCAAAAAGTTAGAAATCATGCCAAAACCTCATGGAATGTAAAAAAAAGTTACTAAATTTCAATCTCCCAAATGTCCTGCATCAAACGGTATGCCATATGTGTGGTTACACACGCGGACGTGGAAGGGAAAAGCCAAAAAGTGAGACAATGCACGATGGCTCAGAAACAGCGAAAATATTTAGTCAATTCCGAATTCGGACAGTCTGCAGTTTTTTCCACAAAACACCCCCGTAACTTAGAAATAACCCCCACAAACTATATATTCCTGGAATCTACACACCTTCAGCTATGTAACACTGTAATTTGTTCATTCATACCATCAATAGTGTGGGCACAGTTCTTCACAGAAGTTCGCATTTGTCTGAAAAAATGAACAAAAAACAACTTCAAAAGGTAGAAATCATGCCAAAACCTCATGGAATGTTAAAAAGTTACTAAATATCATACTCCCAAATGTCCTGAATCAAACGGTATGCCATATGTGTGGTTACACACGCGGACGTGGAAGCAAAAGCCACAAAGTGAGACAATCGCGATGGTTTCAGAAACAGCGAAAATTTAGCCACATCCGAATTTGGACAGTCTACAGTTTTTTCCACAAAACCCCCGTAACTTAGAAATAACCCCCACAACTATATATTCCTGGAATTTACACACCTCAGCTTGTAACACTGTAGTTGTTCATTCATTACCATCAATGGTGTGGGCACAGTTCTTCGTAGAAGTTCGCATTTGTCTGAAAAAATGAACAAAAAACAACTTCAAAAGGTAGAAATCATGCCAAAACCTCATGGAATGTAAAAAAAAGTTACTAAATTTCAATCTCCCAAATGTCCTGCATCAAACGGTATGCCATATGTGTGGTTACACACGCGGACGTGGAAGCGAAAAGCCAAAAAGTGAGACAATGCACGATGGCTCAGAAACAGCGAAAATATTTAGCCAATTCCGAATTCGGACAGTCTGCAGTTTTTTCCACAAAACACCCCCCGTAACTTAGAAATAACCCCACAAACTATATATATCCTGAAATCTACACACCTTCAGCTATGTAACACTGTAGTTTGTTCATTCATAACATCATAGTGTGGGCGCAGTTCTTCATAGAAGTTCGCATTTGTCTGAAAAAATGAACAAAAAACAACTTCAAAGGTAGAATCATGCCAAAACCTCATGGAATGTAAAAAAAGTTACTAAATATCAATCTCCCAATGTCCTGAATCAAACGGTATGCCATTTGTGGTTACACACGCGGACGTGGAAGCGAAAGCCACAAAGTGAGACAATGCACGATGTTTTAGAAACAGCGAAAATATTTAGCCAAACTCCGAATTTGGACAGTCTACATTTTTTTTTTCCACAAAACACCCCCGTAACTTAGAAATAACCCCCACAAACTATATTCCTGGAATTTACACACCCTTCAGCTATGTAACACTGTACTTGTTCATTCATACCATCAATGGTGTGGGCACATTTCTTCGTAGAAGTTCGCATTTGTCTGAAAAATGAACAAAAAACAACTTCAAAAGGTAGAAATCATGCCAAAACCTCATGGAATGTAAAAAAAAGTTACTAAATTTCAATCTCCCAAATGTCCTGCATCAAACGGTATGCCATATTGTGGTTACACACGCGGACGTGGAAGGAAAAGCCAAAAGTGAGACAATGCCACATGGCTCAGAAACAGCGAAAATATTTAGCCAATTCCGAATTCGGACAGTCTGCAGTTTTTTCCACAAAACACCCCCGTAACTTAGAAATAACCCCCACAAACTATATATTCCTGGAAATCTACACACCTTCAGCTATTTAACACTGTATTTTGTTCATTCATACCATCAATAGTGTGGGCACAGTTCTTCACAGAAGTTCGCATTTGTCTGAAAAAATGAACAAAAAACAACTTCAAAAGGTAGAAATCATGCCAAAACCTCATGGAATGTAAAAAAAAGTTACTAAATATCAATCTCGCAAATGTCTTGAATCAAACGGTATGCCATATGTGTGGTTACACACGTGGACGTGGAAGCCAAAAGCCACAAAGTGCAACAATGCACGATGGCTCAGAAACAGCAAAAATATTCAGCCAAATCTGAATTTTAACAGTCTGCAATTTTTCCCCACAAAACAACCCCCACAAACCATATATTTCTCAAATCCACACACCTTTATCTACGAAATTCTGTAGTTTGTTTATTCGTACCATCAATGGTGTGGGCGCAGTTCTTCGTAGAAGTTCACAGTTTTAGCAGATTTTCTAAAAAATTTGGAAAAAAACACTCTCAAAGGTAGAAATCATGCCAAAATCCCAAGTAATGTAAAAAAAAGTTACCAAATATCAATCTCCCAAATGTCCTGAATCAAACGGTATGCCCTATGTATGGTTACACACGCAAACGTGGAATCAACTAGCCACAAAGTGAGCCAATGAACAATGGCCCAATTACAGCAACTTTTCAGATTTGTCAGACTAAACACCCCTCTATATTAGAAATACCCCACAAACTATATATTTTTGGAATCTACACATCTTCAGCTACACAATGGTGTGATTCTTTTATGCATACCACCAATGGTATGAGTGCAGTTTCATGTAAAATTTCGCTTTTTTACCAGATTTTCTGGAAAAATTTATAAAAATAAAATTTTTCACTTTTTCTAAGGAAACAGTCCCGAAACATGGAAATTCTCCCCACAAACTATATATTTTTGGAATCTACACACCTTCAGCTACGTTACGATGCCATGCTTTCATACATACATGAAGAATTCCAGACCCACTGATCCAAAGAAGTCCGTGTTTTAACGAGGTTTTGTGAAAAATAAAATAAGATGATTCAAGGGTTGAAATCCTACCTAAACCCTTTTGACAAGCAAAAAAACCCACTAAATGTCAATCTCCCACATATCCTGCATCAAACGGTATGCCATATGTGTGGGTGCACACAGAGACGTGGCCACCAACTAGCTCAAATTGGACGCATGCACAAGTCCAATTACAAGAAAAAAATCAAAGTGTTCTGTAATTTGAACAGCCTAATCAACTTGGAAATACCCCCCACAAACTATATATTTTGAACTACACACCTTCAGCTACGTGATGGATCATGCTTTCGTATATACATGAAGAATCCAGCCATAGAACTCCGTGCTTTTAGGAGATTTTGTGAAAAAATAAAATAAGAGGACTCAATGGTTGAAATCCTACCTAAACCCACTCGACAAGTAAAAAACCCACTAAACTGCAATCTCCCACATGTCCTGAATCAAACGGTATGCCATAAGGGTGGGTGCAAACAGAGACGTGGCCACCAACTAGCTCAAATTGGACGCATGCACAAGTCCAATTACAAGAAAAAAATCAAAGTGTCCTGTAATTTGAACAGCCTAATCAACTTGGAAATACCCCCCACAAACTATATATTTTTGGAAGCTACACACCTTCAGCTACGTGATGGTATCATGCTTTCGTATATACATGAATGGTATCATGCTTTCGTATATACATGAAGAATTCCAGGCGCTGTTATCCATAGAACTCCGTGCTTTTAGGAGATTTTGTGAAAAAAATAAAATAAGAGGACTCAATGGTTGAAATCCTACCTAAACCCACTCGGCAAGTAAAAAACCCACTAAACAGCAATCTCCCACATGTCCTGAATCAAACGGTATGCCATAAGGGTGGGTGCAAACAGAGACGGGGCCACCAACTAGCTCAAATGGGATCCATGCGCAATTGCAATTACAAGAAAAAATGAAAAAACGCCACAACCCACCCCCCACCCCTATCCCCACTCCCCCTTTTAGTGGAAAACCAGTTAGTACGGAGAGTCACACAAGTTTTTGCACACTTTACTGATCCTAAAGAATCAATACGGTCTTTTTTTGGTACCTCTGCAAAATTTCCTACTAAAATAGGCTTAGTTTCCCTTGAAATCCAACAAATAAATGATCCGCGTTTACTTTACTGATATCACCGGGGACATTGGGAAGCTTGGAGAAGACAAAGTTTTTTGCTAATTTATAGTTTTAGGGTAAAAAAAAAAAAAAGGTGTGTGTATCACTTTAAGATTTTTTTTGTGTGCATTTCCCCTTTTTTTTGGGGATCATTCCCAAAGATGATCATCAAATCATCTTAGGGAATGATACCGAACTTGGAATACGGGCATAAATGCCCGTTTTCCAATTTGAAATCCGATCGGAAAAATCACTTCCTGGAAAATGATTCATTCATTGGCAAAGATCAATAATTTGGTGATCAGAAGTGATCACCAAATTTTGATCTCTGTCCCCATTTTTTTTCTAAGTCTTCGCTAAGTAGCAAAGACTTAGAAAAAATCCTATTTGTGAATGGAACTTTGAGTTCCATTCACAAAATGTATAGTAAAGCTGTCAGCATGACAGCTTGTACTATACTAGGTACTGCAGCATGATCTAAATGTAGATCTAGCTGCAGTACCTCCACTAGACCACCAGGGGCAGCATCTTACCTATCTTAGGGAAGACCCCGGTGAAGCAGGAAGCTGAGTGATGTCACCGGGGTCTCCCTTTCCGGAACAAGACTGCTCTGCTCTGCTTCTCCACGTGGGACCGGCTGATGCTGCTAAAGGTACTGTTATCTCTCGATCCCCCCCTCGGATTTGGACGAAACCGAGGGGGGATCGAGGGGGCTAGGGGGCAGTTGAATGCTGCCCCCCGATCGCCCCTAGCAGGGGGAAAAAATTTTTGGGAGGGGGGAAGCCACAGATCGTATATTCACGATCTGTGGCAGTTTGAGTATTCACTGCACAGATCGTGAATATACGATCTGTGGCAGGGAAAGGGTTAAAGTTTTATTGACACTCAAACATTGTTATAAATAAAAATAGATTATAAAGAAAATAAGGAAAAAAACAAAGATCCGGAGACAATACTGGAGCCATGAATCAGTCAACAAGTCTGAATAAACAGCAATGGAAGGGCAGGACTGAGAGGTTTAAGTGGGCACATGTTACCTTGATGGTGTTATTTGGCCATGCCCACTAGCGTGAGGACTTTGACAGAACGAACGTTTGCGGGGAGAGAAACCGGGGCTCGAGAGCAATAACAGATTTGAAAAAGGCAAAACTGAAAGATTGTTACCTTCTTACCATCTGTAGTAGCTTTTGGAAATTGCATACAGTATATAAAGTTTGTTTCACAAGGGGTATCTGTTGTATTCAGTCACATCAGTGCTTCTCAACCAGGGGTCCAGGGACCCCTATCCTGAATGGTTGTATAGGGATCCTCAAGAGATTGTGACACAAACTGTATGGATTCACCATTGAGATGAATACAGATATATTTTTCTATATATTTATCTATCAATGTTCTATATTCGTATAAATTAACAGGGTTATTCAATAAAACTTCTTGTTGTTAAAAATGGTGCTAAGTTTGCCCCAACCAATCAGATGTTAGCTTTCAAATGTTAAATAAGATCTGATTGGTTGGGGCAAAATTAGCACCATTTTAAATGATAAGAACTTTTATTGAATCTCCCTGTATGTGTTTGGTGTATTGATGTCTGAGAGATAAATAAAATAAGTATAATGTACCCTGAGAAGCAATGATATAGAACCATCCCCTGTGGTGAATTTGAAAGCATATCTATAGATCTATCATATATATTTGTATAAAATATGTATTTTGATGATTTGATGACTGAAAAATAAAAAAAATAATATATAGTAATTTTTTTATGTAGGGATACCCCAAGACACGAAGTTAAGTTCTTCAGTTGATCTAACTGAATACAACCATGATGTACCATGACATGGATGAATGAGAACTTTCACAATCATTTCACAAGGGGTGTTACCTCTGATGAAATGTTGTTTCTGACACAAAATCTTAGAACTGTGTGTGTACTGTATGATTTTAATGAAGTAATAAATGCTTTCTTCTATCATATATTGTCTTTGATATTTGGATTAATGTGATTTAAAGAGCAAGTACACCCTTCAAATGAAAAATTGTATGTAGCTATATCATTCATCCCTCAAATCCCAAAATTGCACTAGTGCCTGAAATGCTGATGTTCTTTTTCTGCTTCCGGTTAGCAACTGTCAGTCATGGATGTGACAGTTGACCTCACAGCCTATGACTGAATGCTATTCCCCTAGCAGCTTCCTTTGGGCTTGTACGAGCTTGTTATGAGCTTTGAGAGCTTGAACCTGTTAAGAGGCAGAATGAGGGGGAGAAGAGTAATTCACTGCATGGCAGGTGAGTCATACATCTGTCAGCTTTCAAACTATTGTGGTTTTTGGGTGTGGGATGATATACCTAGTAAGATTTTTCTTGCCCAGTCCAGCAGTTGCAGAGTCTTCTTTGTGTATCCTATGACAAAAAACTGACCACCAAGAAGGGAGTTTTTTTAATACAAGAAGTGAATATTTTAACATTACATTAGCTGCAAGTGCTATTAAAAAAAAAAAGCTTTTGATTTATCTATGGGCAAATGAAAATAATTTAAATAAATGTACAATTAAGAGATTTGCCATTAAAAATGTAAATACAGTAGCTAGCATAAACATATTATTCTAAGTCCATACAGAGTATTTTGTAAATAGAGTTTAGTTGAATTTTAATGCTAAATGGACCCATTATATAATTATTCCTAACACTCTGGCAGATGAAATAATGGGAAATCTTAGCACTCGGTATATTGACGTGGTTAATTGTGTTAGAATAAACTATTGTACTCAAATAGAATCATTGAAAGAATACATTTAGCCAGACTAAGTTGGAAGAATAAATAAGTTATAAATAAGTGTAAATAAGAGAAAGTTAATCAGACATGAACAAATGAATCAGTGTAATCAAGGATGCAAATACACCAATTCAGACTTTTGGTGTTGGAATTCAAGTAAAAGACAATTTAAATTATGGAGTAACAATTGGAGAATTGTTGACTGCATAAAGTTATAATCAAATTGATATAAAATTACAGAAAACTAGACATTATGCCCGTTAAATTAACAGGCGCTAGAATATATGTGTAGAAACATTTGTGAAATAGACCAGCAACACAGCTCTCATGTCTTTTCCTTCCTTGGCCCCTCCTCCAACATTTTTTAAAGGTAAAGTCCACCCCCAAAATTAAAATTTAACCCACTACTGGCCCCACTGTAATGTTAAAAAATACTTTCCTTACTCTGTGTCAAATCAGAATCCAGGAAAGTGAAGAGTAGGAGGTGTATGTATGTGAAAAGGTTTCTGCCCCTTCCCTCCCTGTCCTCCTGGCGGACTCTGTCATGCCCTTTCACCACCTCCCTCTCATAGTCCATGTAGTCTTCAAAGAGCCTTGTGAGCATGTGAACCTATTGGCCATGTCCCCTGACCCCAGTATTCACTGTCTCAATGCACAGTATTTTTTATACAGATATCCCCACACCAATATGGAAGTCGCTGATAAGGCTTTAAAAAGCTGCTTGTTTCCCTCTGTTGAGATAGTGGTATAATGCTCTGCGGTATATGAGATCAATTCCCCAGACTTTATGAGGCAATTTTTTTACTAAAATGTTACATACGTGCTAGCAAAGAAATAACAAATTAAAAGATTATTTTGAATCGAATCCGAGGGTTTTGAAGTCCCGACGAAACTTTCGGAACTCCCGTAATTTACAAAACCCGAATTGTCCGAGTTTTCGATCTTTAGCGAAAATTCGATAATTATCGAAAGTAGATGATTATCGAAAGTAGATGATTATCGAAAGTAGATGATTATCGAAATCAAAAATAGATGATTATCGAAATCGAAAGTAGATGATTATTGTGATCTAAAGAAGATAATTATCGAAAATCGAAAGTAGATAGTTTCCGAAAATCGAAAGTAGATAACTATTGAAAGCAGATAATTATCAACAATCGAAAGTAGTTGATTTTCAAAAATCGAATGTAAACAATTTTCGAAAACCGAAAGTAGACGATTTTCGAAAAAACCAAAGTAGCCTATTTTTGAAAATCGAAACTCGAAATTTCCAAAAATTTTGTAAATTCGAAAACGAAACTCAACAGTTTCAAACATCTCTAATCATTGTCAGAGACAGGAGCATTTAAATATGTTTACAAAAAAAAATGCACTGAACTTACTATTCTGTGTAAGGGAGAGGGAGAATCTCTGAGCTGTAACATGATTGGGTGTCTGATTCAGGGAAGCAAGCCTGCAGCTTCCTGTGAAGTGTACAGTGTACACTTAGCTGCGTGTAACCCAGTTAAGTTGGAATATAGGAGCTGCCCCCTAGTACCCACAGGTTAATTTCTTAAAACATCCAGCAGCCACAGCAAAGGAAGAGGTGAGGCACAGCCTTTTGTATCTTTCTGATGTGTTCAGTCTGTTGGTATAATGTTGTCTAGAGACTTTATTTCCCCTTTAAACAAAAATTGACCCATGTATGGCTAGCTTTAATGGAGACTCAAAACCTAAAGCAATACTTCAAACAGGTAGGTATGCACACTAGCAGTCCCAATACCTAAACGGTGATCCAGCATACAGTGATCTTTACTGAGAAAGATGTTGACATGCTCAATACTTTTAATTTTTCCATTTTCCCTGTTGTATATAGATTAATGTAAAGAATTGCCATTTAAGCTTCCAAGCTTGACCCAGTCCTCTGTTTTGTCTGTGCATAAATAAATGCTTACGAAGTACTGACTTCATGTTTGTAGTGTCCCTTATAGTGTCCTTTTTTGGTCTTTCCCTTGTAAAATACTTGACGGGGAACAGGCCATTCTGGACCCTGCTCTTTTACTTGAAAAGCCAACATAACTTACCCCTCCCATATCAACCCCCCTTTTCCACATAAGAGACACACACAAGGAGTTGGGTAAGAAAGGCCGCAGCATTTACTTTGTTGTTCTTATAATACCGCTGCGACATTAAACAGTTTAACAACTTACAATATATATTTATAACTTTTACAATAACAATTTGCAACTGCATTTCACCTGTATAATAGAACAAATATCCTACCAAACATTTGACTGCATAAAGTGCCCTTGCAAGCCCCGCTTTTCTCCACTGCCTCTCCACTAACTACGCTGCCCCCGCCACTGGCGACTGCGCATGAGGCCTTATAAGCGGGCGCCTCCCCCCAGCAAGGCAAACTGCTTTTTCGACTCCTTGTTCTAAACCCAATAGAAATAAGTCCAGGCTCACATCTGAAAGATGAACTTCGTCGGGACGTTGATATCCCGGTAACCTTCGTTCCAGCTCAAAATGGCGAATCACCACACCTCCTGTTTTCCGAATGAAACTGGCCATGAGCTTGTTGATTTTTCCGCGACATTTTTCCATTGATTCTGGATCCCTGGCATGGCGCCAGGAGCGACGCGGCACCATTTCGGACCATACAATGACAATATCTGGAAACATTAGCCGTATACGATCAATGTCCTGTTTCATCCGTTTGACTAACTCACGCTGAGGGACCTTACCCAAATCGTTCCAGCCAGCGTGCAGCACCAGGATATCGGGCCGCCTACCTGACTTAACGGTGTCCAGAAGCCGACTCCAAATTTTCATCCAGCTCAAACCCCTGTACCCGAACCAACAAAGCAGGACCCGGCCGTTGGGAAAGCCCAGCTGCACACCTGGTCGTTTAACTGTGGCTCTCTGTCTGGCCCAAAATATAAACGAATGACCAAGGAACCAAACCACCAGCCTGCCACCTGCCGAAGGAACCAGAAAGAATATGATAGAAATGGCACTATGGTGAAGTTGTATACCGTAATATTAATTAATTTTTTTTTTTTTTTCCAGGCCAAACCTCATGGGATTAGGGACGGCCGCACGTAACTCAGGTAACGCTTGGATTCCCAGCGCCCTATCCTTCGAACCACTGCTTCTGAGAGGCACATTCAGACTGCCTCGGTAGCCACCCCAATGCGGAAGGAATGGGTTCCAAACTCACTGGGGTGGAGGCCCAGCACTTCGACGCACCATTTGAACAATTTGTTAAATTGATACCGGGTCAGGGGCAATCCATCCCTATGCACCAACAGCACCGCACCCCCTTTTGGGCGCACTCCAAGGTAGCGTCTGAGGCAACCGACTGGACAAACTTGGCGGCCAGGCAGACTGGATAACACAATTTGTATTCCCTTTCCCAGGACATCGGTCTTAGAGTGCCTGAGCCAAATAAACAACTTGTCCTCCGACAAGGTAACATCTTGAAAAGGCAAACCATCCTGTCGTTGCTTGCTAGAGCAGACCAGCTCCCCTATGCAAAATGCCCCAAAAAAGGCCAGAGAAAAACTGGCCTGGAATAACAAGGTTTCGAAAAGAGAATTGCAGACATTCTCCAGTAAGCTATTCATGTCTGCCAGCACCTGAAAGGAAATTGGCCGTCTAGAGTCTCGTGATACCCATGTGCGCCGAAGCCCACGTAGGGCCTGCCGAATTAGGAAGTGTTTGGTAAGGTCGGGGAAGTTAAGCAGCTTGAACCAAAATGCTATCCCAGCCATTCGCTTGCTAATGAGGGAGAAAGAAAAATTCTGGTCTTGCAGCCAAAAGATGTACCATATCAAGCCTGCCAACCTTTCCTCAACATTATGTAAACACCTGGTCATCTGTTCCAAGCTAAGCCACTCTATCCATGCTTGGGCATAAGCGTTCCATGTGGAAGCTGTGAGTGAGGCCTTTACCATGTGAAATAATCGGAGGTCCCAAGTTGCCAGAGCCGGGGCGGAAAGGCCGCCCATTCACCTCTGCTTGAGGGGCAGCCTGATGGAAACGCTCCCACTGAAAGTGGGAGAGGGCATCAGCGATAACATTATTCCTACCTTCAATATGAACTGCCCGGCACTGAACATTCAAAAGAAGGAAACGGAGAACTAGGGCCCTCAGCAACCTAAGCACTGGTGAAGATGAAGTCCAACCATTAATTCCTGCTACCACACTCATATTGTCAGAAAACAAGACAAGTCGCTTATTCTTGAGCTCAGCCTCCCGTATAAAAAATGATATCAGAATGGGAAACAACTCAAGGAAGGCGAGGTTGCTGAGTAAACCGAGTGCCCGCCACTCGTCAGGCCAACGTTCTGCGCACCACTGGCCCGCAAGGAAAGCCCCAAAACCTGAAGTACTAGCTGCGTCTGTGAATAATTGCATCTCATCCGCCGAGCACTCAGCGTCCTGAAAATAGACCCCACCGTTAAATGAGTTGAGGAAGGTGTTCCATACTCGCAGGTCATCCCGCACCATTGCCGGAATCCGCATGTGATGATGAGGAGCCGTGGAAACTGACGTTAACCAGGCCAGGCGTCTATTAAAGACTCGGCCTACGGGTATGATCCTGCAAGCGAAGGACAGCTTACCCGGCAAGGATTGAATGCAGCGTAAAGTGGCCTTTTTTGTTCGCAAAAACCCCGAAATAATCTCCCTCAGGTCATCCAACTTGACCTGTGGAAGACGACATTCCCTTTTCTCTGAGTCTATTTCCAGACCCAGGAAAGTAATGCATGATGTCGGGCCTACCGTTTTACCAGGGGCCAATGGGACCCCAAATTGGAAGCAAACCCTCTGGAGGGTTTCCAACATATGGCCACAAGCGTCTGATGAACCTGGACCTACGCACAAGAAATCGTCCAAATAATGTGCTAGTGTGCCCGCTGATGCCTGCTGTCGTACCACCCACTCCAAAAACTACTAAAAGCTTCGAAGTAGGCGAACGATAGTGAACATCCATGCCATGAGGGCCCCCGGCCCAGCCGACCGGACTAATGTCACCGCCCTGTCGAATCATGTATAGGAGACTGAACTCATTTCCTTATCAATGTCGTCATTGACTGACTCCCCTTTCGGGTATGACAGGTGATGAATTAGGCGAAATTGGCCAGGATCCTTCTTTGGGACAACCCCCAGAGAGGAAACCCGCAACTGGGCAAAAGGCAGCTCCCGAAAGGCTCCCATCCGCCCCAATGCGATCTCTTTTCCCAGCTTAAGACTCACAACCTCGGGATACTGTGCGACGGATTTTAAATTTTTTGCATGTGGAACACCTTCCTTAGCCCTGAAGGGGATCCGGAACCCATCCCGAAAACCTAAATAAAGAAAGGCCGCCTTATGCTTGTTAGCGTACCTGGCGAGCCAGGGCAACATCTCGTCTAACCTCACTGAAGTTTTCCCCTTTGGGAGCTTCCCCTGGTGTCGTACTGAATTTGGGGCGTTTAAAGCAACGGGAGAAAGAATGTGCTCCTCCACAGCCCGTGCACTTGTGTCTAAATTTGCAAGTGGAGCCCCACTTGCAGCTGCCTTCATTAAAGGACCAGCAGTATCCCAGTTTTCCAGAGGCTGCGGGGGGGACTTGTTGAAACCCCCTGAAGCCCCTCCGAAAGGGCAACTGTTTCTGTGTGGTCATTAATTTTAGCCAGAGTGTAATGTCAACCTGATCCCATCTCATGGTAGGGTTAGCAGCTAGACGTTGGCGGAAGTGTTCATCATACCTCCACCACGCCAGTCCGCCGTAAATTCGAAAGGCCTCCCAAATTCCGTCAATATAACAGAACAGTGAGGAACACTTTTTAGGTGTTTTTTCCCCTATGATGCTGGCTAAGATGCAAAAGGCTCTCAGCCAGTTACCAAACGTCTTAGGTATTTTCCTATAACGTTTTGACTTCTCTTCTTCCATTTTTTTAAAGTCTACTTTTTCGTCACCCCTGAGGTCAAGGATCTCATCCAGAGGGAGCAGAGAAAACAGCTCGATAAATTCGCCTTTCCATATGCGCTCCCTGACCTCAGGCCTGACATGTAAACCTAATGGTCCTGCGAAGGAGACGTATGCGCCATGGCGTGCTGTCTCGGCCACTCCTGTTAAAGAAGCCCAAGAATCCCTGTTTACTTCAACATTACTGTGATCCTTTACCACTGTTGGTAAATTGGGTGCTGGGGCTGTTGGAGTGTGGTCTATTTGGCTCTGTATGTTTTCTGAAGAGGGGGGGTTCACAACCGCCCCAGTTAACATTGTAGATGCGGGCAATGTACCTGTCCCAACCTGAGCGGCTGCCTCTACCGGGGGATCCAAACCTCCCTTTCCAGATTCCCAGGTGAAAAGAAATCTTTTTAACCCTAAAAGTAAAGATGAAGTCTCACCTCTGGGCCCATGATTCGATGGAGCCGTGATGTCAGCGTGTTGGGTTCCTATTGGATGAGGAATCTCTGAACCCGGGATGCGTACGACTGAAGAGCGAGCTTGTGGCGCACCAGACCCAGAAAGCTGGGAAGGAGACTGTCCCCTTGAAGACGTCCGTCTTGGAGAGGATGCCCTGGAAGAAAAATGAGCGGGAGTACATGGCCGAGTAACCACACTCCTAACTCCTGGATATGTGTGGCTGTTATCCTCAATGGTGGTGTGTTCCTGGCTTCTAGAAGCCGAAATACCCGACCCGACATAATCCTGTGATATTAGTTGTGGATTCCTGACCTTATATGGCCTTTTGGACATGTCTCTATCCCTTGTAGAGGTTAAACTGGTAACATTTCGCCGCCTGTGATGTTCCTGGCCCTTAGAAGCCCTAGGGGCCCTATCTCCCCTTTCATTATGGTGAGAACAAACGTGTCTGCCCCTGGGGCTATAAACACCATGGGGGGATCGGTTTCTTTGCCTGACATGCAGATTTTGAGTGTCTGCCTGTAATCTAATACTGCGGCCGCCCTGATGATAATCCGAGTGGTTATCGTTACCTGACCCCACTGCACTCCGTTGTTCGTGGGGGCTGATCCTTGGTATGAGCATAGAGGGTTCCGATGTAGGGGGTTTCCTCACTATAGCAAGGCTGTGTTCTATCATTGGTGTAGTTATCTGCTGTCCCTCGCCCCCAGGCCACCTAGCCTCTGCTGCCCAAGCTCCCCCATCACTTAAACGGTGTCCCCCTTCTCTATCTAATCTAGCTGGGTTAAAGCAGGAGTAGAATGAACTATAGCTGGGACAGTAAAGGTAGCGTTATTGTTGGCTTGTTCCCAACCACTTTGGGGCTGCATTTAAGGTGGGGATAGCGTTATGGGTGTATCTGGACTGCTCCAGACCTAGGTAAGGCCGTGTCACATGGCGTAGGTACTTGCCTGATTTCGGATGGCTGGCGGGATTTCTTTGATCCAGAGTGATCCATCCTGCGCGATCTGCCTTTCTTCTGTTTTGGTGCAGGGCTAGGAGAATCCTGTGCTGTGTTGCCTCGGGTTGCCTTTCTTCTTGATGGCCTGGTCAGATTTGGAGATAGGCGCACTGGAGGCCTCCCACGCCTCGAGCCCCCACTGCGTCCGCTTCTTTGTGCAGAAGGTCGCCTAAATGTTTGAGAATCCAATCAGGAACTTGCTGTTCAGCAAAGGTCCAAAATTGTTGAGCCACCGCATCCGCTCCGTCCGCCATCTTTGCTCCCGGCACCAGGACTGTTCTGGCTCCTCCTCCTCTTCCTCTAGGCCTTGTGCCCGGTCTCGCGAGACTCCTGTCTCATCGTCACTTCCGCCCACCCCATAACCCGCCGCAAGCTCCTCCGACGACCCAAGAGAGAGCCTACGCTACACAGGCAGCTCCCTCTTTCCTGTCCCCGTCAAGCCCCAATCCCCCTGCACCTCGGGGCCGGTACATTGGGCTGCATTCTCTTTACAATTCAATTTATACATTCATTTCCATAGCAATGCTGCAAATATTCTTTAGTTATAATGTGTACATATTTATTTATTGACTTTTTTCAACACACTACTGTTTTACATATTACAGCAATTAAAATTTTAACACTAGGATTAAATGTCTAGCAATTATTAATTATTTTTGTTAATTTCTCCTTTATAAAACATGCTTCTGTCGGAATCTGTCCATATTTCTGTTTTATTGGAGAGCCATTATTTTCTGTTCATCATAATCCTGATAATCCTGCCAATTAAATTTTTTTCTAAATGATAGCATGCAACTGTTATCCATCTGTCTAATGCAATTTAACTGTTTTATGGTTCGTACAGAAATGTGAAAAAATGTATCTGCCTGTTTGACATTTTGGGCCTGATGCAATAAAAGTTTGCCTGTGCTTTTAATCTGCTGCAGTTAATCAGATGTTATCTAACTGAAGAAATTTAAAACATCCAACATCTTATTGGCTGCTGCAAATTAATAAAGCTGTCAAACTTTTGCATCGCTCTCCTGTTACTAAGTAGGGTTCCTTCTGATAGTTGATTTGAGGGAAGAGATTCAGAAATTGCCAATGATGTTAATTGGCTGAAAGGAAAATTGCAAAAAAATAACTCAATGACTTTTTGAAAATAGAAATGCTGATTTCTGATATTTTGGTAATCCACAGGACCAGGCCCCATATCTCAGAAACTAACAGGGTTATTCAATAAAAGTTCTTATCGTTTAAAATGGTGCTAATTTTGCCCCAACTAATAAGATGTTAGCTTTTAAATGTTAAAAAATGTTAAAATGTTGAGGCAAAATTAGCACCATTTTAAACAATAAGAACTATTATTGAATCTCCCTGTTAGTGTATTAAAGGGCATGTCCACCTCAAAAACTATAATTTAACCCCATACTGGCCCCACTCTGCAGTTTAAAATAAACCTTACATCTCTGCTCCTTATGGTTCCCAAGATAGGCCTTTTTTCAAAGTCCAGGAAACCGAAATCTCCAAGCTGTCTGTGAGGCTTCTGATCCCACCATCCGGATCCATCCTCAGCCATCGTTGCACCTAGCGTGTAATCCTTTTGGAGGAAGGTAAGTAACCCCTGCCCACACCTAACTGCTGCAATATTTTTTTAAAAATCCCCCATGATCTGTGCTTACAGAGCCTTCTTTCCCGCGGCATTTCTAGTGAAGTCAGCTGCGTTTGTGATTGGCTGCCTCTCAGCCAATCACAGACGAGGCGGAGGTCCAGCCCCTGCTTGCAAGAAGGAGGCCGGAATGGAGCGCCGCGGGAGAGAAGGCAGTGTAAGTAGATTTAGGGGGACTTTTTAAAAAAATATTGTGGCGGTTGGGGGTGGGTCGGGGTTACTACCTTACATCCCAAAGTTGGTTTAGAGTGGTGGAAATGCCCTTTAATCAAATCAGCTGCATTAGAGATTACGTTAAATATATCTTAGTTGCTTCATTTTTCTACCTGTTTCATAAATAAGCAAATGTAATAGCAGATGAGCCAGAACTGGTAAAAATACCTATATTTACAAAGCAGGGGGTATCCTCATTGTAAAATACCACTCCTTATCACTAATTTAGAATCAGAGCTCTTTTTTAAGTATTGTGTTTTGGTAATCATTATTTAAAGGGTATATCCACCTCCCAAACAAAAATTGAATATGTTGTAGGAAATGCCCGAAAACCTCAACCCTGCATGGTTTAAAACCCTGAAAGTCTTCCAGGCCTTTTCCAAGCACGAAAGACAAGCAAAAGTGGCTCGACCAGAACCGCTATAAAATTAAAGGGTATCTCCACTCGTTTTTATAAGTTTTGGGAATCCAGTTCTATTGAAGAACGGGAGGTAAAGGAGCTGTGCCTTACCTTCCGTTCTTCAACAGAACACACAGGAGTCAGGAGAGAAACTTACCCGCTCGCTCGCTCCCCCGGCGCGTAGTCTGACAGGTCCCGACGGACTTTTTCTTCTGTGCGCATGCGCGATCTATGCGCATAGAAGACAAGGTCCGTCGGGACCTGTCAGACCAAGCGCCGGGGGAGCGAGAGAGCGGGTAAGTTTCTTACCTTCTCTCCTGGCTCCTGTGTGTTCTATTGAAGAACGGAAGGTAAGGCACAGCTCCTTTACCTCCCATTCTTCAATAGAACTGGATTCCCAAAACTTATAAAAACGAGTGGAGATACCCTTTAATTTAAGAAAGTCCCCAGTTCTTTACTAACCTTCCCTCTCTCCTCCGACGCCCGGCCCGGCCTTCTGCTTGCAAAACACTGCAAGCAGGGGGCGGGACTCAGAATGCCGGGGGAGAGAGGGAAGGTAAGTACAGTTCTGGGGACTTTCTTAAAATATTTTTTTTGCGGTTGGGGCTGGGGGAACCTATGCAATTAAATGGCCAAGGGGTTTTATGGTAGGGGGAGGGATAGCAAAACGGGAGGGAGAGGGAGGGAGGGAGGGGGATGGAGGGGGAGAAGGGCTGCAACCTCCTGGTGGGCAGTTTTTGGGACTTTGGGGGGGGACTACAGGAGAACCTTATGGAGCTGGGATGTGAGGTAAGTATTAAACTACACTACATGATGGGGCCATTAGTGGGGGGGATTATAGTTTTGGGGGTGGACATGCCCTTTAAGACATCGTTTTTTTGTTGTTGTTTTTTAAATTGTACATCACTAGAAACTATAATTCTTCACACCTATCACTGTACCATTTTTTGTTGATCTGACCCCTATTTCTTTAGATATCCTTTCTAAACTATCTTATATTTCAGCTGTCAATCAAGTGCCTTAGAATCATAATCTTTCTGTTATATATAGTTTTGCTGTAGCTGCAATTGTGACGTGAACTCTATGGTGGGCAATTCCCTCTCCCAATGCTGCCTCATAAGGCTTACTAAGCATGCTTGCCCTCACAGAGAGTGAGATAGTCTGGCAGGGGGCTGAGTTTGAGCAAAACAAGTACTATATTGAAGTCATGCAGCCACACAAGCACATCAGTGCTGCATACATGTATTAATTTATAGATTGAAATGAGGTAAAGTCATTTTTAATTTGGCTTGAAAAAGCCAAATTACTGTTCTTTCTATTTCTTCTTCTCTTTTATTTTTCAGCCTTTTTGGGAGGAGATATAAAATGTGGATATTTCAAAACAGTTTGTTTCATGGTCATAAATACAAATGGTGATACCCCAACCCCCCACACAGACACAGGTACACCCACATACTGACCTACATTTCCATTCCCATGGAAGCCATATTTAAAGGGTAACTAAAGTCAAAAAAACTCATTTAGATTTATCCTCAATAAAAGATAGTTTTATGATTGTAAACACAAAAAAGACATACCCCCTCAAGCAGACCCAGGTACACACACACCTACTAATCTACTTATCCATTACTGTGGCAGCCATACTTAAAGTCAAAAAACGAATTTAGATTTATCCTCAATAAAAGATAGTTTAATGGTTGTAAACACAAAAAAGACATACCCCCTTAACCAGACCCAGGTACACACACCTACTGATCTACGTATCCATAACTGTGGCAGCCATACTTAAAGGGTAACTAAAGTGAAAAAAGCAAATTTTGATCAATAATTTAAAACGTTTGTTTTTTTTAACCCATTTTTGCACGTGTGTATGCAGCTTAATGCTGGACATTACATTGACTCAACATATCCCCCTCCCCCCATATGACCCTCTAATAGCCCAAGCTATTATTATTTAATAATAAATGTGACATATTTTTAATATCAGGAAGAGATCAAGTCATAAAAACACTTAAAAATGTTGTCACTACTATAATTCTAAATACATCTTTCTTCTTTTTTAACCTAAACTGGAAGGGTAGCAGCGTTTACCCCAAAGACACATCATTTTATTCCCATAGCGAAACAACTACAAATCCCAGGAAGCGCGCCTCCAAATTTACGTCACATCCTTCCGCGTCACACATCCATATCCTAGAAGCGTTTCCGGTAAGAGCAATTGAGAAAATGGCGCTTGCCAGGTAAGGAGAAATAACTTGTAGGGAGCGTGTGCTTAGTTAAGCATTGTTTTTTCGATTAGGAACAGGGCAGTGTATATTGGTAGACAAATCAGTTGCGAAAGGTAATAGCTGGAATTTAAAAATCCTTGATATTTGCTTTTTGGTGGGCGGTGATCTGCCTCCCCCAATATTAATGAGCGGCAGTAAGATACTTCGGGGAGGGTCATTTTGTGTTGTGAGTTTGGCTGTTGGAATTCTCACCCCATATGCTCTAGAGATGGATCTTTGCATAAAGATTTTGCTAATCGAGTGGGAGTGTTTTGGTTGGAGAACATGACTACCAGTGCCAAAAATATTTCATGGTAAATAATGCTATGTTGTAAACACAGCTACAAACATACTTGAAGCAGGTTAGCCATTTATGTTACTGTAGCACATTAACGTAAACAGAAGTGGCAAGTCCTGCTAAAAGTGTACATTTTGGGTTATATAGAAACCAATTGTGTAGCAATATGAATTACTTTTTTTTATTATTAAGATTCTGCTCAATATTTCCTTGTCGATAAAACCTCTCTATTTTCAATTTGATCATACATAAAGTCCAGTCTTTATTTAAGGTTACAGATCATGGCCAAGCAATGTATTCTTCCAATAATATTCCAAAGTGTTCTGTGTGTTCCGGTTCTATTGACTAATTTTATTCTTCCCATGCCAGTTTTTTGCCAGCTCCAACACAGCTGTCACAGGATCAGTTAGAGGCTGAAGAGAAGTTGAGAGCACAGAAGTCTCGCCAGACAGCTTTAGTAGCATCACGTCGTGAACCTCCTCCTTATGGCCACAGGAAAGGATGGATTCCCAGGTCTCTCGAGGTGTGTATTATATTTAAGCCAAATTACACCTTTGTGAAAAAGTTCATGAATCTCTCCCTTCATTTTGACATGTACCTGTGTGTATGTATATATATATATATATAATTTTCGTTTTATTTTTTAGGATTTTGGGGATGGGGGGGCCTTTCCCGAAATCCATGTGGCACAATACCCCCTGGAAATGGGTCGTAAAAAAAGAATGTCCAATGCCCTGGCTGTACAAGTTGATGCAGAAGGCAAAATAAAATATGATGCTATTGCTAGACAGGGCCAGTCCAAAGATAAGGTAAGCATAAAGAACATATTAAAAAACGTTAATGATGCAGATAATTAATTCCACTGTCTGAAAAAATTGAGCCGTTTGCTAGACAGCATAGGTTAATCATTTTAACATGGAATGTACCTTTTTTGCTATTGCTGGTTTTTAAAGATGGCCAGCACTTGGCTGCTCTCTTTTCTAATAGCTCTACTTTCAAATTTGAACAGGGGGTAGAAGTGCTCAATCCTACCTCCCATTCATATGCCATGTAAATCTGGTATGTAAATACCAGATTTACCTGAGTAGGCAGCATGTCGCTAAGTTAAAATGGCACTAAACCTATGTTACAAGCATTGGTCATCCTTTCTTATTGAAAAATAGAAGGGCAATGCTGCATTGTATATTTTCATGGTGTGAGATCCATATTTTTCTTGACTTGTGTAGAGATCTATTTTGCTAGTTATCCAGATTGGAGAATAGACTCTCTTACATAAATATAATGGTTCCTTGCTGTGAAGGCAGTAAGTTGGTAAAATGCTCTGCCTGGTAATGGTTTGATGGCATAATCCCTGAATACCTTCAAAAGAGCTTGAAAAGGCAACATATCCAAGAATACATATATTTAAATGCATCCATAGTACATCTATGAATGGGTATGTTATGAGTGAAATTGGTGTTTTGCTTGGAAGTTAATTTTTTTCCTCTGAATGGTTAACTGGTGATGTTTGGATTTGTATGGAATTATTAAATTTGATGGACAATTATGATGAGTAAAGGCTGCCATACACATGGCCGATATTGGACACATTCCATTGCATCCAAACTACCACTGTCGGCATCATGGTTGGTCAGGGCTGAAGGAAAATTACCTCTGCATGGTGCATCTGTTGGCACACTTGGCAATCTTAATGTAATCGCGTGTGTATGACCAACTTAAGGAGAGACTCTCTTAATTATTTGGTATTAAAAAAAACTCCTAAAGCTGCTCACATGAAGACAGTTTGGAGAAAGTTTGATTAAAGGATATGTGCACTGTAAAATCAAGTTATGTTCATTTGGAAGCTGCAGCTTTAAAAATACCGTTGCCATGTTTTTTTTTTTTTTTTACCTATGCCCTCCAGAGCCTAGCTTTGTGCCTTGAAAGTTGCTGTCATCTTGTTACTGGTTTGCTGAATGTTAAGCTCCGCCCCTCTGAGATTTCCTCTTTCTCCTGCTTGAGCCTCAAACAGTAATGCCTGTGAGTTCCGTGCACGTGCATTACCATTTGAGGCTCCAGCAGGAGAGTGCACGGAACTCACAGGCATTACTTTTTGAGGCTCAAGCAGGAGAAAGCAGAGGAAATCTCAGAGGGGCGGAGCTTAACATTCAGCAAACCAGTAACAAGATGTCAGCAACTTCCAAGGCACAAAGCATGGCTCTGGAGGGGCATAGGAAAAAAAAATATGGCAACAGTATTTTTAAACCTGCAGCTTCCAAATGAACATAACTTGATTTTACAGTGCACTCATCCTTTAAGTTGTAATATAAATTTTGGAAAGGTCAAGAATTTTACAACTATTAAATCTATAAAACTATTTGTCGGCAGCAATATGCTTTTCAATTGTACTCACTCATGATCCAGTTATTATTGCCCTAGTTAACCTTTAAATGATATTGATATCTAGTAATTAAAATATGTTGATATCCTACTTTGACCCCAGAATTCATTACTGAATGCCTTCTATATGCTTCTGGGTGCCTCATGGAAACTGAGCAATTTAGTGACCTGTACTGAGCCTGAGTATGCTCAGAAGAGGCAGTTGGGGATTAACATTCAGGCATGATGTAAACTGTCAAATCCATAACTGACAGTTGCTAACTGGAAGAAACAGGAAGCAGAAACTGGAGCAATAGGATATTGTGCAGGAGTTTAGGTTAGACTTGTATATTTCAGATTTTAAACTATTACAGTTTAGGGTTTTGTAGGTGATTTACCTGTATGTAAGCTTTCATTTCTAGACTTTCTCTTTAACATTTTACTTCTTTTGGCTTGCACTGCAGGTTATTTTCAGCAAGTTTACAGACCTGGTACCAAAAGAGGTTATGGATGAAGATGATCCTGATTTACAAAGGCCTAATGAGGAGGAAATTAAGGAGGTAAAGTATACAGTGGTCTAGGTGAAAGAAACTGTAGTAAAATGTGTCAGAACAAGCTGTTTGTGCTGGGTACACATTTTATGTTTATTCAGACACAAGCTAATTTACAGAATTGGCCATTTGGTACAGTTTTCAAGATGCTCCTGTAATCATGAAATATGTTTTTTCAAAAAAAAAATTGTGGTTGTTTCAAATCTTAATTTATCATGCCAAAAATTGTATTTATTGTGGGGGTTTTTTGTTTATTTTCAAACCCTTAAATGATCACAGCTGACCGAGAAGACGAGGCAGGCACTGGATAAAGCCGTTTCCCAAAAGATAGCTGCAGCTATGCCTGTTAGAGCTGCTGACAAACTTGCACCTGCACAATATATAAGGTAAAATGACAATTACATGTTTATTTTCTTCCTGATTTTCAAACATGTTGATATTGTTTAAAAATTGTATAAAAATGGACAGACCTTTATTAACAGGTTTGTAGGGTGAAGCATAAAGATGCAATGAATTAGGAAATCATTAAGAATAAAATTTAAGTAAAAATCATGTGATCTCTTTCCTTATTGTCTGTAGATACACACCCTCCCAACAAGGAGTTGCTTTTAACTCTGGTGCCAAACAAAGGGTCATCCGCATGGTGGAGATGCAAAAGGATCCTATGGAACCCCCTAGATTCAAGTGAGTATAGTATTGGATTTATATCTTTGTACAGGTTAGGAGAAACTGTTTAACATGTCAAGGAAATCATGTTACCACAAGGTTTGGTGCTGGTACCACCTTTGGTTTAATAGTATTACTGCAAATTCTGACCGGGAAAATGTTTGTCATCGATGTTTACAATATCCGAAAGTGGAAGCCACAACCAGTATCTTGTGTGGCAGTGGAAACCTTTGTTCATTCATACAATCTGTGTGCATATGCAATTTGTAGAAGGAAAGCTGTGTAGGGACAGTAAACCTGTTAAAATTATGTTATGTTCTTGGTGGTTAGTGCTATATATGACACAGCACTTTAAAATTATTTAATCCTTTCACATCTGGCCCTGCCCCGAAGAGCTTACAATCTAATAACTATTTTTTTTGTACATGATAAATGTATAACCACAGTAAGATTAAATGGTGTGTTGTGGCTCTCAGGAAGCAAGGTACAAGGGAACACTGATACTGCCAGTAATCAATATATCCCTACAGTATGCCATTTTATCACCCTTTTCATACTATTGTTTTCATGCAGAATTAATAAGAAAATTCCACGTGGACCTCCCTCTCCACCAGCACCAGTGATGCATTCTCCAAGCAGGAAGGTGAGTAGGTTCCTTTTACATGCTTGTACTAGAATACTAATTAGTTTGAAGATTAAGTATTATAGTATAAGTGATGTACAAACTGGTGTGAAGGAGGAGGATGTAAGGTTTTATACAAAAATATATTATTTGTAATGGGGATAGAAAGAGTTGGCAGTAGTGCAGTAGCCAGTTACCAACGATGGGTGGGAATTCTCGGAAAGGGCATTCTCGGAAACCAGTGATCCCAGTTATTTACTGGGTTAATATTAAAACATTTGTAAACAAGCCTGGGTAAACTATTTAAAGGGCAACTGTGGTCTCAAAACAAGTTAAGGTTAAATGAAAGCCTGCAGTATTTCCTTTACACTGAGCCAACAATCGCATCTCTGGCTGGAGCCTGTGAGAAATTACATTGTGGTTAATGTTCAAACTTCCTGCTTCCAGTACGTGGAGTGACATCACCTGACCTCTGCCGGCCCTTTTCCCCCAGACCAGAGGAGAAGCATGCTCAGTTAAGACTTATTGCTGGGGAAATCAGGAAGGAAAAAATTGACAGTTGAGAAGAGGAGCCTATTAATGCAGGCTGAGGCTGGTCACATGACTAAAAACAGGAAGTTCAACCAGGAATTTACATTGCTGAACCTTTCAAGCTATAACTTCTCACAAATTTTATCTGGTGATGTGATTTAGGTTTTATTTTGAAGGTGTGATGGAAGGATTTTTATATAATTATTACTAGTTTGGAAGAATTTGAGACCACAGTTACCCTTTATTGCATCAGAAAGAGAAAGATGCCTACTAAGTTTGGACGGACAGATGTGTTATTAATAATGAGATGGAATTATATTGTGCTAATGGAGTTTAGTAGCAAAGTAGTAAGTAGTACCGGGGGTCCAAAATCAAACAATCTAACTCATCGTGGGAGAGAGATTTATTACTTACAGTGGTAGCAGTTCTACAATTGTTTTGACACATTAAGCCAATATTTTTTTAATGTTTTTGTTTTAGATGACTGTAAAGGAACAGCAAGAGTGGAAAATCCCTCCATGTATTTCCAACTGGAAAAATGCCAAGGTACAGATTACTTAAAAGGGAAAACTGTACAATATAAATAAACTTCCTGTTGACGACTTTAATTATTGAAAATTGGTTGTATCCACCCCGCAAACTATCAAACAGTCTGCTAATCGGACATGGCTGCCGGTCCGGCCCCTGTTGCTATTCGGTTCCCAGAAGTAGCAATAGAGGCAGAGGCCAAGGGAATGAGGTTAGGTAAGTCTTGTTTTGAGCACTTCTTAAATCTAAAACCCTAGTTGAAGGGGGTCCCCTTCTCTACAGAAATTTTTTGATTTTTAGGTAGAGATACATAGAACGTGTTCTAATTAACTATTTTATATTACTTTAACATCTCAGTTATTGTGGTATGTTAATGCACATTTTTGTACTTTAAATTTTACAGGGTTACACTATCCCACTAGACAAACGATTGGCTGCAGATGGCAGAGGTCTTCAGACTGTTCATATTAATGAGAACTTTGCTAAGCTTGCTGAAGCCTTGTACATTGCTGACAGAAAGGTTTGTTCATATTAATTGGCAGTGCTTTCATTCTGTTGCTTCGGTTCCAGGAAAACTGCCTGCTTATGCTCCTGTGTAGTGGTATGTTATGCTCTATGTAAACTATTTGGTTCCTTTTCTCAGGCCCGTGAGGCAGTGGAAATGAGAGCACAGGTAGAACGAAAGATGGCACAAAAGGAAAAGGAGAAAAAAGAGGAAAAACTCAGGGAACTGGCACAGATTGCTAGAGAGCGCAGAGCTGGTATCAAGACCCATGCTGATAAAGGTAACCAGATAAAGAATTCCATGGGACTTGCCAATTTGAAATTCCCATATTTGTGACCTTAAAGGGTATCTTCACTGGTTAAAAAAAGTGGTATTCTGTTTTATTGAAGAACGGGAGGTAAAGGAGTTACGAAGTTAAGGGTATTTACCCGATGGCTCGCTCCTCCGCTAGGTCCCAACATATTCTTTATTCTATGCGCATCACACTTGTGCATGCGCATAGAGTACTAAGTCCATCGGGACCTGTCAGAGTACGCAGAGTACCTTACCTTTGTTCCTGGCTCCTGAACATTTTATTGAAGAACACAGCTCCTTTATGTCCTTTACTTCAATAAAACTGAGCACCAAAAAATTTTTTTTATCAGTGGAGATACCCTTTAAATTGAAAATATTAAGATGTCCAGCACCAAATAGAAATTGTTTAGAAAACTGTATATTCTTTTGATTATTTAGATGATGGAGAAATCCGTGAGCGAGAGGAAATCCGTCATGAAAGACGAAAGGAACGGCAACATGACCGGAACCTGTCTAGGGCAGCTCCAGACAAAAGGTTTATCTATATCTTTACATCTAGCTTCTTAAAAGACAAAACAAAAATGGAACTGTGGTTTCAACAAGTTGGGGTTAAATAAGATTTATGGCTAGGCCACACTATCGTGTTTTTTGGAGGGGGGGTTCCGATTGCGCACGCATTTTTTTAAACATTGCGTTTCCGTTTGCGATATGCAGTCGCATGCCATTTCGTATCTCTATAGGAAAAATCGCATGCGCAGTGTGGCTGTGCCCATACTCTGTACCTTTTAAAATGAACCCTGGCTTACATCTTTTGGTAAAACTTGTGGGAAGTCTCTGCATTAATAGCCCCCACACCTCAAATGTATGTATGTGGTGGTATGTTTTTTTTTTTTGGGGGGGGGGGGGGGGGTAACAGAGCAGCAGAGGCTCAGGTAAAGTCACGTGGGTTACAGAAAGGCATAAATATGAACATTATCTGCAATATCGTTTCTTACAGACTGCTGTCGGATGTGACCCAGGGCTCATTTTAAAGGGGACTTCAGACATTTGTTTAAGTTGTTCAGAGACCACTGTTGCCTTTTACCTTCCCAGTTGACATTTATTTTTAATTCTTGCTTTAATGTAATGTGTAGTTTTGTTTTTTTAAATACTTATCGGGCAATTAAGCCACTTTGGTCATTGCATAACTTTAAAAAGTGAAGATACTCTTCCTGATTTTTGTAGTGAAATGCCTGTGGTATTTCTTGGGCACAACCAAAAATGTTGTCAGGGACTATTGGCCAACAGAATAATCTCCCTATATAATGTATAGGGGAGAGCATTGGGAATGTGTTTAGGGAATTTTCTAGCTAAAGACAGCTACCAATGAAATCTTTGATCTGCTTATAAATCTTATCTGCTATAAATCTTAACCTAAGAGTTCTTGTGTGTTGAATGTCTTTATATTAATAGCGTTCTTCCACCTATGAATTGTTTTCTTACTTTTTTGTATACACACTTTTGCAAGGTCCAAGCTTCAGAGGAATGAGGAGAGAGATATCAGTGAACAGATTGCACTTGGAATTCCTAATCAGCGGACATCAAGTGAAGTCCAGTATGACCAGCGGCTTTTTAACCAAAGCCGGGTAAGACATTTGTTTAAAAGTGTGCATTTTAGAGCCTGATGGGAAAGTGTGTGTGTTGGGGGGGTTCTATATTACATATACACAAGTATTTCACATGTTTGTCTTTTTAAAAATGTAATTTATTTCATATACTTTGCTATTGTTTTGCGGTGTTCATAAGTAAACTGCCATTTTAGGTCCTGCAGTGGACTTTTTTCACAGGTTTGGAACGTCTTTAAAATTTTCCAAACAGTAATTTCTACTGATTGCTAGTTGAATTGGTTAAACATGCTCAGATCTTTTACTAAGCAACAGAATCAACCCAGGGAATGAGACCAGAAAGGACAATATTAAGGGTCCTGCAAACGAGAAGTTGGTAGTTTGGAAGCTTTATTAATGCACAGAAAAATCACTAAATGGCAGATTATGGTCTTTGGAAAGAGAAAGTATTCCCTTTATTCAACGCCTATATGTACAGTGTTATTTAAGGGCAACTGTGGTCTCAAAACAAGTTAGGGTTAAATGAAAGCCTGCAGTATATGCTTTACACTGAGCCAACAATCACATCTCTGGCTGGAGCCTGTGAAAAAATTACATTGGGGTGAATGTTCAAACTTCCTGCTTCTAGTAGCTTGAATGACATCACCTGACCTCTGCCGGCCCTTTTCTCCCGGGGGAGAAGCATGCTCAGTTGAGACTTATAGCTGGCGAAATAAGGAAGTACCTGAGGGAAAAATTGACAGTTGAGAAGGGAGCCTATTAATGCAGACATGTTGGTCACGTGACTACAAGCTGGTCACATGGCTAAAAACAGGAAGAGTTCAACCAGTAAGTTACATTGCTGAACCTTTCCAGCAATAACGTTTCACAAATTTTATCTAGAGATGTGATTTAGGTTTTAATTTGAAGGTGTGATGGAAGGGTTTTTATATAATTATTACTAGTTTGGAAGAATTTGAGACCAGTTATCCTTTAATTAGGCACTAGTTTTTAACTCCCATTTTGTTTCTTCTGAACAAAAGCAAGGCTTTGGGACAAAGCACTAGTTGGTGTTGCCATCAGAATTTTTTACTGTGAGATTAAGGATCTAAAATTTTGAAATTGCAAACTGGTCCTCTCTTGGGGACAATAAACTGATATAAGTATTATAGAAAGGAGAAAAAGAATCCAATTTATTGTTGTTTGTGTTTTTTATAAGAATAAAGTTCTGAATGTGAGTGGCTTTAAAAAGATTGTATAGTATTTGAGGTTTAACTAATGACGCCCGTCCATCCAGTCCAACCCATCTAGCAATATCCTGATTTCCTGCCTAAATGTTAAAGGGCATGTCCAGCTGTTTAATTATGCTGTAGTGTAGGGCTCCCACCCCCAAACGCTATAGTTATTTGCAGCAAAACTCCCCCCATCTCTACTTACTTTGCCTATTTCCCCCGATGTTCTGTCCCAGCCCTCTGCTTGCATGAAATTGCAAGCAGGGGGCCGGACTGGCAGCCGTGTCCGTGATTGGCTGAGAGGCAGCCAATCACGGACGCAGCTTCCGGCTGTACGCAACACCTGGGAAAACATCCATATAAGTAGCGATCAGGGAAGTTTTGCTCCCCCTAGCCGTTGGTGGAGGGAGCCCTACACTACTAAAAAGGGGATTGGAGCTAGGGGGAGGGGAGGAGGGCTACACTGAGCATGTAATTTTTCTCCTGGAGGAGACAGGAGGCAGAGTTCTATATGGACTTGGCCAGGCTCCTGGTGTTCACATTTTTGGACTTTGGAGGGATATTGCAGGGCAGCCATTTGGAGCAGAGATGTTAGGTAAGGATTTTTCTATACTACACAGTGGGACCAGTAGTGGGTTAAATTGCAGTTTTGGGAGTGGACATGCCCTTTAATCCAGAGGAAGGCAAAAAAACCCACCAAATTTATGAAGGGAAAAAATTCCTTCCTGACTCCAAGTGGCAATCGGAAATTTCCCTGGATCAACTCTACTTTATGTATCAATAACAGTAACTTGCAGCATTCCTTGCAGGAACTCATCATTCTTTTTTTTGGAAAAAGACCAATGAACCTGCCATAACTTCCACTGGAAGACCGTTCCATAGTTTTACCGTTTTCACAGTGAAAAACCCTTTCCAGACTTGAAAGCTAAACCTTTTTCTTCAAGTCTTAAAGGGAATGTCCACCCCTCTTTTCAAAGACATATATTGTAGATAACCCCCCCAAAACCTAAAGTTCATTTTAGTCAAAAGCTATTATACTTACATGCTCCTCCTCGCTCCACCGCAGCGGCTCTGCACTTCCGGGTAAGGCACTGCATATTTCAAATGAGGCCAATGCTTTTTTTGCTGTAATGAGGGAGAATAACATTTTCCTCCCTTGAATCCATACCTCTCTTTATACAAGACAATACCATGCTGGCTCTGGCTGTTGGTGCCTGGCACTGCTTACTACCTTTAAGTTTGTTATCCACCAAAACTCCCTTTCTAACAGGGATTCACTTCAGTGTGACAATCTATCTAGATCCACCTGCAACGATGGCACATACTCTGAAGTTTTTAATGGTCGACAAAGTTTTGTGTCGTCAGCAAACACAGAAATCTTGCTGACAATACCCCCTTCCAAATCATTAATAAACAGATTAAATAGAAGCATCCCCAACACAGAACCCTGTGGCACCCCACTTAGCACTTAAGTCCATAATGATGAAGCCCCATTAACAACTAATCTCTGCATCCTATTCATTAACCAATTTTCTATCCATGTACAAATGTGACTCCCCAGACCAACAGACCTTACCTTATACATAAGTCGCCTATGGGGGCTGTATCAAACCTTTGCAAAATCCAAGTATACTAAATCTACTGCTATGCCAGAGTCTAAATTTCTACTCAATTCCTCATAAAAGCCAAGCAAGTCAAGTTTGACAAGATCTATTCCTTCTAAATCCATGCTGGTTACTACTTATAACGTCAGTCCTTGAAACATACTCTAGAATATGTTCCCTTATTAAACTTTCTAGTATCTTCCCCACCACTGATTTTAAACGTACAGGCCTGTAATTACCCGAATGAATGACTACCCTTTTTGAATATTGGAATAATATCAGCCATTTTTCCAATCTACTGGTCCACTAGGGGTCAATCTACACCCTGCTTTTCTCCTGGGATATTTATCCCAGTGAGATCGATAATAATTAATCCTCTAGCTATCTCTTCCCCCCCTAAAACAGCTGCACTGCCATCAGTGATGTGCAACCCATCCCTAGTAAATAGCCTGTAGCCGACAGCAAAGTCTGCCCAGTTCTCTATAAACCCAAACCCTTCTTCCTTACACCACCCTCTTAGCCACGCATTAATGCTCCTAAGCTCCCGCTGTCTCCCTAACAGGCTGTCTTGTAGCATGTGCCTGCGGTAGTATTTCTTAAAACAATACCCTGGAGGTCCTTTCTTTTAACCCTAGCTCTTAGAAATCATGTTTAAGGACCTCTCCTCCTCTAACTTTGTCATTGGCACCAATGTGAGCTAAGACCCACCGGGTCACACCCGGCCCCACCCAATTATCTGTCTACACGATCCATCCATGCTGAACCCTAGCACCAGTTCGGCATGTAGGGTCTTGGCGGCGGATAACATTATCTACCTTCCTTATAATGGAGTCCCCTACCACTACCACCTGCCTAGCATGCCTGATCCTAAATTCATCCTCCCTGGTATTGGAGATGGCAGTCTCCTGGGTGCTCAAGGGATTAGCCTGCTCCATACATGCTAGTTCTGAGCTGTCTTCCTCCACTTCATTACCTAAGGCGGCAAATCTGTTAGGATGGGCAAGCTGGGAAGAAGCAACCCTACCCTTCTGTTCCCCCCTTCTTTTTGTTAGGTCCAAACCACAGATCAAACCAATGTGAATCCTATTTAACAAATTGGCCCCAGCCCCCACAACAATTAGTGCAAGAGCCGGGAAAAAACACTTAACCCTTTCAAAACCTGTATGCGATTACAACAGGAGCCATACTAGAATATAGAATCCCAGTGCACCCCTTTAACTGGAAGAAAGAAAGATAAATCTGCTTACTGCACACAGTCCTTATCACAGCACACTATTAGCAAACAATCCTTATTTTCAAACTTTCACACAAACCATACTACCATCAAATGATTAAATGTCCTTTTTCTATGTCCTTAAGAGCAAGGTCCTTTAGAACAAGGGACTTTGTACAGGTTCCACTCAAGTTCCTTTTTTTATATCCTAGGGGATGGACAGCGGCTTTGCAGGAGGAGAGGATGAAGTTTACAATGTCTATGACCAGCCGTGGTTAGGAAACAAGAAAGTAGCTCAGAACATTTACCGGCCTAGCAAGAACACAGACAACGATGTTTATGGTGATGACCTGGATACTCTGACAAAAACTTCTAGGTAAGTTGGGTGAATATGAGAATGTCAATGTTACAGGGCTAAACAAAGCAATGCGAAAATTGAGGATTAAGCCAGTAGAGGTATTGACTCTCATATTGTTTTAGTACAGTGACTTGCTTGGTACATACAATAGAAGGACTATTGAAGCACTCCTTAGGCTAAATTATAACAACATTTTGCAGAAGTGCTACTGATCTAGTCAAACATTTTTACAAACAAAGAAAAGATAATCAATACACATTCCTAGGCCCCATACAATATCCCATATCTTCACACTGGCATACACCATAAACAAAGGGGTTTTAGTATACATTGCTGTGATCACATGAATGAAAATCCTTCTAACCAAGTCAAGGTAACCCCAATATGGAAGGTCCTAACTTTTTACTTTAATTAAACTTTTGCGTTCCTCATACTTAAATCCTTGATCTATATAGCAGGCTTTCCCACTTTCCCCAGACTTTTTGCTTTTTAAAATGAGGGAAGAGGCTGTCCATCCAGTGCTTTATATAAAAGGCATAGGGTGTCCCATTAAAGGGCTGTGTTGGGGGTGCTATTACCACATAGAATCTTGACCGTGCCTAATGTGTGGAAGCACTACTCAGGCTACATTTTGTGAAAGTTCTACTGATCTGGCCAAACATTTATTCAAATAATGTGGTCACAGTAATGTATACTAAAACCCCTTTGTTTATGGTGTATGCCAGTTTGCAGATAGTGACTTGGTTGGTATGTGGCATACTTACTAAACCTATTCTTTTGCTAGTATGTTAGCACTTTTACATCTCCAAATTTTCCTTTCATTCCAGGTTTGTTCCAGATAAAGAATTTTCTGGGTCAGATCGTAGACCACGGACTGAGGGACCAGTACAGTTTGAAGAAGATCCCTTTGGTTTGGATAAGTTCTTGGAAGAGGCCAAACAACATGGAGGGTCTAAGCGTCCTTCTGAGAGTGCCCGTGCCAAGGAACATGACCATGATGGGAAGAAGCGCAGGAAGGAGTAAAGTCCAACATTGTACTTTAAGAGACTTTGTATATATAATTTTTCTTCGTACATTAAAGAGATGGGTCCATTAAGTGACTGGTCTAGAAATGAATTTCATGTTGTTAAGGTAAAAGCTACATTGATGCAGGTATTTTGCAGACTGATCATTGATTATATAAAGACAAGTCTACCAATTTTTTTAAAGCCATTTAAACCAAACGGAATTTATATGGTGTTGCCTGCATGTTATGCATTTAACAAATTTGGTTGTCCAAGATCTCATAATTCCACTCCCATGGTGGCTTTAGAATATCTAGAGATAGTATAAAGGTGGCATAGAAGACACAGTATTTACCCTTGATTGTGCTCCTCTGCTGTTTTCATAGTTCCCTGACTCCTAATCTCCTAATTATTTAATTGAAGAATGGGAGGTGAGACATTGGCTCCTTCACCTCCTGTTCTTCAATTGAATTGAAAATAAAAGCTCTCTCTATTTTGAGTGGAGATACCTTTTTAATATCCATGAATGTGGCAGTTTCATTAGGTATTTTATTCTTCAAATACCTTTTTTTGGCTACAGAGCAAATTCTGTCTAGTCAAAATGGCTTCACATTAAAGCAGGAGTTGGAGGTGTTTGTTTCTAGTCACAAATGTTTTGTCCTGTCAAGAATTTGCAAGGAAAAAAAAAAAATTGCCCTGTAGGAATTCCAAATGTATCATTTAACAGGCTTTTTTTGACCCTGATTAAAATAAATGAATCGTGCACAAGTAGAACAGCTGTTATAGTTAATATTCAGGATGTACCCTGCCCATGTGTACAGTGTATATGAGTTATGACAGCCAGATACTTTTATCAGTTTTATCTTACAACTCCAATGCCTGTCTTGAGGTTGGTACACATGTGCAATCACTGATGCCAACCCACGACACGTATGAATGGCTGTTTCGGGCGATAATAGTGCCGCGTATGGGCCCTTTATCGGGCAAAAGAGCCGACCGAACGGCAAGTGTCCATACACTGCACGAATATTGCGTATCAACGGCCATTTCAGGCATCGTGCATTGTGGTTCAGCACCCATGTATGTGTATGAACCTTTAGTCTCTAACCCTTACTACATCGCTGCTAACAGGTTAGTGTAACATTTGGATGGAAAATTGAAAAACTGGCTGTTCCCCCATAAAACTATATCGTTAACAACATTTAAAGAAGTTGGAACTTGGGCCTGGGAACAGAAAAACATGAGCATTCATTACATTAAATGCAACCTGAGAGTTGCTTAAGAAGCATGTAGTAGCAGCCATACCTTTACCTAAATCTATAAAAAAAAAAAGTGCAAAAGAGGAAGGTAGGCGCTGCCGGTCTTTTCTAGCCTATTCTGATAAAATAGTTAAAGGTCGTGTAAACAATATTTTTTCCACTCTCCTTATTTCTTTTTACTAACTTAAGTTTTAATTTGCCTTGTGTATTCCTCCCGTCATTTGTAAATAGTAGATTTTATCAATTTTCCACTCAAACTTCATATAGTAAGGAGTCTCCACCCACTGGATTCCAGTGAGATCTAATTCTAGCTTGTCAGTGTTTAATTTAGTAATTAAAAATGTGCAGCCAGAACACTATTGAGAAATAGCCTTGTGATATGTAGATTTTATAAGTGGTTCGCCTCAATCTTTCACATGCACTTATCTTTCCTAGATAATCTCCAAGATATTGCATTTAATCTACCTATATTGCCTATAAAATCTTAAATACCCTTTAATATGACTATTTTATTAGTTACAATGATAAACAACATAGTACAGAGCTGGAGAGGGAGGATAATTAATTGTAAAGCGCTATGAAAGATGTTAGTGCTATATGAATCCAAAATAACTACAAATCCCAGTGTCTCTCAACAGTCAGACAGCTAAACTGCTGCTTAGCCACCCTATAAAAAGGAAATGCTATTATACTCAATAAATTGAAGAAAGCAACTCCAGACAGTATGTCCAATCAACATCCTCCAATATGGGAGTTGAAGTGCACAGCAAGCCATCTACCCTGGGCAGTGATTACCTGTATAGATGTAGCACACAGTATTCAAACTGGCTGGCGCCCGCTCCACACGTGCTATTGATATGCCTTCTGATGTCACTAGCGCCAAGTAGTGATGTCAGCTGGCATATCGAAGTAAATGCAGGTTGAGCAGTAGCCAGATTGAATACTGTGTACTACATCTATACCGGTAATCACTGCCCAGGAATTTGACCAGAGTATAAGCCAAGGTTAGCTTTTCAGGCTAATTTGAAAATCTGAAAAACCTCAGCTTATACTAGAGTATATACTCGAGTATATAACTAAGATAGACTAAAACGTGATAAGTCCAAGTCGGGGGGGAAAAGGGCAAATTAAAACTTTGGAGGCTAGTGAAAAAAGGGTGTACACGTCCTTTTAATTAAAGGGAGTTTTAAAATAGGTGCTTCTCTGGGCTCAACTGGCAGCAGGAAATCTGTACATCCAATTCACATTTCTAAGTGTATGCAGAAAAACTAGTCAAACTGATATTTACTTGTAGCATTAATAAAAAAAAAAAAAAGCTTTTTGGTTTGCCCATAAAGAATTCACGATCACTGGAAAAATAACTTTTGCTTTGTGTTTATTTAAAGTTTTACAATAAACTTTTAGTTGTATAATGAAATTTTCTTCAACTTCCTCCAGGACCCAGTCTGTTACTTGCCAGCCTTCTGTTTTTCTGAACTTGAAGCTGTAAATTAAAGTAAGGAATGTAAGCCCAAACTTAAAAGAAAAAGTCCAAATAATTATTTAATTCCCTAGCTATCTTCCTTAATACTGCAGCATTATTATTACAGGGCAACTACACTGAAATTGACTGCCTCATCTTAATCTTTAAATAAAGGGTAACTGTGGTCTCTATACAATCATCCTATTTAAAATCTCTCTTGTACCTTTCAAACAAGCCTAGGATCAGGTCTATAGCTTCTTTGGGTCTTAAGTTATAGGCTTGTAAAGGATATACAAGAAAGTGTGCGAGTCACACAACGTGCTTTTTAAGAAGCCCTACCCCCCAAAAAATACCTGCGTCCATCTAGTTTTCTTTTCAGGCTTGTATTTATATTTTTATTTATATAGTTCCACTTGGGGATGCAGCACTGTACAGTATTAAAATACAATAAAGTGATACAAGGGGGATAAATACATAGTTCAGTACATAAATATGTAACTTATATAAGAAGTGCTAGGGCTTTGTCACAAGAGGTTATGAGGTCCCTGCCCCGTAGAGCTTACAATCTAGTTAGGTGGGTAACACATAGATACAATGGAATGGGTGCTGGTTAGCTTTTAAAATTATTAAAAGGGAACTGTGGTCCAAAAATGACTTAAGGTAAATTGATAGGAATTCCCTCCTGCAAACTTTTGCAATTTATTTTCATTGTTTATTTGCATAGTTTAAGAATTTACATTTTTTGTGCGATATGGCAGCAGCATCACCAGGTTTCCTGCTCTGAAACGGAAACTTTCTGCTCATCAATCTCTGGTCCTCCTCCTCCCCTTTGCAGCCCCCTTGGCCCATTCTCTTACAGCCCCATGTGGCCCTGCCCACTCACTGTTGCCGTTGGCCACTCAGATCCCCCCCGCACCCCACCCCACAGAAAACTGTGGAAACAGCCTTTTCAGGCAGTGAGAACTCTGCCTGTTCTCACATAGTGGGAAAGAAGGGTTGTAGATTCCCTTACCTTCCCTGTCAGGACTTCACACAGCAGAGAAGAGGGGAGGGACTTCCTGTCTCCCTCACACACTGTGAGGGAGTCTGAGCTCAACGGCAGCACTGTGCAGAATTGAGAAAGCCAGTCAGATGACTAGCGAAACGTCTTCAAGAACTAAACTTCAAGTCCAGTTGATCTAATTGAATACAACAGATATGTGCAGAAGAAGCCTTAGGAATATCACATGTCAGCCTCCCACCCATTAACTTTATGGTCAGTCATTTCTTTATATCTTGGGCTGTGGAACAGGTAGAGAGGTGGTCGATGGCTCATTTTAAAGGATAAGTACAGTCAAAAAACAGAAGCTGTATCCCTAACTAACCTTTTTCTGTTTTTTTTAGGTCTCTCCAGAGCCTACCGGTGGCCTTGTAAAGTGCTGGCCATCTTGGATGCAGTGTGCAAAGATCCAGTGCCAGTTCCCTCCGTGCGCGCGAGAGTGACGTCACAACGCACGCGGCGTCAGCGTGCACACGGAGTTGTGTGCGAGTGACGTCATCACGCGACGTCACGCCACGTGCTCACACGGAGGGAACTGGCACTGGATCTCTGGACACTGCCAGGAACGAGGTCCAACAGGTCTCGGGGTGGAGCTTACCTGACAGCACACTGTATCCAAGATGGCCAGCACTTTACAAGGCCACAGGTAGGCTTGTAAAAAAAAAAAAAAATAAGTAACAGAAATAGGTTAAAGTCTGAATAGAAGCTGTATCCCTTATTTGTTTTTTGACTGTACTTATACTTTAAAGGTAGGAAACTGGCCTTTCATTTAAACTCAACTTGTTTGGAGACCAGAGTTCCCCTTTAAGAAGTTTGGGGATGGGACATGTGATGCACTAAATAATGCCCTGTTACAGCAGTAGGCTACAACTGAGCATGGTGGTGGAGCAATGGTGCTGGTGATGTGCTAGCTGTAAAAATCACCCATTTATACTGCTGTAACTTAGGATAGACTGCAGCTAGAAGCATGATCCTGGTGTAATTTTGAATGTATGAATATGCTCTTTTTAATAAAGGGCACTTTCTTCTGACCTGTCTACCTGTGTAGTCAAGCATGCTTAGTGATCACTATTAGCCAGTACAGAGAGGGGAATTCCTCACCTTGCAATTTTCACATTCAAATCCTTCCCCCATTCTGCCCTTTCTATCACTCTGCTGGATTGTTACAGCAGACATGTTTATGGTAATAGAGCACTGTGAATATCCTTGAGTGGCTCAGCCAGAGCCAAAGGTGCATCAACAAAGTATTGAGCAAAGGCACTAACAGGGAGATTTATTTAACATTTGAAAGATAACATCTGATTGGTTGGGGCAAAATTAGCACCATTTTTAACGATAAGAATTTTTATTGAATAACCCTTTAAACCCTTTAAACATACAAAATTTCAATCTGTTGCAGTTCTTAACAATGGAGCTCGAGAGGCAATATTTCATACATCTTCTAGCTACTTCCATCGTATTGAAAACAATAAGTTCTCATACATTATACGAATACTGGGTTACTTGGAACATTGAATTATTTGTCGCTTTGGTCTGGGGATGTGCCGCTGGACTGGAAAAAAGCCAATGTAATACCAATATTCAAAAAAGGGAGTCGTTCACAGCCTGGTAACTATAGACCTGTAAGCCTAACATCAGTGGTAGGGAAGGTGATGGAAACTTTGTTACGGGATCATATCCTTGACTTTGTCTCCAGAGATCATCTTATTAGTAGTAGTCAGCATGGATTTATGAGAAATAGATCATGCCAGACAAATTTAATTGGTTTTTATGAAGAAGCGAGTAAGAAGTTAGATTCAGGCACAGCTGTGGATGTGGTATATTTGGATTTTGCGAAAGCTTTTGATACTGTGCCACATAGGCGACTAATGTATAAACTGAGGACTGTTGACCTTGAAGAAAACATTTGTTCATGGATAGAGAACTGGTTATTGGATCGCAAACAGAGAGTGGTGGTTAATGGAGCTACATCTATGTGGGCTAAAGTTCTAAGCGGAGTGCCTCAGGGTTCTGTACTGGGGCCGCTTCTGTTGATTGGTTGGGGCAAAATTAGCACCATTTTTAACGATAAGAATTTTTATTGAATAACCCTTTAAACCCTTTAAACATACAAAATTTCAATCTGTTGCAGTTCTTAACAATGGAGCTCGAGAGGCAATATTTCATACATCTTCTAGCTACTTCCATCGTATTGAAAACAATAAGTTCTCATACATTATACGAATACTGGGTTACTTGGAACATTGAATTATTTGTCGCTTTGGTCTGGGGATGTGCCGCTGGACTGGAAAAAAGCCAATGTAATACCAATATTCAAAAAAGGGAGTCGTTCACAGCCTGGTAACTATAGACCTGTAAGCCTAACATCAGTGGTAGGGAAGGTGATGGAAACTTTGTTACGGGATCATATCCTTGACTTTGTCTCCAGAGATCATCTTATTAGTAGTAGTCAGCATGGATTTATGAGAAATAGATCATGCCAGACAAATTTAATTGGTTTTTATGAAGAAGCGAGTAAGAAGTTAGATTCAGGCACAGCTGTGGATGTGGTATATTTGGATTTTGCGAAAGCTTTTGATACTGTGCCACATAGGCGACTAATGTATAAACTGAGGACTGTTGACCTTGAAGAAAACATTTGTTCATGGATAGAGAACTGGTTATTGGATCGCAAACAGAGAGTGGTGGTTAATGGAGCTACATCTATGTGGGCTAAAGTTCTAAGCGGAGTGCCTCAGGGTTCTGTACTGGGGCTGCTTCTGTTTAATCTGTTTATAAATGACTTAGAAGGGGGCATTGAGAGCAAGGTCTCAGTGTTTGCTGATGACACTAAACTATGCAGAGCTTTGGAAACTTCAAGTGATGTGCAAGTGCTGCAAGCAGACCTAGATAGATTATCAACATGGGCAGCAGAATGGCAGATGAGATTCAATGTTGATAAATGTAAGGTGATGCATTTGGGATTTAATAATCCCTGTGCCACCTACACCATAAATAACTCTGTGTTGAGTGCATCTGTAATAGAAAAAGATTTGGGGGTTCTGGTTGATAACAGACTTGGCTATAGCAAACAATGCCAGGTAGCAACGGCTAGAGCTAGCAAGATATTGTCTTGTATAAAGAGAGGAATAGATTCAAGAGAGAAAAATATTATTCTCCCTCTTTACAAGGCACTGGTAAGGCCTCATTTGGAATATGTTTTGGAATCCCATATACAAAAGGGACATCTTGGAAATTGAGGCAGTTCAGAGAAGGGCAACTAAAATAATAAGAGGAATGGAGGGGCTTGAATATGCCAGTAGATTAGACAAGTTAGGGCTGTTTACATTGGAGAAACGACGTTTGCGTGGGGACAAGATAACCTTATACAAATATATTAATGGGTCATACAATGAACTCTTTGGTGCATTGTTTACTAATAGGTCATATCAGAGGACTCGTGGACATCCTCTAAGGTTGGAAGAAAAGAAGTTTCATCTTCAGGTTAGGAAAGGTATCTTTACAGTGAGAATGGTGAAACTGTGGAACTGTCTTCCAGCAGATGTGGTAATGGCAAGTTCATTGAATAGCTTTAAAAAAGGCCTGGATAAGTTCCTAAAACTAAATAATATTGAGAATTACTGGTATTAATGAATATAGATCTGGTTGATCCAGGGATACTTTCTGATTGCTGTTTGGAGTCAGGAAGGAATTTTTTCCCCCTTTTTAGCTGTTTTTTTTTTTTGCCTTCCTCTGGATCAACTGTTAGGAAGGGTTAATATAAAAATCTAAAAAAAAAAGGGTGGATAGGTTGGACTTGATGGACGTATGTCTTTATTCAACCTTAATTACTGTGTTACTATGTTGGCAGGTGGCCATTTGACCTCCTCCCCCCGCAATCAAAATCAACAAAAAACATATTTGAACATACAAGAATTACAATCTGTTGCATTGTTGTACAATGGAGCATGAGAAGTATTACTTCATACATCTTCTAGTTACTTCCATCATATTGAGAACAGTGTATTCTCATGCATTATACAATACTGGATTGCTTGAATCATTGAGCTATTTGCTGGTAGGCAGCCATTCGAAACCCCCCACCCCGGCCCCTCGCAACCAAGATCTTGCAATAGTTTTCATTTTAAAGGAGGGCGGGAGGGGAGGAGAAGGGAGACGAGGAGAGAAAAAAAGAAAGAAAAAGAAAAGGGGGGTGACAATGGGGGGGGGGGTAGTCTTGTTATCCTTGCTTTGTTGGTTTTAACCTTTTGGTATTTTCCCTAGGGGGTGTATACTTAGCGTATTGCTATAGATTAACTTCAATAATGTTAACTTTAACTGCCCATTTTCGGTTATTGCCTTTGGCTATAAATATGTTGGGTGTGTTATTAGGTATGTTGACACTGTGTCCCCAGCTTCATTTCCCTTTTGGGGTTCGGTTCCATTTCCTATCTGTTTTATTTTCTAGTCATTGCATGTTGCGGGTGAGGATTCCCATCTGTTCCACACTGTCATATTTGGATGGACAACCTCTATTCGTGTACATTAGTTTTTTTATAGGGGAGGGTTGAGTTTACCTACGATTTCCATTGGGAGATTGTGGGTGTGGAGGCCTGTATCCAGGTTTTGGCAATTAGTTTCCTGGCTGTGAAGAGGGTTTCGCATAGGGCGATTTGCAGGTTTTTGCCTAGGAGTAGGTGGTCTGTAATGCACAGCAGGCATATTTTGGGGTCTAGGTCTGACAGGGAGCCCATATGGTCGAGGAGGAACTTCACCACTTGTTTCCAGAAACCCTGTATTTGGGGGCATTCCCATACCATATGGTAAAAAGTTCCGGGGGAGGAGCGGCATTTGGGGCATAGAGGGCTACTGTTTTGTCTGAATTTGGCTAGTCTAATTGGTGTTAGATACGTTCTATGGAGGATGTATAGTTGGGACATCCTTTCTGATGCTTTGGGGGAAGCAGTCTTTGGTGCCTTTAGGGCCTCTTCCCATTCTTCCCTTTCTATGGGTCCAATATCTCTCTCCCATGTTGCCTTTTTGAATGAAACCTGCATTTTGGGGTTGGGAGCATAGGAGATAGGTGTATACATTGGATATGAGTTTTGCGGGTTTGTGTGTTGCTATTAGTCTCAGTATTGGATTGCTCTCTAGGTTGAGTCGCTGGTTTCCAAACTGGGTCTGGAATGCATGGCGTAAATGGAGGTATCTGAACAGATGGGGGCCAGGCAGCTCAAACTCTTGTTTCAACTGGTCAAATACTTTGATTCGGCCATTGTGCACAATGTGTGCTATACTGGTTACACCATATTTGCACCAAATTTCGGGTTGCTGTATAGAGAGAAATTCTGGTAGGTTTCTGTTAAACCAAAGTGGGGTGTTTTTGTTTATAAGAGGGATTTTCATTTCTTTCATTGTTAGGTCCCAAATTTTAAGTGTTGCATTGGTGGGGGGGGGGGGTGTAGTTGAGTGGTGGTGTACCTGCCAGTCCGCGTGTGATCAGGTATACTGAGTTGAAGGTTGTGGGTAGTTCCTGTGTTTCAAAAAGGTTTAGAAGTTTGTCAGTTTTGTCCTGAGTCCAGTGGTGTATATGTGAAATCTGGGAGGCCATGTAATATAGTTGAAAATCTGGGACTGCCATACCTCCCATGCTCGTTGAGCGTTTGCCAGTTGAGTTTTGATCTGTTCGATCCCCATATGAAAGATCTTATTATTGAGTCCAGGGCTTTAAAGTATTGCAGGGGGATAAGTATTGGGGAGTTGCATACAATATACAGGATTTTGGGTAGTAGTATTTTTGTGAGGCTGATGCGGCCTGCTACTCCCACTGGCAGTTTGGTCCATATTTGAGTTTTGTTTTTTATTAGTTGTAGGAGGGGTTCGATGTTTAAGGGCAGGTATTCTCTTGAGTCTCTGGAGACGTTGATTCCCAGGTATTTGATGGTAGCAGATCTTTGTAGTGGAATTGGGGTGGGGGTGGTATTAGCTGGGTAGTGGTCTAATGGTAGGATTTGTGATTTTTCCCAGTTTATTGTAAGGCCTGAGTATTCCCCATATTGGCTAATTAGATGTAAGATTTTATGTAGGGATTTGTATTCATCTGCAAGGTAAAGCATCATGTCATCTTCATAGAGACTGATAATCTCAGAGCATGTGTCCAGTTGGAGGCCTTGTAGTGTCTAGAGTTTAATTGCCAGTGGTTCGATTGCTAGGGCATAGAGGAGGGGGGACAGCGGGCATCACTGGCAGGTGCCCCTTGCTAATGGAAAAGTGTCCGTTATTGTCCCATTGGCTAAGATCTGGGTTTTGGGGTGGGAGTACAGGAGTTGTAGCCACTGTATGCCAAAGACATCTTTCCAGCACACGCCAGAGGAAGGGCCATTTGACCGAGTCGAAAGCTTTGGCAGCGTCTAGACTCACAATGCATCTTGTGCCCATGTTGCTGTGGGTAGCTTGTACATTCATGTACAGGCGGCGGGTATTTAGGGTGGTGTTTTTCCCTGGGATGAATCCTGTCTGATCTGGGTGTATCAGGTGATGTATGATTTTATTTAGTCTTAGGGAGAGGAGTTTGGCTAGTATCTTGATGTCTGTTTGTAGTAGCGATATGGGCCTCTATGATCCGGGTTGGAGTGGGTCCTTACCCGGTTTAGGGATCAGTACCATCAGAGCTCTAGACATTGATTCGGGTGGACTTTGTAAGGAGAACATATTATTGTAGAGGTCGAGCAGTTTGGGGGCTAAAATGTCTATGTAGTGTGTGTAGAATTCAGTGGGGAGGCCGTCTGTGCTCGGGGTTTTGTTTCGTGGTATTTGAGATCGTGTATTTCTAATTTCCATTTCAGTTATGGGTTCTTCTAGGAGGTTGGAGCTGTCCTGCGGGAGGCGTGGTAGGGGGATTTGTTGGATGTAGTTCTTGAGCTCATCGGGTGTGTGTTGTGTTTGGGTGGAGTATAGAGTTTTGTAGTAGTCTAGAAGGTAGTCCGCTACTTCTTTTGGTTTGGTGAGGAGTTGTCCCATTTGGTTTTTCAGTGTGATGATTGTGGGGGGGTTTGTGTTCATTATTGGCTATATATGAGAGTAGCTTGTCGTTCTTTTCGCCATGCTCATATAGTCTTTGTTTTCTAAAGAAAAGTTGTTTTTGAGTTTTGGCTTCGTGTATGTTGTCGGTCACTCTGGATTGGAGTTTCAGAGCTTCCGCGTTTTGTGTATTGGGGTTTCGTATGAATGTTTCATGTGCGGCCTGTACTAGTTTTATGGCTTCTCTTTCTGTTTTGGCGGAGTTTTGTTTGATTTTGTTTAAGCTAGAGGTGAGGGTCATGCGGACGTGTAGTTTAAAGGCTTCCCATACCTGGATCGGGCTAGCGGACTGGTCGTTTGTACGGAAGAAGGAGTCCCACTCTTTTGTTAGATCGGGTCCTTCTGAAAGTAATGTTAACCAGAAGGGGTTGAGTCTCCACGATCATGGAGGGGGGGTTTCTGCCCATGTCAGTTCAGCCCAGCAGGGAGCATGGTCTGAAAGTATCCTTGGTGCATACTGTGCTTGGGTCAGGTGGGGAATTAGTGTTGCATGTATAAATATCATGTCTATTCTGGACATCGTGTTGTATGAGGCTGAGAAACAGGAGTATTCCGTTTTTGTAGGGTGTAGATGATGCCAGGCGTCGGTCATGTTCATACTGTGCATGAGTTTTGCAAACCTAGTTTCGGGGTTTCTGGGGGGTTGCCAGTCTGTAGGGTGTAGTCTGTCCTGGGAAATGTTTAGAGTTGCATTGGAATCTCCTAGCCATATAGCAGGTATCCCTGGGTATTCAGCTAGGAATTGTAGGCCTGTCCTTAGTGAGGATATTGTAAATGGTGGGGGGGATGTATGAAGCAAGTAGGAGTAGGGGAGCATTTTGTACCTTAACATTTAAAAACACAAAAGTACCTGACCGATCCTGCCTTAGCTCCACCAGTTCGAATTGTGTGTGTTTAGTTACTAATACTGCTACTACTCTAGAGGAGGATGTGAATTGGGCGTGATATGCCCAACCCACCCAGGGTCTTTTGAGTGCAGTTTGTTGTTGGCCTTCCAGGTGGGTTTCTAGCAGAATTATTATATCCGCTTTGATTTTTTGTAGGATTGTTGACCGTTTAATCCTATTCTGGAGGCCTCTAACATTCCATGCTAGGACCTTGAACGTGGTTTGTTGGTCGTGTTCTCAAACCGGTCGGTCAGGCTGGGTCGGGAGGAAAACATTTCTATGTATATCATTTTAGTAAAGAGCAATGATAGGAACACATATCCACACAGCATTTGTAATACATATCATAATACTTTTTAGTATGGGCAGCAATGAACTTTTCCCAACTCCCAGCATTGCACTGTGGAACTGGTTGCAAGCATTATTCCCTGAACCAAATCGATTAAACAAATAACGTTTGTCCGTCGGTCTCTTCCCGTGGGAAGGACAGGTCGGGCGTTTGGTTTGGTTAGCGCAGTTTATACCGTGCTCTGGCTATTAACTTATGGGGGCGACTTCGGGTTGTCGCTGTATCTAGGCTTTGAATGGTGAGCAAGAGTCTTTTCTGTCCTTTGTCCGCTCGCTCGGAGTGATCGGGATTGCGTCCGGGGGGGTAAGAAGTTCGTTGGAGGAGGGGGTGCTGGGCACGGATCACCTCCAGCCAATTCTAATGGATTGGGGTTACATGGTTACCATTGTTTGTAAGGGTTTTGAGCAGTGTCTGTCCATCTCATGTACTGCCATTTGGGTATGTGGGGCCGTATATTTACCCATTTATAGAGTTGTAGATACAGTATTACCAGTCCGGCGGGCCGTGCAGCTTTGTTGTTGGTTCCACCCGGGCGGATCTTTAGGGGTTGGGTCTTTCTTGGGAAGGGCCTCTTGTGTGGTCGTGGTTAGAGTCCAGCCATGTCGAGGCCTCTGCGGCTGATGTGAAGAAATGTATTTTGTCGCCTTCCGTAACTCGGAGGCAGGTAGGGTACAACATGGCGTACTTTAGATTGGCGGAGTGCAGCCTGCGCTTTACTTCTGTAAATTTTGCACATTGCTTTTGTATTTCCAAGGAAAAGTCAGGGTATACTTATATCAGGGTGTTTTGGTATGGGATGTTACCCTTCTCCCTGGTTAGCCGAAGTGTGGCGTCTCGGTCCCGGAAATTAAGTAGTTTTGCGATAAGTGTTCTTGGGGGGGCTCCAGAAGGGGGGGGTCGTGCAGGTATTCTGTGTGCACGTTCTACCACAAATGTGTGGGAGAAACTGTTCCTCCAGAATGTAGTGGTTAATAGGTCTTCTAGAAATCCTGCTGGGTCTGAGCCCTCCTCCCTCTCTGGCAGCCCCACTAGTCTGATATTGTTTCGTCTATGTCTGTTCTCCAGATCTTCTTGGCGCTGGTGTATGGTGTTTATTGTGGCCTGTTGAGTCTCTATCATGTGTTGAACGGGGGAGATCCTGTCCTCCGCCGTGCTTATACGTTGTTCGGTCTCTGTGACCCTATTGCGTAGATTGTGAAGGTCTTGTCGGACCAGGGAGATGTCGACCTTGACTTGTTTCAGTTTGGTTGATAGTGTCATCTGGCATGTGGCGATCGCCTCCAGGAGTTTGGCCGCCATTTCTGGTTGTATGGAATCGGTGTTTGGGGTGGTTGGGTCGCTATGGTCTGTGGTGTATTCTTCTTCAGTGGAGCGTCTGAACTTTTCTAACTTTGCTGTTGCGTCCTGGACTTTTCTTGGGAGAGGCATTTTGTTTGCGTTCCTATCTACTGTGCAGGTAGTTAGGACTGTTGTTTTACAAATGGTCTTCGTGGTGTTTGTTTCGTGGAGTTACTCACAGCAGATGTTTTGGTTGGTGGTTTTTCGTCATATGGTGGTATTTGTAGGATGGTAGGTATTGCTAGGGTCTGTGTTTTAAGGTTCAGCTGAGTGGTTGGTTTGATATAAACCTCATTAAAAGCAGAAACATAGCTCATTAGTTACATAGCTCTCATCGGCTACACTTACACACAGCAGGGCATGACGTTTTGGGTCACATGACCCTTTCTCAAAAGCAACATGGTTACCGATCATTACCTATTTATACATTTTATACATACTGCCATCTACTGGACACAATTAAAAACACAGGTTAAAACCATTAACCGCTTAAAGGTGTACTCAGCATAAATTCCTAACATCGTATTGAAGGTTGAGACCTTTCGGAATCAAGGTATCTAGCCTCCGGATCCACTGTGCTTCCCTGAGTAACAATCTTAACTTTATCGCCCCCTCTACGTCCCAACTTAACCTCTTCTAGTATTTGGAAGCGCAACTGAGAGACAGAATGTCCTTAATTCATGTAAGTGTTTCGCTATAGGGCTTTCCATTTTCCCATTTCTTATATCTGATTTGTGTTCCCCTAAGTGTTCAAACATGCCACATATATCCATATTCCATAAAAAACCATTAGTGTCATATAAAAGATCCAGAACAATAAGGGATCATTTGTTTAGATCAGATATTGGAGAAGGAAGGAGATTTGAGAGTAGTAAACAGAAGGATTTACTGGGTGATATTAGAAGTGGTACATTTCCGTGTATGTCTTGTAAACACTGTAATAGTTGCATTAGAGGCAATGTGATCTATCATCCCTCGAAAGGATACAAAATATACATTAAAGGTTTTTTTACTTGCCTTTCTGCCAATGTGATATATGCCCTAAAATGTCCTTGCGGAAAATTATACGTAGGACAAACTACACGTAAGTTTAAAGAACGCATAGGGGAACACAAATCAGATATAAGAAATGGGAAAATGGAAAGCCCTATAGCGAAACACTTTCATGAATTAAGGACATTCTGTCTCTCAGTTGCGCTTCCAAATACTAGAAGAGGTTAAGTTGGGACGTAGAGGGGGCAATAAAGTTAAAAGATTGTTACTCAGGGAAGCACAGTGGATCCGGAGGCTAGATACCTTGATTCCGAAAGGTCTCAACCTTCAATACGATGTTAGGAATTTATGCTGAGTACACCTTTAAGCGGTTAATGGTTTTAACCTGTGTTTTTAATTGTGTCCAGTAGATGGCAGTATGTATAAAATGTATAAATAGGTAATGATCGGTAACCATGTTGCTTTTGAGAAAGGGTCATGTGACCCGAAACGTCATGCCCTGCTGTGTGTAAGTGTTGCCGATGAGAGCTATGTAACTAAAAAGTTTCTGCTTTTAATGAGGTTTGTTACAAATAAAGGAAACTGTTTTTTATCGTAAGCAAGTGCTGTCCACTGTTTCGTTTTGACTAAGGACGAAAAAAGGAGACCTCAGGTCGCGCGCGGCTTCTAATGAACAAGCAGTTTGGTTAGTGCCGGTCTCACGATTTTTGAATTTGGTTGGTTTGATATCTTTGTTTTATATTTTCAGGTGGAGGCTCAGGTTAGCCAGCTGTATCAGTTAGGGTGGTTGGGAAAATTGGGTGTCCTCCAGGATGGGGCAGGTGTTGGCTGTTAGGGTAGTGGGGGCACAGTTCAGCCCTCTTGTGTTTGTGGGTACAGGAGTTGTGGGCTCCTGTGTTGGGCTGGTCCTGTAGTGGGGCCCAGGGTTTTGGTGGCTGTAGGGCCTTTTTCAGAGGGCATGGTTGGTGGTGGGGGGTCCAGGGGTATGCCTGTCCCGCCTAGGCATTGTGGTTAGGTAGGTGCGGGGGTTTTGAGTCTTTGCCCCCTGTCCCTGTGCGTCCAATTGGTGGGGTGTTCCAGGCCGGGTCTTCCTCTCCTTTCGCTGGGGCAATTCCAGGGGCCTGGGGCAGGTCCCAGTATTTGGGCCTTTTTGGTGCTGGCCCAGGGGTTTCTGTGTTGGGGGTTCTGTTCCCGTAATTGTGGGCCTTTCTCGTCGTTAGGACGAGGTCTCACCGACGGGGCAGCCGTGGGGCGGGGTCCCTGGTGTTGTCAGCACCTGCTGTTCCGGTGGGCCTGTAGGGCCTGGTGCTTGGGCCACGGGGTTTGCCTGCCCGGTTTTGGCCCTCTAGTTGGGTAGGTGCAGGGGTGTTTTGGGCCCCCGCCTGCCTGGGTTTGGCCCTGCAGTCGGGTGCGTGTGAGGGTTTTGGGCTCCCTTCTCCTACCTCCTTGTGTCCGGAGTGTGGGGTGTTTTGGGTCGCTCCTCTCCTACGTTGCACCGGGGTGGTTCCAGGGGTTTGCGGTAGGCCGCTGCAGTCGGGCCTCGGCAGCGTCAGTGTGGGGGCTCCTCGGCGAGGGGCTCTTTACCCGTGTCTGTGGGCTCGTCCGTGTGGTAGGCAGGGGTTACGGTGCTCTGTGACTTAGGTCTTTGCCGGGTAGATGTTGCCCCGGAGCGCCTGTAGGGCCAGACGCAGTCGTGGGCCGCAGTCGGGAGGTGTGCGCCTGGTTCGGGGTGTAGGGGGTTCTTCCTCCTCAAAAGGTTTTCAGGTGTCACTAGGGGTAAGTTTTATGCTGTTTTTGGGGTTTCCCCCTTCAGGATTTTGCTCGGATCAGTGGTGAGCGAGCGGAGCTACTTAGGTGTGCGTCCTATCTCATGCCAGGCCACGCCCCAACATCAAATTGTTTTTAAAGTGAACATATCCTTTAAGAGGGTGGGGTATACCGAGTCTGAGCAAATAAAATTATGGATTGAAGGCATAACACACACACCCAGAGTAAAGGTGCCCATAGATATTAGATAGATTAGACAATTTGTCTATAGACGATCTATCTAAAAACTGCCTAGCCCATTGTTTTATGCAATCAATTTGAGATCACAAAATGAATGGGCTAGATGGGATTATCTCAAAATAAGCAGTGCTGCTTGTAAAATGTGGTTCTTTTAAGCTACTTCTGTAGTAATTTAAGATGTTAAGTTTAAGATGTGGCAGTCTTTTTTTTATTATAGATGCCGTAAGGCTGGGTACACACAGGCACATTTTTTGCCCCGACCAACTGCCACAAGCAAGCGATCGGCCAGGGCGAATGTATAATAATTGAGGTTGAATAGACCTCCATCCAGTCCAACCCATCTAGCAAAACCCTCATTTTCTGACTAACTGTTAATCCAGAGGAAGGCAAAAAAGAAAAAAAAAATTTATGAAGGGGAAAAAAATTCCTCCCTGAGGAATGAAGTGGCAATCGGAAATATCCCTGGATCAACTCTACTTTATATATTAATACCAGTAACTTGCAACATTCCTTGTTTGCAGAAAGTAATCCAGCATTTTTTTTAAATTGTCCAATGGACCTGCCATCACAATGTCCATTGGAAGACAGTTCCATAGCTTTACTGTTCTCACAGTAAAAAACCCTTTCCAAACTTAAAGCCTAAAAACTTTTTTTCTTCAAGTTTTAAGGGATATCCGCATGTCCTCTGATATGCTCTATTGGTGAACAATGCCCTAGATAAATTATTGTATGGCCTGTTAATGTATTTATACACAGTAATCATATCCCCATGCAAGCGCCTTTTCTGTAGCGTACATAATTGTAACTTATCCAATCTCTCTTCAAATTTAAGCTCCTCCTTTTGTACACAGGATTCCAAAATTGCACTGCATATCCCAAATGAGGCCTTACCAATGCTTTGTAAAGAGGGAGAATAACATTTTTCTCCCTTGAATCCATACCTCTCTTTATACAAGACATACTATGCTAGCTCTGGCTGTTGCTGCCCGGCACTGCTTGCAACCTTTAAGTTTGTTATTCACCAAAACTCCAAGATCCTTTTCCAACAAGGACTTACTTAACACAGAGCCATCTATAGTATAAGCAGCGCAAGTAAGGTTAAGTCCAAAATGCATAACCTTACATTTCTCAACATTGAATATAATCTGCCACTTGTGACAATCTATCTAGATCCACCTGCAACAATAGCACATCCTCTGAAGTTTTTAATGGTCGACAAAGTTTTGTGTCGTCAGCAAACACAGAAACCTTGCTGACAATACCCACTTCCAAATCATTAATAAACAGATTAAATAGAAGCGGCCCCAACACAGAGCCCTGTGGCACCCCACTTAGCACTTTAGTCCATAATGATGAAGCCCCATTAACTACTCTCTACATCCTATTCATTAACCAATTTTCTATCTATGTAGAAATGTGCCTCCCCAGACCAACAGACCTTAGCTTATACATTAGTCGACTATGGGGGACTGTATCAAAAGCCTTTGCAAAATCCAAGTATACTACATCTACTGCCATGCCAGAATCTAAATTTCTACTCACTTCCTCAAAAAAGCCAAGCAAGTTAAGTTTCACAAGATCTATTCCTCCTAAATCCATGCTGGTTACTACTTATATCAGTCCTTGAAACATACTAGAATATGTACCCTAATTAAACTTTCCAGTATCTTCCTCACCACTGAAGGTAAACTTACAGGCCTGTAATTACCTGGCTGTAATCACTGTCGCGGCAAACCCATAGGTGACCGCACGATTGGTGGTAATTTACCGCCATGTCCAATTGCCTTTTCACACGATATGGGTGACAGACATTGGTTGCCGGCGTTTTTTCAGGCCAACTGACCGACAAAAGAAAATATCACCTCGTGTGTACCCAGCTTAAAGGGGAACTGTGGTCTCTAAATAATATGGAGAAATGAAAGGCCAGTTTCCTACCTTTAAAACGAGCCATCAACCACCTCTCTACGTGCTCCACAGCCCAAGATATAAATAAATGAATGACCAGAAAGTTAATGGGTGTTAATGACCAGAAAGTTAATGGGTGGGAGGATGACATGTGACATTCCTGAGGCTTCTCCTGCACAGTGCCACTCAGTGTGTGAGGGAGACAGGAAGTCCCTCCTCCTCTCTGCTGTGTGAAGGACCTGCAGCTGCAGAGAAGGTAAGGGAATCTACAGCCCTTCTCTCTCACTATGTGAAAACAGCCTTTTCAGGCAGAGTTCTCACTCTGCCTGAAAAGGCTAATTCCACAGAGTTTTCGGGGGTGGGGGTGTCAGAGTGGCCCACAGCACCTGTGAGCGGGTGGGGCTTAGGCACCCGCGAGTGGGCGGGACCTAGACAACCACGAGTGGGTGGGGCCTGGGCAGTCGTGGGTGGGCGGGGCTTAGTCATCGTGGGTGGGCGGGGCCACAGAATCCACGAGTGGGTGGGGCTGTAAGTGAATGGGCCATGGGTGGCCTGCAACTGGAGGGACCAAGGGGGCTGCAAAGGGGAGGAGACACAGGGCAGATTGACTGACAGGTTTCAGAGCAGGAAGCAGGAAGTGCAGGGGACCTGGTGATGCTGCTGCCATATCACACACAAAAATGTAAATATCTTCAAAACTATGCAAAATAAATAATGGAAATAAATTGCAAAAACTCTCAGGAGAGCAATTCCTATCAATTTACCTAAAGTCATTTTTGGACCACAGTTCCTCTTTAAGTGTAGTATTTTAATCAAGTGGCATTTTTGTTCACGGTAGGGGTATTAATTAAGTCTTATTCTTAACCAAAACAAGTGTTATTTATGCTGACAGGATTGTTTTACAAAATGTAGATATACCTTAAAACCTTCCAGCAAATGTGTGTCCTTCTGTAGAACATTTTGTAAACCTTCCTCCGTAGAAAAACCAACCCAACAATATCCACGGTGGAAGCCAGTTTCTTTGTCCTACAATCACAGACATTTCTATAATTAATTTCAGACCTGGCAAAAGAAATCCTTATTTGAATTTCTGCACAAAACTTTCCTGGTACAGTTGTTAAACTCGTAAATTGTGTTCAGGTTTTACTTATCAGGAAAAAAATAAATCATCAGGTTCTAAAAATATGGCCCATCACAAAAGATCCAAATTCCTTGGGTCAGGACTCTGTGTACCGGCATATTAAGGAAACAGGACATTTGTTTGAAGATTGGATATGATAGTAACAAAAGGTGTCAAGGAGGCCATTTAGTGCCAGCTTGTGGTGATGTCATCCCCCTCCTAGTCAGTTAAAAGGCGGAACTACACAGCAATGGAATGGCATTTAGACAGAGAAAATAGAAGGCAGGGTAAGGGCTTTAAACTTAGTTTTAAATGACCTTTCTTTTAAAACTTTGTTTTTTAGAGACTGGAATTGCCCTTTAAAGAAACCTAGCCTGAATAGTGGTGGTGGTGGTGTTAACTCCAATTGTCTGCCATGACTATTGCTGTTTGGAAGACTTACCCTGGTCAGTTTTGCAGTTTTGAAAACAACTCTAAGCTACAATGTAATCAACACCTTGCATTCAGGAGGTCCCTAGCACCTTGCTGTTATATGCTGATTGGGACACAGTCCAGGGTATTTATTGTCAACAGATTCTTATACAAGTCATTCTGAACTGAGAAAGCCAGTCGGATAACTAGTGAACCATATTCAAGAACTAAACTTCTAACTAAAGTCCATTTGATCTAACTGAATACCACAGACATAGACAAAGTTCTGCAAGACTTTTACGGCCATTTTTATAAAGGCATGGCATCAATATTATGAAATACCATGTCTTTAACAATCATAGATTTACACTCCCTATACAATAACATTGCGGTATTTTGGTACCGCAAGGTATTGTAGACATGAACATTCGTAAGAGCGCGATCTCATCCGTGCATCAAACTTTTATATTTAACCCGCAGTATTGCAAGTTTGTGATACCGCAGGTCTTGTAACCTCTGTTGATAACAGTGCTCCCAGATCTTCATTTAAAAAGCTATCCTGGCAGATTTAAGCTCCCCTACTCACCTTTCCTCCAGGCAGTAACATATAGCAGCTATCCCCCAATCTCCAGGAAGTCTGAACCTTGGTCTAATGGGTAGAAGGAGGAAGGGGGGGAGAAGGGTAATGCAGAGGTTTTCTAGTCTCCTCAGTTTGTCAAACTTCCCTGCTCCCACTTTGGTATATTAAAGATGTTCAGTGTACTGAGTAGCTGAGGGATTTTAATAAAAGGGATAATGCGCCCCTTACAGTGTAATTTAAGGAAGTCACCAAGGAGATCCCTGACCATATAAAAAGCACGAGGCCACAGGCAGACTGCTTTTATACAGGGCAGGGAACTCCTCGTGACTTAGGAAGGGCCATAAAGTTTTTTTTAAATCCGGATACACAAAAAATCTGAAAGAGTGTACTTTCTTTATCTCATGACTGTTTCTAGCTTTCTTGAATGATGACTGACATATTTCACTGAAATTCCTTTACCTGGGTAACTGAGGCCATACAGACAAGCTAGGGGATTCCATAACACAAGTTAGTGGCAACCCAAGTAATGTAATTTAAGCACTTATAGGCTGATTGGGATGGACTAACTAAAGTTAGGTACACACATTACCACTAAAAGGACAATCCCAATCTCATCCACCTATTATTGGCTGAGTGCGAGACAGCGAAATGGATGATCCATGGACACACGGTGTCACAATATTCTATACTTAAGTATAGGGAAATGATAGTGGCCGCTGCCCACCAGGGTGATCTCCCTATTGGGAATGCGTGTAACCAGCTGAATGAGCAGGCTGGACGATTTCACAGCCCCAGAATAAAATTCAGAGATGAGTTATACAAGATAGGTGCAGTGCCTCGGTTGAATTATTGTAAACCATATTTTATACATTTCCAACCTGTTCCAACAATGTTTTGCATGGGTAAAATTAACACTCACAAATGGCAAAAGGCATTTCTTCACTGTCCCAAACTGGGAAAAATATTCCTTTATTTCTTCTGTAAGAAAAAAGATAAATGAACAGCAGCAAAACACGAGAAATAAATATATTATGATAAGTTGACCTTACTCAAAACTGGGCTCATTTGACAGAAATCTTCCCTTATATACCGTATATACTCGAGTATAAGCCGAGGTTTTTAGGTTTAAAAATCAACCTAAAAACCTTGCCTCGGCTTATACTCGAGTCAAGAGAAAACTTACCTTAATTCAAGATGCAGCCACGAGTCAGGAAGGAAAGCCGGCAGTTCCCAGTAGTTCTTCGCGGGTGCGCGATGATGACGTCATCGCGCAGCCGCGAAGCAGTACTGGGAACTGCCGGCTCTGCACAGAGGGGGCGGCAGCCGGCGGGGAGAGGAAGGGTGGAGAGGGGCCGGGTAGGTGAACGGGGGGGGCTCTAGGGTGGGGGACAGTATGCCATACAGTAACACCCAATACCTTTCTACTATAGGTGTTTGGAAACTACAACTCCCAGCAACGAAAGCATGCAGGGAGTTGTAGTTTCCAAACATCTACAGTGGAAAGGTATTAGGGTTACTGTACATTTAAAGGGCAACTATCTACCCTCGGCTTATACTCGAGTCAATCATGGTTTTCTGATTTTGGAGGCAAAAATGGGTACCTTGGCTTATACTCGAGTATATACAGTAAACTAATCTACCTTTCATTAAAGGACAACTATACTGGTGAAACACAGACAGTCAGCAGAGTTAAATAGATATAAAATAAAACCCACCTACTCTTGTGTTCCTCTGCAACGAAAATTAGAAAGTGCCATTTGATTTGTCACCCTTCCTTATCTATAACATGCCAATAGCACAATTTACTTTCTTTCAGTAGTTTGTGGCTATAATAGCAGGACTTCAAATTAGGAATTCTCTACATTCTTGTATTTTTTTTTTTTTAAAAAAGGCAGAGGTAAGGTTGGGGAACTTAGCACAACATACATGTACATTTAACTTGTTTCCCATTTTATGATTATAATTGTCCTATAAAGTATCATTTTTCTTTTCAGAGCTTTGAAATTCTAGTTTCTATATATTGTCTGTTCTCTTCCTAGTATGCTCTCTAGTATCTAAAACAGGAAACTGCAGCTAAACTGCAAATAATCTAACATTTTACAGGAAATAGCACAATAGGCAACTAGTAACCCTCCAGATGTTTAAAAGCTACAACTCCCAGAATTCCTTATAATGCATTTTCCAGCCAGTTGTGGTTTACAAAACATCTGGAAGGCTACTGGTTGCTTATTCCTGGAGTCTATTGAGAATAATGCTAATCTTCAAATAAATATAGATCTTGGTATAACACAGTCCTTAAAGGGCATCTATAGTGGGAAAATGAACTTTTTTTTCTTTCTTTCCATGTGTTCTATAATTCCCTACAACCCCCAGAGTGTCTTCACTTTTTTCAGATTCCCTCTCTGTCCTGAGATACACCAGTTAGAAGAATACGTGATTGCATTCCTCTACTCCTACTTGGACTGTCAATCAAAACCCTGTGACTTGATCCCCCCTCCCTGCTCTGTAATAAACATAGAGATAACAGCATTAGCAGGGGGAGAAAGGTAGCTTTCATGGTAGATATAAGGCTGCACTTGACCCCCCTTCTTAATAGCTTTCACTGATTGATGATGGGTCACAAAGTGAGAGATCGTAAACTGTACTGATCTCCTTCTTCCGTGTCTCCAGGACAGCTTACTTTCTATTGGCCACTGTGCGTGGGTGTGTTTTTCAGGATGTTGAACTTTTAACTCCTACTGCACATAAAAAGCTTGTCGGTTAGCCGGAGCTGAGACATGGAGGAGGTAACAGAGGGGAGGGAGAAGGGGGAATGCTGCACATAGATCTGACACCATGGTTAAACAGTCAGTGACAGATATAGTATTAAGGCAGCACAGAGTACATGAATTTAACTTTGCAAAGGGGCAATGTGTTTTTTTCACTATAGATGCCCTTTAATTCTGTTAACACATAGTACCAAATATTGTTTCATTTAATCTCTTAATAATCTACAGTCAAAGGTAAAATAATATTAAATAAACATTTGGTAACTGTGAAAGAGCTCTATGTACAAGAAAAGCTGTTTACCCACAGAGAATTCAGTAAGGCTCAAAAAATTCTGTGAAGCCTTATTAAAGGAATTTGAAAAGTAAACTATTCCATTAATGTATTGATTGAAGACCGGGAGGTTAAGGAGCTATGCCTTACCTTCCGTTCTTCAATTAAAGGGCATGTCCACCCCCAAAACTATAATCCCCCCAACTACTGGCCCCATCATGTAGTGTAGTTTAATCCTTACCTCACATCCCAGCTCCATATGGTTCTCCTGTAGTCCCCCCCCCAAAGTCCCAAAAACTGCCCACCAGGAGGCTAGCAGAGTCCATATAGGACTCTGCCTCCTACCTGGCCTCCGGGAGAAGTCCCTCCCCCTCCCTCTCCGGATTCCCTCCCCCTAGCATAAATCCCTTTTAATATAGTATTCCCCCTGTTCCTCCAGCCCCAACCGCTTCATTTTTATCTTTAGAAAGTGCCCCGAACATTACTTACCTCCCCTCTTTCCTCCGCTGCACTGAATGACCGGCAGCCGCGTCCGTGATTGGCTGCCACTCAGCCAATCACAAACGCGACTGTCGGTCCCGCCCCTCTGCTTGCATTTTCTCGCAAGCAGAGGGCCGGCAGCGCGGCGGAGAAAAGAGGGGAGGTAAGTAAAAGTTTGGGGCACTTTCTAAAAATAAAAATGAAGCGGTTGGGGCTGGGGGACCAGGGGGAGTACTATATCAAAAATTAGTTTTAAGGGTGGACATACCCTTTAATTGACCAGGAGCCACGGACGAAAATAGAAGATATTTACATTACATCCTCCGCAGCAGCATTGAAATTTCCAGACCCCCTCCTGATTTAGATTGTAGTGTATGTGCGCTATAGTTAATCTGAACCAGGAAGTGGTCGGGACCTGTCAGTGCTGCTGCTGCTGATCACGTGTAAGGTAAATATCTTCTATCTTTGTCCATGGATCCTAGTCAATTAATTGAAGAATGAAAGGTAAGGCATAGCTCCTTAACCTACCGGTCCTCAATCAATACATTAAAGGAATAGTTCATTTTTAAGTAGAATATTCCTTTAAGTTCACGCCCAATCGCCTGACAGCCATGACCAGGAAGTGGAGCAGCTGTCAGTGCAGAAGTCCCCTGCTCCTGTTTTTGCTCACAACGAGCTCAAAACAGGAGCAGGTGGCATGGAATAGCCGGCGAGGGTCTGGGTCAGGTAAGTAAGCTCTGGGGAATTTTAAAACAAACTTGTTTTTAGGCTGGACTTGCCCTTTAATTTAACACAGGAAAGATTCAGTTGCAATCCAATTAGCAAGGCAGCCCAGATTAACAGTATACTGTGCACTACAAGTTAACTTGTGAGCTGCAGTACATTTTAGAGAAGAAACAGATCAAATTATTTAAAGAAAATGGTGTTAATCCTGAAGCAATCATATTAGCATGCAGAAATAATGGGTATGGTGTTGACACTGGGCATCAAGAAATATATTTTCCTTAAAGCCATAAATGTACTTACAGTTATAAACCTCAGGTCCCAAAAATGTAAAGGTTTATTTATAATAATATATAATCTAAATTCCCCAGACAACTTTATCCCAAGCACATTCAAAAACATACAACAAGCAGTGTCTCATCTCCCCTTTGCTGGGGCTGCAGGATAAACTAGGAAACTAACCTGTGGGTAATAGGGGTCAGCTCTCTTAATCCATATTGGCTGGGTGTCTCCCGATTGTTCATACACAGGCTGCAGATCAACCATAACATGTATGGCCATGTTAAAGCAGGGGCTAAAGTAGCCTTAGCCAACAGTTCGCTGCAATCCATCATGTGGTCCACACAAGACCACATGCCATGTTTCAGCACGTTCGATTAAATTACCGCAGTTACGCTGTTCCTTCCTCATAATCGACAGTTAGGCACTTCTGATCGGTCGAGCAGGAAGAAGGATTATCGGTCGCGGCACTAGTAGCCGTCAGTTAGCCGTGACCAAGTGTGCGGTCCATAGACGGCCGTACAATCAGCTGTGGTTTTCAGACATGTGTGATCGTGCATTCATCCGATTCAGACAGTCAGTCACGTCCGAAAAACGATGCAATTATTTTGGCCCGATTGACCGATTCACTGAACTATCGGTCGGTCAGGGTGAATTATTGCATGGTGTGTACCCAGCTTTATTTCAGACCCAACTATGGAATTCGCGGTATCGTGTAGCTAGCCATGTACATAATGGTACGAACTGTGTTTAGTTAAAAGGTTCAGTGTCGATTATCTTCCAAGTACCCATAGATAGGAAGGACCCCGTGTCCTATTTAGTTTATTTATTACAGTTACACTCACTGTTTGCCGCAGTCCATGGCACTCGGGAAACAAACAGCTCAAATATCTTCTTTGCCGGAGCAGCCATGCTGGAGAAAGTGACCTCTAACCTTCAGCTTCGCGCAGGAAATTCCTGTTCTGAGACCTGTCACCAGACTGCAGGGACGCCTGTACTGAATCCGGAGCAAGATGGCAGCGCCCAGCAAGTGACCAAAATATGGCGGCGTGCATGCTGGAGCAAGGGGAAGATGCGTTTAGGAAACTTTTTCGTTTTTACAAGAGGAGGAACCCGCCGGCCGACCTAAATGGAGTGATAGATTTTAACAGGGGACATGCAAAGGTGAATGTTAATAGGTCTGACAATCCTAAAATTGACCCTTCCTTGCTACTCCTTCTTTAGTTAGAAGATTATGGTCTGCATTCATTTTCTAGATGTCAGTCATGTCGATTATTGGGCACTCTAACTGTTTAGAAACTACAACTCCCAGCATCTTGGCTGCATGCTGCTACCAAGCCTTGCTGGTAGTTGCAGTTTCCAATACATTTGGAGTGCCAGTGTTCCACATCACTGTTCTAGATAATTGTGCGTTTTAATACGGACTATAAGGGCTAGGCCACACTGCTGCTATTTTTCTGCTTTTGCGCTTGCGTTTTTTTTTTTTTTTTTAAATCATTGGAATCGCGGCAACACACCGGGTGCGATGCGATTGCGCGTGCGATTTGCGTTCCTTATTTTAAATCACAATCTCACACGTTTCCAATACTAAATAAAAAACCGCCTGCGCAAACGCATCGAAATCGCACATGTGCGATTGCTTTTGTGTTGCAGTGTGGCCGCAGATGCTAATTATTTGCAACAACCAATCAGGTGTATGCTTTCTACTGGTTGACAGCAGTTGGATAATATCCAATTGGCTGCTTCAGCTGGGTTCACACCACTCCTTCCTGAAGCACTGGTACTTTGGCCTTGGCTGACAGTTCATAGGGGACCGCACAATAGACCGTGGTTCTCCAATACAAACCCGATCGCCTATTCGTCTGATTGGCGTGAACAACCGCCCGTGGTTTTCCAATACAAACACGACCGCCCATTTGTCTGATTGGCATGAATGATTGTCCACGGTTTTCCGACACTTATTGCCCATTTGCCTATTCAGGTGAACGAATGGTCGGTTGCGGCTGCCACAAAGCTAGTTAATTTTTTCCGATCGATCATCAGTGTAGTGCAGGCCTCTGGTTTTGCAGTGTGAAGCGCCTATAGACCGACATCACCAATAAATAGGATAGGGAGACAATAAAGGCTTTGAAACTCCCCTTTCAGCAATATGCAAATAAAAAACAAAGACTTCTGGGAATTTACCATGTTTTCATGGAGGCTTTTAGAAAGCTATGTCTTTAAAAAGGCTTTTACAGCATTGCACAAGCTAAATGCAAAACCAGAGTGCGAACTACAGACTGGTTTCGGCTTTATTGAGCCATCATCAGTGTAGTGCAGGCCTCTGGTTTTGGTTATACAGCTGGTTTTAATTGATATGGCGTGTGGTCAATGACTAAAGCTGTGTACAAATCATGCCATTTTTTGGCCCAATCGACCGATAGCTCAGTGTATGGGTCAAAAAAATTGCATGGCTTTTAGGCAGGCCATGACAGACGTCCAACCATTTGGACAAATCGGAAAACCATGGGCAATTGTACAGTACTCTATGGACCACACACGCTCCTGTGTGCCAACACAGTTACTTTTGCCACACCTGACCATCGTTTGTCCTGGCTGACTGGTCGCAAGTGGCAAACAGTTGGTCTGGACATGTCTAAGGGCATGTCTACCCGTAAAACCAAATAGTGGCTTGTAAGTTATCTGCTTGCAATCTCAACAGTTTTTTTTTTTTTACATGCATTTGTAACTACATAATTTTATTTTTTTTTCAAAAACTTTTTATTTTGAAAGACCAAGCGATACACTAGAATCCAGGCAAATTAGTAAACCATGTTACAAAAGAAAATAAATATCTTTGGACCTACCCTCCATCCAAAGAAAACGGAGGAGAAGCTGGAAACAATCTTAAAGGAGAGCTAAACCCAATTTTTTATACTCCAGAATCTGAAAACAACCCCCCTAAAAACACCAATAAGCTATAAAATCCCACTTTAGTAAATTGTATTAAAGTAAATGTAAGCCTGTTAAGAACTGGATGAAGTATCTGTGTGTATGTGCAGTGTCAGACCACACCTCCTGACCTCAGTCACATGCTTCCTTGCTTTATCTGTCCTGTAAAAGGATTGGCTAGAGATTATTAATGGGTGTGACCAACTGTAACAAGTTTTTGCCATAGCTAAGGACTAAGCATGTGCAGAACATAATGGTCGTTGACCTAACTGTGTGATACTAGAATGCTGAGAAATAAAGCACAAACCATATGTTATTTAGGTAAATTTTTCAGCGCCCGTATCAAAATGAGAGGTAAGACACAGATTATTAGTTTTATATCAAGGTGTTCTGCCTTCTGGTTTAGTGTTGTTTTGTGGATTTAGTTGTCCTTTAACTACTCCTATTATATTAGGGTTGTTTTGTATATGCATCGCAAGGGGTTCCATACATAGTGCAAATAGTAAGAGTTATAGTGGACAGCCTTGTCTAGTGCTTTTTTTAATTGGGAATGTTTGGGAGAAGAAGCCCATATTAGATACAGTAGCAGATGGAGTGGAATAAAAGCAGTCTATGGTGATTAGAAAAGTCAATCCTTTCAAATGCTTTCTCTGCGTCTAGGGGTAGCTGAATGGAACGGCAATGATGAGCTAGTTGGATCTTGCATCGGACATTATCTGTGGTTTTTCTTCCAGGGACAAATCAATCCAGTTTGGTCTTTATGGACCAAAAACAGAAGCAGTCTGTTTAGTTTATTCACTAGGATTTTAGTAAAAAGTTTTATGTCAGAATTAATTAGTGAGATCGGCCTGTAGCTGTTGCATTGTGTGGTGTCTTTTCTCTCTTTAGGGACAATATTTTGCATGGAGTAGGTCAGTGGAGAGAGTCCCACAGTGAGTGGTGCGTGCAAGTTGCCCACAGTGAGTGGTGCGTGCAAGTTGCCCACAGTGAGTGGTGCGTGCAAGTTGCCCACAGTGAGTGGTGGGAGTAAGGAAGGTAAGGAATAGGTCCTTTACCTCCCTGTCTTCAATCACTGCTTTAAAGGAATACGTCACTTTTTGTGTGAACTATTCCTTTAACTGTCATATTCAAATTGTTATGATATTAATGTTTGTTTTGTTTTGCATATTGTATGTTTATCTACTAAGCACTTTATACAAATTATTGCGTGCTTTCCCAATACAAAGTCTAAAATTTAGTTATAGCAAATTAATATAAATATTTTACAATCATTAACACTATATTGTTACATTAATATATCCGTACTGGAGCATACAAGTCTATACCAATACATATTAATTATTTAAAGGGCAACTATAGTGGAACATTTTTTTTGTCTGTATACAATGTATAGATCACTTAGTATAAGCTGCCTTACTTTCATGTTTCTGTGTGGCTTCATTTCTTCACACTGGCAGAAGTTTGTACCAAGCTGTGTAGTCCCCCTCACCTCTCTGTCTACTCCCCCTCAAGCAGTGACGGGCTGTATACAGAGTCCGAGCATTGTCAGTTGAAAGGACTTTAAATGAAGTGCTGACATCCTGTTGACCCCTCCCTTCCAGAGCTAGACTGCAAGCAATCAAAGTGTGGAGTAAAGTAGCAATATGCTGAAGGGAGGGGCAGAGGGGAGAGAGGAGGACAAGTGGTGCTGAGATTCTTTACAAGTAAGTTACTGAACTCTGCCTGTTCTCTAACTTTGCTAATTGTTATTTACTTTTTACCTAAAGTTCATATCTCTCCCCCTGCTTAGCTGAGATCATAATCACTGAAGAGAGAGTCAGTGTAACAGCAGCTTGTAGTGAGACCTTCACAAACACAGTGACACTGCTTGTTGACCTGTTACATTTCAGTTGCTTTAGTCTATATATTTCATAGATTGCACTGTGTGTCTTGTTTGGTATATATTCTGTATTACTGTATTGTTACATATACTGTATTAGTGTTCCATTTGAGTCACTGGTTTTGTATGTATATAAGATTTTTTTTGGGGGGAGGGGCTGTTTTATAGTGTGTTATGCTCATATTGCTGGGTTAATGGTTTATTGATTGTGTTTAGCACTGCATATGTTGCACATGGTACATATAGTGTGGGTGAGAGAGTGTGTGACAGTACTGCAGGGGAGCTTTGGATTGTGTGGGTGTGTGCCTTTGAGTGACAGATGAGGTGTAGCAGCTCCTACAAATCACAGCATATTCAAAGGCTTATATCTCGGGGACTATGTAGAATTTAAAGAAACTAAAGGTACCCTGCTGGATGGGATGACTTATAGGATACATTAGAAGAAATTGAAAAAAAAATAATTGCCCTTTAAGCCAAACAGTATTAACAATTGGATGACCAAGATATGATCTTCAATACCCTCTAACATTAATTCCCTTCATCACACCAACTTCTAAACTCCAATCATTGGGGTCCCAATTGTCGATGATGAGCTAACCCATCTCCCCCAAACCTTATCAAATTTCCCTAGGCATGCCTTATGTTTATATAGTTCTTATATATAGGAGTTCTAGATCTAACAACTGTTGTAGTTTCGTGGATCTTTTGCCATCCATTTCATTATTATAATTTTCCTAGAGTAAAAAAGGATTTCACAGGGTAGCCAGTTTTAACCTAGTCCTCCTCCTACAAGTCTGACATCACCTTTAGCCATTTGTTTACAATGTTTTTTGACAATAGTTCTGATCTGAAACATAATAATTTCTGATATAATTTTGTTAATATTTTCTTCTGTTCGATCTTTCCCATTAAATCTAAAATTGGGTACGAAGCAAAGTCTGCCTTATCCACCCTCAGAATGTTCATAATACAATATCTCAGCTGTATATATCTAAAATTAAAGCTAACTGGAAGATCATATTTACCTTTTATTTGTTCAAACGGAATTATTCCATATAACAGTTTTTTTAATCTCAATGTAGGTTAGGAGTACAAAGTTGAGTAACAATTTATTGAATGATCAAGATGCCTCAAAAGTTGGCTTACTGCCGCTTCACCAGTGGAAAGTGTATGGCTTGGAGGACTTTCCAGGTAGGATCCTTCTTTAAAATCCTTCTTTATTATGTATCCTATATATTAACCGTAGGTGTAAATCATATGGCCCACGGACGCAGAAGCTCAAGCACCGCGTCATCAAAACTCTTCCCACTGTCTGCACGCTGTTGGAAGCCGGCCCCTACTTGCATGCACGCACTACACAATGGGAGGACGGTTGATGACGCGGCACTCATGCACGAGACACCACAATGCAGTTTCCAGGAGGGGGACAGACAGAGAGAATTAGAGTGAAAGGGGGGAGAAAGAGGGGGAAGAGGTCTTTAAATGCAGGGTTGGACGATTCTTTTAAAGGATAAGTATGCTGTAAACCCAAGTTAAGTTTAATTGGAAGCAGCAGCTTTACTGATGTAAAGTTGCTGACATCTTGCTTTAGCATTGTAGTCTGCTTGGCTCCGCTTCCTAAGACTTCCTGGATCTCCTTCTTCTGTAGTCCAAAAAAGCCATGTCCGTTTGGTCCGCCACGTGCATGCACGTTACATCAATGCGTGCATGGACATGCGCAGGGTCGCCTCGCTTGTGTACTGTACTGTTTGTTGGGCATTGTGGCTGGAATTAAGTGTGTGTACTGGTCTTTAATCTATTGAAGGTCTTATGCATTTGATATACTGGACATTAAATAAATAGTTTGATCACTGATTCTACCTGGAAGAGGCTTTTACCTTCCCACGTTCCCTGTCTGGCCCATTCATTTTGCGGATGGAAGTCGATTGCAAAAAAGATTGGGCCAGGCAGTTTTTTTGATGTTATTTGAACATTGTAGTATGTCGGAAGGTAAGTTCCCAGTGTATGGAAAGCATAAGCATTGGGTAGAATAACGCTTCTCTCCTTATAAAAGTCAGAGTCGGGAAAGTTAAAGCTTGTTAAACTAAGCCAATTCAAAGTCAGGGAGGCTTCATCATGGCGTGTAAGCCCAGAGAAACAACAGTAAATAGTTTGTACTGTTTATACTGATTTTATGTATAAAAACACCTTCTAATATTATTTCATTCCTTAATTAAAGGAGAATTATACTCATTCATTAACTGACTGCTTTCTAGCAGTAACTGAAAATTTTCAAGCCCCTCCCCATCCCTCATTAACATATGTTCCTCAGTGTCATGGATGGGAGAATAGTCAGTGACAATGATTGTGGGAAAAGCCAGAAAGAAGTCGGTTACTGCATGAGCATAATTGTCCTTTAACACACTACAAAAAGCATTTACCTCGGTGTGAGGCTAGTGACACACTGCAGCAAAAAGTGGCCCAAATATGATTTTCCGCCTCATATCTGACCCAGGTCTGATAATTAAAAACTGTGAATAATTTGGATCTGAATCCGATAATTTTTAATCAGATTTTGTCCACATCAAGTATATATGTGGTCTAAACCTGATGCAGGTCTGATGTTTAGACAGTCTGAACAGTTAATTCAAAATTGAGATAACTTTCAGCACTTTTTCATTACTTTAGGCCAGGGGTGCTCAACTCATTTGACATCAAGGGCCTCATGTGCAACCTCTGACCAACTTTGAGGGTCGCATAATAGATTTATAGGCCTATAATTGTTATTAAAATGTGCAGCAGGCAAGGAGTCCCAATTTGCCACTGATTACAAACTGATTGCAATTAACTGCATTTGTTGTAACTCACAAAGAATACAGTTATTTTTAATTAGGTTGCAATCAGTGCAGCCCTAAACACTGACTGGTGAACTGGAGGGCTGACTCACAGTAATTGGGAGGCCACACTACAACGCATTTGCATACAGGTCGCATGTTAAAACGCACTGGTGTGGCCTAGCCCTTACAGTAAACGGTAAACTGGAGGGCTGACTTAACAGAAAATGGAGAAAGATATATTACAGTGCTATGCTATTCATAATTCATTGGGGTGTTTTTTTCTGTGGTCTCAAAACAAGTTAGGGTTAAATGAAAGCCTGCAGTTTTTCCTTTAAAATGACATGACAATCACATCTCTGGCTGGAGCCTGTGAGAAATTACATTAAAGTGATTTTTGCAGACCAGGAGCATCTCACTGTAATCCACTGTAATATGCGGCTGACGTCATGAGAAAGTGCAGCAAAGGAAGGCAAAAGGCACGGCTTGAGGTGATGTCAGAGAGCTTGGATTACAGTGAGCTGCTCCTGGTCTGCATGTTTGAAAAACTTATGTATCTTCAAATTGGCTGAATGGATTTTAATGGGGGATGGCTTGTTTTAAAGTTAGAATCATGGCCAATAACATCAAATTACAGTTTTGGGGTGGACATTACTTTTAAGGTGAATGTTCAGACTTCCTGCTTCCAGTAGGTTGAATGACATCACTCTGCCCCACCCCTCTGCCCCGGGGGAGAAGCATGCTCAGTTAAGACTTAAAGGGTATGTCCACCCTTAAAAAAAAAAATTGATATATCATTCCCCTGTCCCCCCAGCCCCAACCGCTATATTTGTTATTTTAGAAAGTGCCCCAAACTTTACTTACCTTCCCTCTTTTCTCCGCCGCACTGAACTCCCAGCAGCCGCATCCGTGATTGGCTGCCGCTCAGCCAATCACGTATGCGGCTGCTGGGAGTTCAGTGCGGCGGAGAAAAGAGGGAAGGTAAGTAAAGTTTGGGGCACTTTCTAAAATAACAAATATAGCGGTTGGGGCTGGGGGGACGGGGAATGATATACCTAAAGGGTTTTATGGTAGGGGGAGGAAATCCTAATCGGGAGGGAGAGGGAGGGGGAGAAGGGCTGCAGTACGCATGCCAAACTTCTCCCGGAGGCCAGATAGGAGGCAAAGTCCTATATGGACTCTGCTATCCTCCTGGTGGGCAGTTTTTGGGACTTTGGGGAGGACTACAGGAGAACCATATGGAGCTGGGATGTGAGGTGAGGATTTTATTACACTACATGATGGGGCCATTACTGGGGGGGATTATAGTTTTGGGGGTGGACATGCCCTTTAATGCTGGGGAAATCAGGAAGAACCTGGGGAAAAAATTGACAGTTGAGAAGGGGTGCCTATTAATGCAGGCAGAGGCTGGTCACATGGCTGAAAACAGGAAGTGTTCAAGCAGGAAATAATATTGCTGAACCTTTCTAGCAATAACTTCTACAAATTTTATCTTAGTTGTGATTTAGATTTTATTTTGAAGGTACGATGGAAGGCTTTTTATGTAATCCTTACTTGTTTGGAAGAATTCAAGAACACGGTTACCCTTTAAATTAATCTGGTAAATCTATATAATTACTGATGCGGTCATCCTTTCATCCAAATCGGACATGTCGGTAAATCCACATGCATGACAAAATTGTAGAATGTGATTATCAGAAAAAGTTCAGCATTGCATTTTTGTGTCTGCAGGGTTTCTTTATATTTCAAATCCGTTTCTACCTGGCTGGCAGCATTGTTGGGTGAGGCAGTGTCTAAAACTGTACCCTCGGAAGCCTAATGTCTGCAACCTTGATCTTCACATGGGTTTGGACCAGACATCTGACTTGTGGGGAGATAGCCAGGAAAAACTCAGGTAAAGACAGTGTCTGACTGGCACCTTAGGTCCCACCAGAGATTCTTAAAGGGCATGTCCACCCCCAAAACTATAATCCCCCCCACTAATGGCCCCATCATGTAGTGTAGTTTAATACTTACCTCACATCCCAGCTCCATAAGGTTCTCCTGTAGTCCCCCCCCAAAGTCCCAAAAACTGCCCACCAGGAAGATAGCAGAGTCCATATAGGACTCTGCCTCCTACCTGGCCTCCGGGAGAAGTTTGGCATGCGTACTGCAGCACTTCTCCCCCTCCCTCTCCCTCCCATTTTGCTATCCCTCCCCCTACCATAAAACCCCTTGGCCATTTAATCGTATAGGTTCCCCCAGCCCCAACCGCATAAAAAAATATTTTAAGAAAGTCCCCAGAACTGTACTTACCTTCCCTCTCTCCCCCGGCATTCTGAGAAGCCGGCAGCTGCGTCCGTGATTGGCTGCCTCTCAGCCAATCACGGACGCGGCTGCCGGTCCCGCCCCCTGCTTGCAGTGTTTTGCAAGCAGAAGGCCGGGCTGGGCGTCAGAGGAGAGAGGGAAGGTAAGTAAAGAACTGGGGACTTTCTTAAATTAATTTTATAGCGGTTGGGGCTGGGGGTGGGTATTCTATCATAGGGCAAAAGTTGTTATTAAGGGTGGACATGCCCTTTAAGCTGGCCATACACAGACAGGTGTTCCTCAACAGTCTGAAATCCGTTCGGAACTATTTGAAGCCTCCCACATTGAGACTCAGATCTTTTCTCGGATTTCCACTTGAAACCTGCGGAGAGATGGGGACTGAAGATGGGATTGGCCATAGTATAGTATTTGAGGTTGAATAAAGACATACGTCCATCCAGTTCAACCCATCTAGCAATATCCTCATTTCCTGCCTAACTGTTGATCCAGAGGAAGGCAAAAAAAAAAAACACCAAATTTATGAAGGGGGAAAAAATTCCTTCCTGACTCCAAGTGGCAATCGGAAATTTCCCTGGATCAACTCTACTTTATTAATCAATACCAGTAACTTGCAACATTCCTTGTTTGCAGAAACTCATCAGCTTTTTTTTTAAACTGACCAATGAACCTGCCATAACAACGTCCATGGAAGACAGTTCCTAAGCTTTAATTATTAAAAAATTACCCGTTCTCACAGTGAAAAACCCTTTCCGAGCTTGAAGCCTAAACCTTTTTTCTTCAAGTCTTAAGGGATGTCCCCGTGTCCTTTGACATGTTCTATTGGTGAACAATGCCCCAGATAGTTTATTGTATGGCCTGTTAATGTATTTATACACAGTAATCATATCCCCACGCAAGCGCCTTTTCTCCAGCGTACATAATTGTAACTTATCCAGTCTCTCTTCATATTCAAGCTCCCCCAATCCCCTTATTAATTTAGTTGCCCTTCTCTGAACCATTTCCATTTCAAAGATGTCCTTTTTGTACACAGGATTCCAAAATTGTACTGCATATTCCAAATGAGGCCTTACCAATGCTTTGTAAGACCTCATTTGGAATATGCCATGGCCCAGTCTTAATTTTTTAGGTAAAAAAACGGAAAAATGGAAAACGGTATTGGATATTTTGAGCGATCGCTCAATATGACAAAACCGTGTATGGGGGGATTTACACTTGGGGCCATGAAATTGCTTGTTTTTCTCATTATAAAGGTAAAATGCTCATTTTTAAACTTTCAGAGATAACATTACATGCAGGTAGAAAAAGTTACAAATACAGCCAGCTATAGACCATGGAAAATTTTATATTAAAGGGACTGTCCACCCCTCTTTTGAAAAATTAATATATGATAGATTAGCCCCCAAAACCTAGAGATCGTTTAAGTCTAAAGCTGTAAATCGGCTCCCACACGGAGCTATTATACTTACATGCTCCTCCTCGCTCCCCCGCTGCGGCTCTGCACTTCCGGGTAAGGCAGTCAGTGTCGGCCGTGACTGTGACGTCACGGCCAATCACTGACTGCCATTCCCGGAGCAGTCTCCACTGCGGCTGCTCGGGAACATAAAAAGAACAGAGCAGCCACAGTGGAGACTGGGAGAAGAACCCGGAAGCAGCGTTGGAGCGAGGAGCATGTTAGTATAATATCTCTGTGTGGGAGCCGAATTACAGCTTTAGACTTAAACGATCTCTAGGTTTTGGGGGCTAATCTACCATATATTAATTTTTCAAAAGAGGGGTGGACAGTCCCTTTAAATATAACATCCCTTTCATCCATATACATGAACAAATAACATTCACTTTGTCTTCTGTTTCCCCATTCCATTTCTGATTGGCTCCATTAGGAAACTAAGCATGGCTTTAAATGTTTTGCTCTGCATAAGCATTTGGGTAAAAATGTTTTTTTCAGCAATGTATTTTAAACACATTTGTTTTAGAGTGAATAAAAACAGGGGTGCCTATTTAATAACCCTAGATAAAGAAATTGATTGATAAGCTTAAAGGGTATGTCCACCCTTAAATCATACTTTTAATATAGGCTTCCCCCTGGTCCCCCAGCCCCAACCGCATTAATTTTTATTTTAAGAAAGCTCCCCAAACTCTTTACTTCCCTCCCTTCTTTCCTCCGCCGCGCTCCGGCCCTCTGCTTGCGAGAAATGCAAGCAGGGGCGGGACCGGCAGCGCGTCTGTGATTGGCTGAGCTGCAGCCAATCAGACGCGGCTGCCGGCAGCTCACTTCAGCGGAGGAAAGAGGAGAGTGTAAGTAAGAGTTTGGGGAGCTTTCTTAAAATAAAAGATGCTGTGGGGCTGGGGGACCATGGGAAGCCTAACTAAAAGGGTTAAATGAGGGGGGAGGGAGGGGGAAAGGGCTGTAGTACGCATGGCAAAATCTACCTGAGGCCAGGTAGGAGGCAGAGTCCTATATGAACTCTGCTAGCCTCCTGGTGGGCAGTTTTTTGGGACTTTGGGGGGGGCTACAGAGAACCCTATGGAGCTGGGATGTTAGGTAAGGATTAAACTACACTACGGTGGGGGCCAGTAGTTGGGGGGATTATGTTTTGGGGGTGGACATGCCCTTTAATTAACTTCATAAATTGACTTAAGCTGTGCATAAATTTTACTATGCATGACTTACCTTACCGGTTCTCCACTTGCCTCCTTCTCAACTGTCAGGCGCGCTGTCCTGACCAAGTGTCTAAACCGTATAAATACTTGGTCACCGCACACCCCTTTAATAAATAGAAAATGCTGGGTGCCACTATTAGGCCATAGCCACTGGCCGCTCAATCATACATAGTCACAAAAATAGCGCACTCCATTCTTAAACATCTCCAGTGTGTTTATTCAAACGTGTAACGTTTCGGTACCCGTGTGGTACCTTCCTCAGACAATTCAAATTGAATTGTCTGAGGAGGTACCACACGGGTACCGAAACGTTACACGTGTGAATAAACACACTGGAGATTGTTAAAGACTGGAGTGCGCTATTTTTTGTGACTATGTTATGACCGAGTGTCTATCTTCAAGCACTGCGCCATGAAAAAGATAGGTGCTGATCAAGCGCCCTGATAGCTGAGAAGTAGCCACGTGGAGTGCCGGTAAGGTAAGTGTTGCAGGCATTCTATTATTCACAGGGAGATGCCTCCTAGTGAATAATACAGATTTCATGTACTTTCAAAATCTGGTTAGTGTGTCTCTTCCTTAAGTTCTTTTAGGTCTGCAGTGGTACTTACCTAAACTTACATTGCTGTTCTCCATCTTTCTTCCTCAATGGCGATGTGGCCATAGGATGTGTTAGTGTCATGCCAACAGACGGAAAGAGGCAGAGAGAACTGCAGCAGCAAAGAAAACCTTAGTCAGGGCCCTGCTGGACAAATCACAGTCGCCATGGCAGTGAAAATTTGTTTACGGGTGACCAGGTGTTAAAATCTGGTAGCAAGCTTTCATTTCCCTTTGTAGAACTCTCCTGTTTTTTTTATCTGAGCTACTATTCCCCCTCCTTTTCACTTATGTTCTGTACTGAATGTTTTGCAACATTGTTGCTGAATAGACTTAGCAAGTTCATCACCTCCCAACTCTGCAACAATGTTGCAACAGAAGAAAGTGAAGAAAGAGGGAATGAAGCTCAGCTAAAACATACAGGGAGCAGTGTTGTGTTTTAAAGGGCATGTCCACCCCCAAAACTAAAAGGTAACCCTTACTGGCCCACATTAGTAGTTTAAAACAAACCTTATCTTACAGGGAAGGTAGTAAAGATCGGGGGACTTTCTAACAATAATATTAATGCGGTTGGGGCTGGGTGAGCATCTCTGTGACAGCGCAGCTCTGAGATCCTGACACTTTATTATGCTGGCACTGAAATGTTAATGGTAATAGGAAAGTCTGCTGGCAGCTTGGCACTGGGAAGTTAAAGGGCATCTATTGTGGGAAAATTTAAAAAAAAAAAAGTTTTCTTTCTATGTGTTCTATATTCCCCCCAAACCCCAGAGTACCTATATTTTCTTTAGGTTTCTTTTAGTTAAAAGAAGTGAAGATTTCAATACATCACTCCTGCTGAGCTGTCAATCAAATCCCAGCTGCCAGCATAGTGTGTAGGCTTCACAAGTTTTACATCAAGTCCCCAATGACTCCTTCCTCACTAAATGCTTGGCAAATACACTGGGAAAGTTAAAGGTAATGGGAAGTGTGCTGACACTGAAAGTTATGGTACGGGGAAAGTCTGCTGGCACTGGGAAGTTAAAGGTAATGGGAATCTTCTGGCACCGGGAAAGTTAATGGTAATGGGAAAGTCTGCTGGCACTGGGAAATTTAATGGTAATGGGAAAGTCTGCTGGCTCTGGGGAAGTCAATGGTAATGGGAAGGTCTGCTGGCTCTGGGAAGTCAATGGTAATGGGAAATTCTTTTGGTACTGGGAAAGCTAATGGTAATGGTTAAAGTCTGCTGGCACTGGAAAGTTATGGAAATGGGAAAGTCTGCTGGCACTGGGAAACAAGTAAACAAGTAAAATAAGTATATGCCATCCTTTCTATTATTCACAGGGAGGTGGGAACGCTTATTCTCACCTCCCTGTGAATAATAGAACCCCTGGGGACACAGCCGAACTTACCTTACCGGGCACTCCCACTCGCAGTTCCTTCTGAACTGACAGCCACGCTGTCCTGATCTTCTGATACAAAATACAAATATAGGCGCGCGGGTCGGGAGAAAGGTGCAACGCGGCTGTCATTGCAGGAGTCTGTCCGTGGAGTGCCCGGTAAGGTAAGTTCGGCTGTGTCCCCCTGGCGTTCTGTTATTCACAGGGAGGTGAGAATAAGCATTCTCACCTCCCTGTGAATAATAGAAACGGATGGCATTTACTTTTTTTACTTGTTTATTGTTCCTTTAACGGTAATGGGAAAGTCTGCTGGTACTGGGAAAGTCTGCTGGCACTGGGAAAATCTTCTGGCACTGGAAAAGTTAAGGTAATGGGAAAGTGTGCTGGCACTGGGAAAGTTAAAGGTAATGGGAAAGTGTGCTGGTAACGGGAAAGTCTGCTGGCACTGGGAAAGGTCATGGTAATGGGAAAGTCTTCTGGCACTGGAAAGTTAAAGGTAATAGGAAATCTGCTGGCACTGGAAAAGTTAAAGGTAATTGGAAAGTCTGCTGGCTGGGGAAAGGTAATGGTAATAGGAAAGTCTGCTGGCAGCTTGGCACTGGGAAAGTTAAAGGGCATCTATTGTGGGAAAATTTAAAAAAAAAAAAAGTTTTCTTTCTATGTGTTCTATATTCCCCCCAAACCCCAGAGTACCTATATTTCTCTTTAGGTTCCTTCCTCTGTCCTGAGATATATAAAGTTAAAAGAAGTGAAGATTTCAACATCACTCCTGCTGAGCTGTCAATCAAATCCCAGCATGCCAGCATAGTGTGTAGGCTTACACAATTTTTACATCGTCTCCCAATGACTCCTTCCTCACTAAAATGCTTGGCAAATACACTGGGAAAGTTAAAGGTAATGGGAAGTGTGCTGACACTGGGAAAGTTAATGGTACTGGGGAAGTCTGCTGGCACTGGGAAAGTTAAAGGTAATGGGAAGGTCTGCTAGCTCTGGGGAAGTCAATGGTAATGGGAAATTCTTTTGGTACTGGGAAAGCTAATGGTAATGGTTAAAGTCTGCTGGCACTGGGAAAGTTATGGAAATGAAAGTCTCTGGCACTGGGAAACAAGTAAACAAGTAAAAATAAGTATATGCCATCCATTTCTATTATTCACAGGGAGGTGGGAACGCTTATTCTCACCTCCCTGTGAATAATAGAACCCCTGGGGGACACAGCCGAACTTACCTTACGCGGGCACTCCACTCGCAGTTCCTTCTGAACTGACAGCCACGCTGTCCTGATCTTCTGATACAAAATACAAAATATAGGCGCGCGGTCGGGAGAAAGGTGCAACGCGGCTGTCATTGCAGGAGTCTGTCCGTGGAGTGCCCGGTAAGGTAAGTTCGCTGTGTCCCCCTGGCGTTCTTTATTCACAGGGAGGTGGAAATAAGCGTTCTCACCTCCCTGTGAATAATAGAAACGGATGGCATTTACTTATTTTTACTTGTTTAGTGTTCCTTTAACGGTAATGGAAGTCTGCTGGTACTGGGAAAGTCTGCTGGCACTGGGAAAATCTTCTGGCACTGGAAAAGTTAAAGGTAATGGGAAAGTGTTGCTGCACTGGGAAAGTTAAGGTAATGGGAAAGTGTGCTGGTAACGGGAAAGTCTGCTGGCACTGGGAAAGGTCATGGTAATGGGAAAGTCTTCTGGCACTGGGAAAGTTAAAGGTAATAGGAAAATCTGCTGGCACTGGAAAAGTAAAGGTAATTGGAAAGTCTGCTGGCACTGGAAAGGTAATGGTATAGGAAGTCTGCTGGCAGCTTGGCACTGGGAAAGTTAAAGGGCATCTATTGTGGGAAATTTAAAAAAAAAAAAGTTTTCTTTCTATGTGTTCTATAATCCCCCCCAACCCCAGAGTACTAATTCTTTGTTTTCCTTCCTCTGTCCTGAGATATATAAGTTAAAGAAGTGAAGATTCAATACATCACTCCTGCGGAGCTGTCAATCAAATCCCAGCATGCCAGCATAGTGTGTAGGCTTACACAAGTTTTACATCAATTCTCCCAATGACTCCTTCCTCACTAAAATGCTTGCAAATACACTGGGAAAGTTAAAGGTAATGGGAAAGTGTGCTGACACTGGGAAAGTTAATGGTACTGGGGAAGTCTGCTGGCACTGGGAAAGTTAAAGGTATGGGAAAGTCTTCTGGCACCGGGAAAGTCAATGGTAATGGGAAAGTCAATGGTAATGGGAAAGTCTGCTGGCACTGGGAAGTTAATGGTATGGGAAAGTCTGCTGGCTCTGGGAATTAATGGTAATGGAAAGTCTGCTGGCTCTGGGAAAGTTAATGGTAATGGGAAAGTCTGCTGGCACTGGGAAGTTATGGTATGGAAAGTCTGCTGGCACTGGTGAATAATAAAACCCCTGGGGACACAGCCGAACTTACCTTACCGGGCACTCCACTCGCAGTTCCTTCTGAACTGACAGCCACGCTGTCCTGATCTTCTGATACAAATACAAAATAAGCGCGCGCGTCGGGAGAGGGTGCAACGCGGCTGTCATTGCGGAGTCTGTCAGTGGAGTGCCCGGTAAGGTAGTTCGGTGTGTCCCCCTGGCGTTCTATTATTCACGGGAGGTGAGAATAAGCGTTCTCACCTCCCTGTGAATAATAGAACGATGGCATTTACTTATTTTTACTTGTTTAGTGTTCCTTTAACGGTAATGGGAAAGTCTGCTGGCACTGGGAAAGTCTGCTGGCACTGGAAAATCTTCTGGCACTGGAAAAGTTAAAGGTATGGGAAAGTGTGCTGGCACTGGGAAAGTTAGGTAATGGGAAAGTGTGCTGGTAATGGGAAGTCTGCTGGCACTGGAAAGGTCATGGTATGGAAAGTCTTCTGGCACTGGGAAAGTTAAAGGTAATAGGAAAATCTGTGGCACAGGAAAAGTTAAAGGTAATTGGAAAGTCTGCTGGCACTGGAAAGGTAATGGTAATGGGAAAGTCTCTAGCACTGGGAAAGTTAATTGTAATGGGAAAGTATGCTTGCACTGAGAAACTTAAGTTCTAATGGGGAAGGATTCTCAAACTCACCCAATCATCTCAAAATGTCCATCTATACTTTTCTCTATATCAATATTTTGAATGATTCATTTTAATTTATCAGATCACTCAATAACGATTATGTGTATGGGTAGCTTAAATTTCGGCTATCAAAAGTTCTTTAGTATCATAAACTCTTCTGTTATGTTTTAGTTCTACTGTATCTGAATAGTTGACAGTGGGTAAGTGAACTGGAATCCCATACAAAAGGGACATCTTGGAAATTGAGGCAGTTCAGAGAAGGGCAACTAAATTAATAAGGGGAATGGAGGGCTTGAATATGCAGGCAGATTAGACAAGTTAGGGCTGTTTACATTGGAGAAGCGGCGGTGTGCGGGGGGACATGATAACCTTATACAATATATTAATGGCCCATACAGTGAACTCTCTGGTGCATTGTTCACTAATAGGTCATATCAAGGACTCGTGGACATCCTTTAAGGTTGGAAGAAAAGAAGTTTCATCTTCAGTTAGGAGAGGTTTCTTTACAGTGAGAACGGTGAAACTGTGGAACTGTCTTCCACAGAGGTGGTAATGGCAAGTTCATTGAATAACTTTAAAAAAGGCCTGGATAAGTTTCTAAAACTAAAAATATTGAGAATTACTGGTATTAATGCATATAGATCTGGTTGATCCAGGATACTTTCCGATTGCCGTTTGGAGTCAGACGAATTTTTCCCCCTTTTTTAGCTGGGTTTTTTGCCTTCCTCTGGATCAACTGTTAGGTAGGGTTAAAAAAAAAAAAAAAAAAAGGGAATAGGTTGGACTTGATGGACGTGGTCTTTATTCAACCTTAATTACTATGTTACTATGTTACTAACTGCATGGTTGGAAATTCTCTTTACCAATGATGCCTCATAGGGATTACTGAGCCTGCTTGCCAGATAGTCTAGCTGGGGGACTGAGCTTGAGAAAAACAATACTGGATGGAATTCATGCAGCAGCACAACCACAACAGAGTAAGTGCTGCTTACATTTTTCATTTATGATTAAAATATGTACAATCAATTCATTTAATTTAGTAGTATTTGTGTAATGGGTGGTCTAAAGTGGAGCTTTGGTGGAAGGGGGCTGATCACATGTAATTTATTGGACATTGGGTGGTATAAAGTTGCTGGCTCCTAAATAATTGGATGATTTGTCCAGCCCTGAAGTTTAGGTAAGTACCGCGTGCAGTTCTTTGAGAGGTAAGGACCTTTCGGTTTAGGTCCTCACCCTGGTAATGTTCAGCTTGTAAGCAGGAAGGAGGAAAGTATAATTTCCCTTAAAGTAATTATTTACCTTATATTCAGTGATTGGTTTAAAAGGGAAACCTGCGGCCAATGCATATCTTACATCCATACAGGGCTTAAAAGGTCACTTTATTTAAAAAAAAAAAAAAAATCACAGTTAAGACCCCAAATAGTGGCACAACCTTGTATCAATATAGTAAAAGTTTCTCTATCGTGTACTATATTATATCAAAACTTAGTAACAATCATTGTAAAAAAAAACATTTTACCTATATCAAAACTACATTAAAAGCTTATGATTTATTTATAATTTGTTAAACACCGTCTTTTAATGGGGGACAAGCTGTTTACAACATTTTTTATAATAGATCTCTGAGAATCGATCAGGACTTGATGCTTTATGGGTTTTTGACTGTTTAATTACTGTAGACACCTCTTCTGTGGTTATCTCTTTGGTTAAATAGCTGGTCTTTCTGGAGTTAAAAGCATTGGGGTTAATTTCTGTGTAGAAAGGCCTTAATTTCATCCAGAGTGGTTGTGGAGGAGCGGGAATATAATTTAGTACATTAGGAATAGAATAGTTGGTATATTAATTCCATGTTTATGATGGTGTGATCCTGGGATTCAGGGATTCCTGATCTTGGGTGTAATAGGTGTTAAAAGTTGTAGTTCTTTTGAGAATAATAATGTTTAGTCCATAATAGTTTTTTTTAACCTGTCATATAGGGCTTATAATTGTTCATTACTACTGCAAGAGCAGTTTCATCTCCTGAGACGACATGTCTTGTTTTTAGTTTTTAAAATCTGCTTTTCCACTGCAGTTTAGGTGGTAATAATTTTTTATTTATGCGTTAAGGGATCTGGATAATCTTTCCTCTTTTGAAAGGTTTATGGGCAGGCCTGTGGTTCCTTTGGTTTTCTCTATTCATTAAAAAATATTCTTGCAAATGGAAAATTTGCTATTAATAATTTGTTTGACGCCAATGATATGATCACCATACTGGTTTGTTATTGTAAAGTCACTTTTTACTATTTTATGATCGATCATGTCTGCTCTAAAGATGAGGTAGAAAGAGCATGTAAGAGGGATGTTAATCCATAAATATAGTCCAACCTGGCATAGCAATTGTGTGGTACAGAAAAGTGGAACCAGTAAACCCTCTTTATAAAATCGCACACCCCCAAGCGTCACTCCCAGCAATCCGAGATTAGTTTCTGAATTTATATATATATGAAATGTAAAACGCCACATTTCTTAGAAGATCCAGTTGCTGAACTAAATAGAGGTTGTTAATGCAGAAATTTAGGCTTTGGTGAGATTGAGAAGTGGTTTTCCTGTGAAAATATTATGTGACGGAATAGCTTGGTGAATCCTTAAAAGCTAAAGCTCTCTTTGTATGTGAATTAATTCTCCTAATATTGTGGGAAATACATGCAGATACAATGGTTGTAGCCGTGTTGTCCAGTAGCATGTTAGGGTAGAGAGAGGCCTGGATCATCTAATCATCAGAGGTGGACATGTCAAATACATAGACATGTGATATGTCAAATACATAGACACAGGGAGATTCAATAAAGTTCTTATCGTTTAAAATGGTGCTAATTTGCCCCGACCAATCAGATGTTATTTAACATTTGAAGCTTTACATCTGATTGGTTGGGGCAAAATTACCACCATTTTTAACGATAGAACTTTTATTGAGTCTCTCTTTAGGCTTTTATTGTAGTTTTGATATAGGTAGAATAATGTTATAATGTTTGTTACTGTGGTTTGATGTAATAAATTACTGATTGAGTAACTTTTACTATTGATACAAGGTTGTGCCACAATGCAGGGTCTCACCTGTTTATGTCTATATTCAGCAGATTTTTGGAGTGTATTATTTACCCCAGTGAGTATTGCACTGGGGTATTTAGGTGGTGCAAACCACACACATTTATTCGGGACCTGTCAAACTACGCGCCGGGGACGAGCGAGCGTGAAGTTTCTTACCTTCTCTCCTGGCTCCTGATTGTTTTATTGAAGAACCGGAGGTAAGACACAGCTCCTTTACTCCCCTTCTTCAATAAAACTGAATTCCAAAAATCTGTTTATGTGAGTGGAGATACCCTTTAAGGTCACTTTACTCATTCAAACAACTTACACATCCTGGAACCATAATTTAAGACAAATTAAATGGTGGTACTCTTTCTGTGCCTGCTTTGTTACATTATTGGTTTTGAGACTGCTACTAATGCTTTATTTCAGTAATCACTACCTCCTCTCAGTTCTGGTTGACTTGACCATGCTCTGTGGTCGTGCCTAATTGACAGATCTGTCTGCTGGACACAGCCGTTTCATTTGGCGAATCACCCATACATGGCACGATCGCTGTCATTAGACAATTGATTTGTCATATTGATTGTTGTCATTTGAGCAGCAGTTTTACTTGCTGATGTTTCTTGAATAGATCACGTTTGCATAATCACGGCCAGGTGGTTACTGCAACATTGCAGGAACATCTGAAAGTAAGCTTGTAGTGTATAGCCAGCTTAACACTGGTATCAGGAAGTGATAGAATATGACTTTATTAAAATGCAAGTCTGCGTGGTTGAACTTGTTTTTTTTCCCTTGCAGAAACTGATTTTGCACAATTTTCAGGGACAGATTTGTATCAGGCCACATAAGCCACGACCTACACACGCACGACTGCTGGTGGCATAAAAATGTAAGGCAGCGCCTACTCCTTACAGTTATTGCAGAGCCCCAGCCTTACCATAGTTTTTGAGGGCATACCCTCCCTTTACTGCAGAGCCACCCCCAGCCTTACCATTTGATAAGCGGCATACTCTCTAAAATAACACTTTTTTATATAGTTAACTATACAACATGGTGTAGAGCTACAAGTTTGAACATGATCTCATCCTAGCTCTGTGCAATGCATTTTTGAATACTGTACCTATTTAAAGGGATGTTAGAAGAGTGTGGGGGCAGCAACAAGCAAGCTGGCCTAAGGAAGAAAAGGTTAAAATCTGCCCCTGACTATTCTTTCTATGTAACTCATTGTTTTACTGGTTTGGATTCAGTAAAATATTTCACTACAGAAACCCTCCCCTTTCACATCAAGTTTTAATGCACAAATAGACCCATATTCTAACCCACAGGAATAAATCATCAGTTCGTAGGAGTCAGAAGACTTTGCTGGAAAAGCTTCGCTGGGTGACTCTTGGCTATCACTACAACTGGGATACAAAGGTATGTAAAAATGTAAATCACAGAACCTACTAATGAATATGCTTATATGTTTAATATAGTCATAAAGCAATACAATTTATCACACATTATTTGACCATTTTTGTACAAACTTCTAAAATTCTTTTCTCTATAGACATACAAACCATGAACATCAACACCCCCTTCCCACCAGACCTGGCTGAGCTCTCCTGCTGTGTGTCTGCAGCCTGTGGTTTCCACAGCTTTAAACCAAAGCTGGAATACTCAAACTACTATCATCTCGACTCATCCCTGGGCATCCAGTGGGATGAGTCTGAGTTAGATCACCAAAGCCCACTTCTGTCCTTCAGGTGAGTGACTACTTAGGGGTGAAGAAATGAATAAAGAAAACTTTGGTGCGCAACTTTTAAAAAAGTATAGCTGGCTCCGATACTTGCGGTATACTTGCCTTATGATGGCTGAATAAATTTGTATATCTTTTTTTTAATGTTGGATTCTGGCTACTTCCTTTCTTAAATGGTGTGCTCCAAAGCCTTCTTTATTTGTTTCCTACTGTGTACGGTCAAGAGAAAGGGTCCTGGGCTGGCAGCACCTGGGCCTCCCGGGGAAAGGGCGATTTGGAATATATATCTAATCCTGTGCTCATATAATAAGAATAGTCAATAATAAAATCCCTGATGACAACATACAGCCGAAACACGTAGGACACTCCCCCAACAGTTCGCTGAGTAACCATGTGGTTCATTGCTAATAGTGCAGACTTGGAAACTCCAGGCACCAGGAATCCCCCCCTAAACATGCCCCTGCCCTCCACTTTTTTTAAAGGAACACTAAAGAGATTTTGTGTACTTACTTAAGTACATGAAATCTGTATCTATTATTCACAGGAAAAAGAGAACAGGCGTGCTGTCCCGACCAAGCTCCTATCTTCGGCGCATGCCACCAATACAAGGCGCGCAATCAAGACAGCACGTCTGTCAGCTGAGAAGGAGCTGCGAGTGGACGCGGTAAGGTAAGTCTTTCAGTGTTCCCTGGTGTTCTTTTATTCACTGGAAGTTGAAAAGTGAGTTTAGTGTCCCTTTAAGGCATGGGCATGCTTATTGTGCTTAAAGGGCAAGTCCACCCCCAAACTAACTTTTTATATTTATTTGGCCCAAAAAGTGCTCCAAAACAAACTTTACAGCATGTAAATCGGTCCAGTGGTTCAAAGTTACAGACCTTTGTAGCTGGCTTAATCCTGCAGCATGACACATACAGCAATGAACAGAGACAGGTTACATTACCTTGCCTCTGTTCTTTTCATGTTCTTGAGCATGTCTGTTAGCATCCAGCAGTGAGAACAGAGGAAGTTGCATCAGTAATGGTCGGACCCCTGGATCCCTGGATTTTCCCTCTCAACCAATCACAGCTGTAAAGTTATGTGTACTGAAGAATCCAGGATCAACAGCTGCAGCCAGCCAGCCCGAGGAGAGAGAGAGAGAGAGAGACACACAAACCCAGGCAGAATTTTTTTTTTTTCTAAGCTGCAGCTCGGGTCATCTAAAGTGGAAGTGGAAGGAAGTGCAGCCTGATATATATCTCAAAGGTCTGTAACTTTTGAACCACTGGACCGATTTACATGCTGTAAATTTGTTTTTGAGCACTTATTTGGGCCAAATAATATAAAAGTTAGTTTTGGGGGTGGACTTGCCCTTTAATCCAGGGAAAAGAAAGACACTCTTAATTTGCTTATTCTGTACCCTTTTGGGAGGGAATAACAATATGTTTGGACTGTTTAATGTATAAAAGATTTTATTAATATTCTTGTCTTGGCATAGATTGAATTATAGCCCACCTTCTCTGCAACCAGAGGTATTCCTTCTTCTCTGTGTTTTTATTTTTTCAAATAGTTTTGGGCAGTCCTGTATTTTTCTGCTTGGAGGTTTAACCGTGAGCACCCACCAACTGCAATGATGATGCACAGTGGTGACATCATGGTGATGTCTGGTCAAAGCCGTTTGCTATACCATGCAGTACCACGGATTCTTCCTTTCCCTGGAGGCGACCTCTTACCTCCCTGTCTCTCTGTTGCAACCTTCAACTGAAACGTCCGAACCTCCTCTTATTGAACCTTGTTCTACTCTGGACTGGGAAGTGTGTGCACAGTATCTGCACTGTTCTCGCATTAATATGACTGTTAACAGTTTTGAAGGAGGGGGGTAGCTTTCCACAAGGGGAAAGTTCATGCTTAGAGGCAGTGAAGACTCCTATCACTGTGATGATGGAAAAAGAACAATGGAATTACTTGATGGTGAAGACCTGCTTGCAAAACGTGGAAAATTTCACAAGATATGGAATGTTAAAAATGGAACTTTTTACTTGCAATTAATTAATAGAAGTCATCGTTTTTGAGTAACCAGTAATGTCAAGCAGTCCCTTTTTGAATGCAGCCTTCTGTCTGTCTATATATGACCTAATGCCCCCCCAAACTTTTCAAATCTGCTCCAAATGTCACTTATCAGTCTTCGTTCCATCAGTTCCTTCTGTCTGTCTTCTGTGCCTTTTTGTGCACAGAAGCAGCAGAAGGATCCAGACTGGTCCCTTCTGCTGCTTCTCTGTCTTGTGATTGGCTGAGACGTGGAACAAAGACGCTTCCCTTCTGCTTCCGTGCACGTTAAAATTATTTTATTGTAAAAAGTAAATAATTGAAGGGATTTTGTCACTGTTCATATTTTATTTGTACTTAAATATAAAAAAAGTGTGTTAAATGTTTGGAAGATGATCTTTTTTCAGAATCATTTCCTGGAGATTAGCACTAATCATAAATATTGATCTGTGGCTTTCATTTTTTCCCCCCCACGTTTTGCTAAGAAATTTGTTACGAACTCTTAATGTGTATTCATCAAAACAATGAGGGATTGAGTGAAGCCAGAGTACACTTGGAATATGTCATTTCATTGCTCTCAGTGAGGGAAGCTCCCAGAACATAAATTTATGATGAGGCACTTTGGTCCTTTGAGTGCTGAGAAAAAACGTTATTGCCAGCCACATTCAAAGAGTTAACTCAACATTTGATGTGCAGCTAGCCTATCGTCAGCCAATGCAAAGTAAAGGGACCGATAGAAAAATTTTAAATTTCAGTTTTGGCTGACTGAGCCCACCAGCTGTAGTTCATTAGCCACATGATTGGCAGATTTATCACTACAAATGACGATAAATGGGATAATGGGATTTGCCTTGTGTGTACCAAGCTTAAAGGAGGATAAAGTCTCCAGACAACATTGTCCAAATAGAGAACATTCACAAACATACAACAAGCTGTGTCTCGCCACTCCCTTTAAAGGGCATGTCCACCCCAAAACTATAATCCCCCCCACTACTGGCCCCATCATGTAGTGTAGTTTAATCATTACCTCACATCCATCCCAGCCCAGGAGGCCCAGGGCCCCGGTCAGGGGAGGAGGGGGGGCATGGGCGGCGGGCAGAGAGGATGAGGGGGGCCCAGCAGGACTTTTACTTGTTTAGTGTTCCTTTAACGGTAATGGGAAAGTCTGCTGGCACTGGGAAAGTCTGCTGGCACTGGGAAAATCTTCTGGCACTGGAAAAGTTAAAGGTAATGGGAAAGTGTGCTGGCACTGGGAAAGTTAAAGGTAATGGGAAAGTGTGCTGGTAATGGGAAAGTCTGCTGGCACTGGGAAAGGTCATGGTAATGGGAAAGTCTTCTGGCACTGGGAAAGTTAAAGGTAATAGGAAAATCTGCTGGCACAGGAAAAGTTAAAGGTAATTGGAAAGTCTGCTGGCACTGGGAAAGGTAATGGTAATGGGAAAGTCTTCTAGCACTGGGAAAGTTAATTGTAATGGGAAAGTATGCTTGCACTGAGAAACTTAAGTTCTAATGGGGAAGGGATCTCAAACTCACCCAATCATCTCAAAATGTCCATCTATACTTTTCTCTATATCAATATTTTGAATGATTCATTTTAATTTATCAGATCACTCAAAATAACGATTATGTGTATGGGTAGCTTAAATTTCGGCTATCAAAAGTTCTTTAGTATCATAAACTCTTCTGTTATGTTTTAGTTCTACTGTATCTGGAATAGTGACAGTTGGTAAGTGAACTGGAATCCCATATACAAAAGGGACATCTTGGAAATTGAGGCAGTTCAGAGAAGGGCAACTAAATTAATAAGGGGAATGGAGGGGCTTGAATATGCAGGCAGATTAGACAAGTTAGGGCTGTTTACATTGGAGAAGCGGCGGTTGCGGGGGGACATGATAACCTTATACAAATATATTAATGGCCCATACAGTGAACTCTCTGGTGCATTGTTCACTAATAGGTCATATCAGAGGACTCGTGGACATCCTTTAAGGTTGGAAGAAAAGAAGTTTCATCTTCAGGTTAGGAGAGGTTTCTTTACAGTGAGAACGGTGAAACTGTGGAACTGTCTTCCAGCAGAGGTGGTAATGGCAAGTTCATTGAATAACTTTAAAAAAGGCCTGGATAAGTTTCTAAAACTAAAAAATATTGAGAATTACTGGTATTAATGCATATAGATCTGGTTGATCCAGGGATACTTTCCGATTGCCGTTTGGAGTCAGGACGGAATTTTTCCCCCCTTTTTTAGCTGGGGTTTTTTGCCTTCCTCTGGATCAACTGTTAGGTAGGGTTAAAAAAAAAAAAAAAAAGGGAATAGGTTGGACTTGATGGACGAGTGTCTTTATTCAACCTTAATTACTATGTTACTATGTTACTAACTGCATGGTTGGAAATTCTCTTTACCAATGATGCCTCATAGGGATTACTGAGCCTGCTTGCCAGATAGTCTAGCTGGGGGACTGAGCTTGAGAAAAACAAATACTGGATGGAATTCATGCAGCAGCACAACCACAACAGAGTAAGTGCTGCTTACATGTATTCATTTATAGATTAAAATATGTACAATCAATTCATTTAATTTAGTAGTATTTGTGTAATGGGTGGGTCTAAAGGTGGAGCTTTGGTGGAAGGGGGCTGATCACATGTAATTTATTGGACATTGGGTGGTATAAAGTTGCTGGCTCCTAAATAATTGGATGATTTGTCCAGCCCTGAAGTTTAGGTAAGTACCGCTGCAGTTCTTTGAGAGGTAAGGACCTTTCGGTTTAGGTCCTCACCCTGGGTAATGTTCAGCTGTGAAGCAGGAAGGAGGAAAGTATAATTTCCCTTAAAGTAATTATTTACCTTATATTCAGTGATTGGTTTAAAGGGAAACCTGCGGCCAATGCATATCTTACATCCATACAGGGCTTAAAAGGTCACTTTATTTAAAAAAAAAAAAAAAAATCACAGTTAAAGACCCCAAATAGTGGCACAACCTTGTATCAATAGTAAAAGTTTCTCTATCGTGTACTATATTATATCAAAACTTAGTAACAATCATTGTAAAAAAAAAAACATTTTACCTATATCAAAACTACATTAAAAGCTTATGATTTATTTATAAATTTGTTAAACACCGTCTTTTAATGGGGGACAAGCTGTTTACAACATTTTTTATAATAGATCTCTGAGAATCGATCAGGACTTGATGCTTTATGGGTTTTTGACTGTTTAATTACTGTAGACACCTCTTCTGTGGTTATCTCTTTGGTTAGAATAGCTGGTCTTTCTGGAGTTAAAAGCATTGGGGGTTAATTTCTGTGTAGAAAGGCCTTAATTTCATCCAGAGTGGTTGTGGAGGAGCGGGAATATAATTTAGTACATTAGGAATAGAATAGTTGGTATATTAATTCCATGTTTATGATGGTGTGATCCTGGGATTCAGGGATTCCTGATCTTGGGTGTAATAGGTGTTAAAAGCTTGTAGTTCTTTTGAGAATAATAATGTTTAGTCCATAATAGTTTTTTTAACCTGTCATAATAGGGCTTATAATTGTTCATTAGCTACTGCAAGAGCAGTTTCATCTCCTGAGACGACATGTCTTGTTTTTAAGTTTTTAAAATCTGCTTTTCCACTGCAGTTTAGGTGGTAATAATTTTTTATTTATGCGTTAAGGGATCTGGATAATCTTTCCTCTTTTGAAAGGTTTATGGGCAGGCCTGTGGTTCCTTTGGTTTTCTCTATTCATTAAAAAATATTCTTGCAAATGGAAAATTTGCTATTAATAATTTGTTTAGACGCCAATGATATGATCACCATACTGGTTTGTTTATTGTAAAGTCACTTTTTACTATTTTATGATCTGATCATGTCTGCTCTAAAGATGAGGTAGAAAGAGCATGTAAGAGGGATGTTAATCCATAAATATAGTCCAACCTGGCATAGCAATTGTGTGGTACAGAAAAGTAGGAACCAGTAAACCCTCTTTATAAAATCGACAACCCCCAAGCGTCACTCCCAGCAATCCGAGATTAGTTTCTGAATTTATATATAATATGAAATGTAGAAACGCCACATTTCTTAGAAGATCCAGTTGCTGAAACTAAATAGAGGTAATGTTAATGCAGAAATTTAGGCTTTGAGTAGATTGAGAAGTGGTTTTCCTGTGAAAATATTATGTGACGGAATAGCTTGGTGTAATCCTTAAAAGCTAAAGCTCTCTTTGTATGTGAATTAATTCTCCTAATATTGTGGGAAATACATGCAGATACAATGGTTGTAGCCGTGTTAGTCCAGTAGCATGTTAGGGTAGAGAGAGGCCTGGATCATCTAATCATCAGAGGTGGACATGTCAAATACATAGACATGTGATATGTCAAATACATAGACACAGGGAGATTCAATAAAAGTTCTTATCGTTTAAAATGGTGCTAATTTTGCCCCGACCAATCAGATGTTATTTAACATTTGAAAGCTTTACATCTGATTGGTTGGGGCAAAATTACCACCATTTTTAACGATAAGAACTTTTATTGAGTCTCTCTGTTAGGCTTTTATTGTAGTTTTGATATAGGTAGAATAATGTTATAATGTTTGTTACTGTGGTTTGATGTAATAAATTACATGATTGAGTAACTTTTACTATTGATACAAGGTTGTGCCACAATGCAGGGTCTTCAACTGTTTATGTCTATATTCAGCAGATTTTTTGGAGTGTATTATTTACCCCAGTGAGTATTGCACTGGGGTATTTAGGTGGTGCAGACCACACACATTTATTTCGGGACCTGTCAAACTACGCGCCGGGGGACGAGCGAGCGGGTAAGTTTCTTACCTTCTCTCCTGGCTCCTGATTGTTTTATTGAAGAACCGGGAGGTAAGACACAGCTCCTTTACCTCCCATTCTTCAATAAAACTGAATTCCAAAAATCTGTTTATGTGAGTGGAGATACCCTTTAAGGTCACTTTACTCATTCAAACAACTTTACACATCCTGGAACCATAATTTAAGACAAATTAAATGGTGGTACTCTTTCTGTGCCTGCTTTGTAAATACATTATTTGGTTTTGAGACTGCTACTAATGCTTTATTTCAGTAATCACTACCTCCTCTCAGTTCTGGTTGACTTGACCATGCTCTGTGGTCGTGCCTAATTGACAGATCTGTCTGCTGGACACAGCCGTTTCATTTGGCGAATCACCCATACATGGCACGATCGCTGTCATTAGACAATTGATTTGTCATATTGATTGTTATGTCGATTTGAGCAGCAGTTTTACTTGCTGATGTTTCTTGAATAGATCACGTTTGCATAATCACGGCCAGGTGGTTACTGCAACATTGCAGGAACATCTGAAAGTAAGCTTGTAGTGTATAGCCAGCTTAACACTGGTATCAGGAAGTGATAGAATAATGACTTTATTAAAAATGCAAGTCTGCGTGGTTGAACTTGTTTTTTTCCCTTGCAGAAACTGATTTTGCACAATTTTCAGGGACAGATTTGTATCAGGCCACCTAAGCCACGACCTACAACAGCACGACTGCTGGTGGCATAAAAATGTAAGGCAGCGCCTACTCCTTACAGTTATTGCAGAGCCCCAGCCTTACCATAGTTTTGAGGGGCATACCCTCCCTTTACTGCAGAGCCACCCCAGCCTTACCATTTGATAAGCGGCATACTCTCTAAAATAACACTTTTTTAATAGTTACACATAGAAACAACATGGTGTAGAGCTACAAGTTTAGGGAACATGATCTCATCCTAGCTCTGTGCAATGCATTTTTGAATACTGTACCTATTTAAAGGGGAATGTTAGAAGAGTGTGGGGGCAGCAACAAGCAAGCTGGCCTAAGGAAGAAAAGGTATAAATCTGCCCCTGACTATTCTTTCTATGTAACTCATTGTTTTACTGGTTTGGATTCAGTAAAATATTTCACTACAGAAAACCCTCCCCCTTTCACATCAAGTTTTAATGCACAAATAGACCCATTGATTCTAACCCACCAGGAATAAATCATCAGTTCGTAGGAGTCAGAAGACTTTGCTGGAAAAGCTTCGCTGGGTGACTCTTGGCTATCACTACAACTGGGATACAAAGGTATGTAAAAATGTAAATCACAGAACCTACTAATGAATATGCTTATATGTTTAATATAGTCATAAAGCAATACAATTTATCACACATTATTTGACCATTTTTGTACAAACTTCTAAAATTCTTTTCTCTATAGACATACAACCATGAACATCACACCCCCTTCCCACCAGACCTGGCTGAGCTCTCCTGCTGTGTGTCTGCAGCCTGTGGTTTCCACAGCTTTAAACCAGAAGCTGGAATACTCAACTACTATCATCTCGACTCATCCCTGGGCATCCATGTGGATGAGTCTGAGTTAGATCACCAAAGCCCACTTCTGTCCTTCAGGTGAGTGACATACATTAGGGGTGAAGAAATGAATAAAGAAAACTTTGGTGCGCAACTTTTAAAAAAGTAAGTAGCTGGCATCCGATACTTGCGGTATACTTGCCTTATGATGGCTGAATAAACTTTGTATATCTTTTTTTTAATGTTGGATTCTGGCTACTTCCTTTCTTAAATGGTGTGCTCCAAAGCCTTCTTTATTTGTTTCCTACTGTGTACGGATCAAGAGAAAGGGTCCTGGGGCTGGCAGCACCTGGGCCTCCCGGGGGAAAGGGCGATTTGGAATATATATTCTATATCCTGTGCTCATATAATAAGAATAGTCAATAATAAAAATCCCTGATGACAACATACAGCCGAAACACGTAGGACACTCCCCCAACAGTTCGCTGAGTAACCATGTGGTTCATTGCTAATAGTGCAGACTTGGAAACTCCAGGCACCAGGAATCCCCCCCTAAACATGCCCCTGCCCTCCACTTTTTTTAAAGGAACACTAAAGAGATTTTGTGTACTTACTTAAGTACATGAAATCTGTATCTATTATTCACAGGAAAAAGAGAACAGGCGTGCTGTCCCGACCAAGCTCCTATCTTCGGCGCATGCCACCAATACAAGGCGCGCAATCAAGACAGCACGTCTGTCAGCTGAGAAGGAGCTGCGAGTGGAGCGCCGGTAAGGTAAGTCTTTCAGTGTTCCCTGGGTGTTCTTTTATTCACTGGAAGTTGAAAAGTGAGTTTAGTGTCCCTTTAAGGCATGGGCATGCTTATTGTGCTTAAAGGGCAAGTCCACCCCCAAAACTAACTTTTTATATTTATTTGGCCCAAAAAAGTGCTCCAAAACAAACTTTACAGCATGTAAATCGGTCCAGTGGTTCAAAAGTTACAGACCTTTGTAGCTGGCTTAATCCTGCAGCATGGACCAATACAGCAATGAACAGAGACAGGTTACATTACCTTGCCTCTGTTCTTTTCATGTTCTTGAGCATGTCTGTTAGCATCCAGCAGTGAGAACAGAGGAAGTTGCATCAGTAATGGTCTGACCCCTGGATCCCTGGATTTTCCCTCTCAACCAATCACAGCTGTAAAGTTATGTGTACTGAAGAAATCCAGGATCAACAGCTGCAGCCAGCCAGCCCAGAGAGAGAGAGAGAGAGAGAGAGACACACAAACACAGGCAAGAATTTTTTTTTTTTCTAAGCTGCAGCTCGGGGTCATCTAAAGTGGAAGTGGAGAGGAAGTGCAGCCTGATATATATCTCAAAGGTCTGTAACTTTTGAACCACTGGACCGATTTACATGCTGTAAAGTTTGTTTTGGAGCACTTATTTGGGCCAAATAAATATAAAAAGTTAGTTTTGGGGGTGGACTTGCCCTTTAATCCAGGGAAAAAGAAAGACACTCTTTAATTTGCTATTCTGTACCCTTTTTGGAGGGAAGTAACAATATGTTTGGACTGTTTAATGTAGTAAAAGATTTTTATTAATATTCTTGTCTTGGCATAGATTGAATTATAGCCCACCTTCTGCTGCAACCAGAGGTATTCCTTCTTCTCTGTGTTTTTATTTTTTCAAATAGTTTTGGGCAGTCCTGTATTTTTCTGCTTGGAGGTTTAACCCGTGAGCACACACCAACTGCAATGATGATGCACAGTGGTGACATCATGGTGATGTCTGGTCAAAGCCGTTTGCTATACCATGCAGTACCACGGATTCTTCCTTTCCCTGGAGGCGACCTCTTACCTCCCTGTCTCTCTGTTGCACCTTCAACTGAAACGTCCGAACCTCCTCTTATTGAACCTTGTTCTACTCTGGACTGGGAAGTGTGTGCACAGTATCTGCACTGTTCTCGCATTAATATGACTGTTAGACAGGTTTTGAAGGAGGGGGGTAGCTTTCCACAAGGGGAAAAGTTCATGCTTAGAGGCAGTGAAGACTCCTATCACTGTGATGATGGAAAAAGAACAATGGAATTACTTGATGGTGAAGACCTGCTTGCAAAACGTGGAAAAATTGCACAAGAATATGGAATGTAAAAATGGAACTTTTTACTTGCAATTAATTAATAGAAGTCATCGGTTTTGAGTAACCAGTAATGTCAAGCAGTCCCTTTTTGAATGCAGCCTTCTGTCTGTCTATATATGACCTAATTGCCCCCCCAAACTTTTCAAATCTGCTCCTAAATGTACTTATCAGTCTTCGTTCCCTCAGGTGCCTTCTGTCTGTCTTCTGTGCCTTTTCTGTGCACAGAAGCAGCAGAAGGATCCAGACTGGTCCCTTCTGCTGCTTCTCTGTCTGTGATTGGCTGAGACGTGGAAACAAAGACGCTTCCCTTCTGCTTCCGTGCACGTTAAAATTATTTTATTGTAAAAAGTAAATAAATTGAAGGGATTTTGTCACTGTTCATATTTTATTGTACTTAAATATAAAAAAAGTGTGTTAAATGTTTGGAAAGATGATCTTTTTTCAGAATCATTTCCTGGAGATTAGCACTAATCATTAAATATTGATCTGTGTCTTTCATTTTTTCCCCCCCACGTTTTTGCTAAGAAAATTTGTTACGAACTCTTAATGTGTATTCATCAAAACTAATGAGGGATTGAGTGAAGCCAGAGTACACTTGGAATATGTCATTTCATTGCTCTCAGTGAGGGAAGCTCCCAGAACATAAATTTATGATGAGGCACTTTGGTCCTTTGATGCTGAGAAAAACAGTTATGGCCAGCCACATTCAAAGAGTTAAACTCAACATTTGATGTGCAGCTAGCCTATCGTCAGCCAATGCAAAAGTAAAGGGACCGATAGAAAAAATTTTAAATTTCAGTTTTGGCTGACTGAGCCCACCAGCTGTAGTTCATTAGCCACATGATTGGCAGATTTATCACTACATGACGATAAATGGGATAAGATGGGATTTGCCTTGTGTGTACCAAGCTTAAAGGAGGAATAAAGTCTCCAGACAACATTGTCCAAATAGAGAACATTCACAAACATACAACAAGCTGTGTCTCGCCACTCCCTTTAAAGGGCATGTCCACCCCCAAAACTATAATCCCCCCCACTACTGGCCCCATCATGTAGTGTAGTTTAATCATTACCTCACATCCCAGCTCCATAGGGTTCTCCTGTAGTCCCCCCCCCAAAGTCCCAAAAACTGCCCACCAGGAGGATAGCAGAGTCCATATAGGACTCTGTCTCCTACCTGGCCCCCGGGAGAAGTTTGGCATGCGTACTGCAGCCCTTCTCCCCCCTCCCTCTCCCTCCCAATAAGATTCCCAAGATTCCTCCCCCTACCGTAAAAAGCATTTCACCAGACATTGCCCCTGTCCCCCCAGCCTCAACCGCTATGTTAGTTATCTCAGAAAATGCCCAGAACATTACTTACCTTGCCTCCGCCGCACTGAACTCCCAGCAGCTGAGTCCGTGATTGGCTGCCGCTCAGCCAATCACAGACGCGACTGCCGGTCCCGCCCCTCTGCTTGCATTTTCTAGCAAGCAGAGGGCCGGCAGCGCGGCGGAGGCAAGAGGGAAGGTAAGTAAAGTTTGGGGCATTTTCTGAGATAACTAACAAAGCGGTTGGGACAGGGGCAATGTCTGGTAAAAAAAATTTTTAAGGGTGACATACCTTAGCTGCTCTGTAGTGCTAAACAGACCAAAACAAGATGGATCTCTTCCAGACAGAACAGGAATTTCAGGGTTTATTTTGCAAACACATTAAATGCTCCTGTCCTAAAAATGATATAATCATTTCATGCAAAAAAGAAAAGTAATCTTTGCAGTGTATTTCATGGCTAGCATGAATGTACGAAACAGAATATTAACATTTCTGTAAAAATTAAAAGAAAGTTTGGGGAATTGAACTGGCAACTTTTTTGCTAAAAGCAGAGCTCTTGCTTGTATGTTGATCCTTACTACATGTAGAAATTTTATATTTTGCGAGGAACATAATGAAACAAAAAAAAAATATGTCATGGAAGTTTAACATGTGACCTTTTGGACTGTGTTTCTAAACCATGAACTCTACCAGGTGAGCCACAACTGCAATTGCATGGAAACCAGGTACATTTAGAAGCTTTAGCTTTTGCTAGCAACAGAATAATCAAAACAATGTCCATAAAATGAGCTGATTATTTTGTATTGCCCCAGGAAAGCTGTATGCAAATTCACACTGGCTTTTAAATAAACTGCAGGGTAACAAGCAGCTTTCAAAGTCTTATAAGAAACTTGTATTTTAGTGTGTTGGCATCTGTATATACTCATGGGAGTGGCTCTTTGAAGACTACATGGGCTGTAAGTTATACTGGCAACAATATGGAAGCCTTCTTAGTTAAAGAATCTATTACATGTAGTAAATGCAACTTACTAGAGAAGAATCTTACAATGATTAGGTGTTCTGGGGAGAAAAGCACATTAGGATTTAAAAAAAAAAAAAGTTCTCCTTTAAGGTAATGTTGCTCTTAAATGGGACTGTGCTAGGATTAATTTTAGAAAATAATGCTAGACTACAATCGCTAGAGCTAGCAATATATTGTCTTGTATAGAAGAAAAATAGTTTTGGAATATTGTAAACCAAAATAACAATATAGGATTAGAGAGGCTTTAAAAACATTTAATTAAATTAATAAGGGAAATGCAGGAAGCTAAATACATTTCAATATTTACATTGGAGAAGACTATGCTTGCATAGGTATACAACCAATTTATTACGATATTTTTCACTAATAGATCTTTTAAGAGGACATGCAACATCCATAAAGATATGTTTGAACTGCCCTTCAATTTATTGGCAGGTAGGCCGCATTTATCCAATAAACTGAAAGGTTTACTGGATAATTCCAAGGAAAGGCTGGGTGCCTTTTTTAGAGGGATATTCCATCCCTACAAATTTATATATAAGGTAAGGACCCCCCCCCCCCAAGATACCTGTTTCACTGGAGTTGCCGAAGGCTTCCTTATACTTTTCCAGCTCTGGTACTGAAGATCAGCGCTTTTGTGGCATTATAAACCCTTAACAAGCTCGCACAGCCACATAGGAGGAAGCCATAAGTCATTGCCCATGACATTATGTTACAATCATGACTGACAACTGCCACCTGGAAGGACCAGGAAAAATAACCCAGGAGCCATCATGGATAAATATAAATAACTCAAACCAGGTAAGTATCACAGTTTCGGGGGGTCCTTAAAGGGTATGTCCACCCTTCAGAATTTTTTTTTGCAAACATTGCCCCTGTCCCCCCAGCCCCAACCGCTATGTTTGTAATATCAGAAAATGCCCAGAACTTTACTTACCTTCCCTCTTGCCTCTGCCTCGCTGCCGTCCCTCTGCTTGCGAGAAAATGCAAGCAGAGGGGCGGGACCGGCAGTCGCGTCTGTGATTGGCTGAGCGGCAGCCAATCACGGATGCGGCTGCCGGGAGTTCAGTGCAGCGGAGGCAAGAGGTAAGGTAAGTAATGTTCTGGGCATTTTCTGATATTACAAACATAGCGGTTGGGGCTGGGGGGACGGGCAATGTTTGCTAAAAAGGGTTTTACACTAGGGGGAGGGAATCCAAATCGGGAGGGGGAGAAGGGCTGCAGTACACATGCCAAACTTCTCCCGGAGTCCAGGTAGGAGGCAGAGTCCTATATGGACTGCAATCCTCCTGGTGGGCAGTTTTTGGGACTTTGGGGGGGGACTACAGGATAACCATATGGAGCTGGGATGTGAGGTAAGGATTAAACTACTCTACATGATGGGGCCAGTAGTGGGGGGGATTATAGTTTTGGGGGTGGACATGCCCTTTAAAGGACAATAATACTCATGCAGTAACCGACTTCTTTCTGGCTACTCCCACAATCATTGTCACTGACAATTCTCCAATTTCTGACACTGGATAATATATGTCAATGAAAATTATCAGTTACTGCATGAGTATAACTCTCCTTTAGTGTGAATTCCTGTGTGGGGGTGGAATGTACATTTAGAAAAATGAATTTTGATCCACAGATACTTCTAAGTGCTATTTGAAGTAAGTAAGCAATATTTTTTCCAGTTTAGTAGCTATCTTATGTCCTCTGAAATAAATGGTCAGGGTTAGTGAATGTCAGCGGCTGCATCTGCTGAACAGTCCAATATTTGGAACAATTCAATGTTGTGTCAAATTTAATATTGGGTCATTGTATGGGGAAAACATATGCTGAGATTGATGCTTTGGAATACATATATAACAATGGAAGACTTCCACAGTTGGAATAAGGTATTGAAAGGGTTACTAATACGTTTTTCTAAGTAGACAAACCCCACACTGGGGGTGCCGGTTACATTTTTGCTTAAAGGGTATGTCCAGCAAAAATGTAAGTTTGTTTCTAACTGATTTACTGAAGAACAGGAGGTAAATGCATCTTTTACCTCCCGTTCTTACAGGAGAGGAGGAGACACTTACCCGCGAACGCGCTCCCGTGCCGACTTCACTGACACTGTGTGCGCATGGTGCAGAGGACTGGAGATGCGTCGGGGATTTCGGCGCTGGAGCGGGTCCACGGGTAAGTGTCTCCTCCTCTACTGTAAGATTTACTGAAGAACAGGAGGTAAGAGAGAGTGCATTTACCTCCTGTTCTTCAGTAAATCAGTTAGAAACAAACTTACATTTTTGCTGGACATACCCTTTAATGCAGGTTACCAGTTTATCCTAAATAGCAATTGGGTACTGAGAATATCATTAGGCTAAAATAGCAATAATTAAAACCATATAGTCATATGAACAGAAAAGCATGAATGTGTCCGCTCATAGGCTAATCTGGTTAGGCCCCAACATCAACTAAATTTCAGATAAACTTAATTACCCCCCCCCCCCACAACCTAGACCTTGCTAGGTTAAAAAAAATCTCCCTGACACTTCTGAATATGTTAACCACCACTCGATCCCTAGCTGGCTCTTACTGACTTCCTAGTAGTAGACATCCATGAGAGCCGTAATGCTGATGTCATGGCCAATCACTGGCGACTATTACTAGATGAGCCTCTTCTGCTGCTAGTGCATGGAGAAAGTATATAGCAGAAACAGATGAGAGGTGAGGAATCGGATGCTGGTAAGTATACTAAGGAGTGCCAGGAAGATTTTTTTTACCTAGCGAAGGATAGGTTTTGAGGTAATTAGGTTACTCTGAAATTTTTGTTTGGGGGTGGGTTTGCTCCTTAAAGGTCATCTCTACCCTTAAAACAAAATATGGGTCACTTGTCATTTACCTGCCCCCAGTGCCAATGTATTAAGCAGTAGATGCATTACTAACCAGACATTTAAAGGGGAAGTTCATTGCAAATACATACACTTTTAAGAAACAAGAGAAACATTTTTCCATCTCAATGAACTTAACCTGACGATTCAGCATTTTGTTTGTGTTTAAAGGGGAAGTTTAGTGCAAATACATATGCTTTTAAGAAAAAAAGAGCAGTATTTTTCCATCCCAATAACAAAATAAACCCTTCCGAAATACTGACTTCCTGTTTGCAGGATGCCTAATAGAGACCGTTATTGTTATTGCCCTTGGCCTGGGTAGATTCAGTTGCTCAGCAGAGATCCAATAGATGGACCAGCCAACAGCCAATCAGTAGAAATTACTGTTATTAAAGGAATAGTTCACTGAAAAAGTGAACTATTCATTTAAATGACATGTCCACCCCCACAACTATAATTTTCCCCAGTGCTGGCCCCACTGTGTAGTGTAAAAAAATACTTACATTACACCTCTGCTCCTTATGGTTCTGTTGCAGCGCCTGTCCAAAGTCCCAGAAAGTTAAGAGTAGGAGCTCCCTGTGAGTCATTTCGGTCCCTGCTTCTTCCTTATCCTCATTAAGGATGCTGGCATGTGTACCGGTATGCGCTTTTCAGTGAACTATTTCTTTAACATTCCAAGGTAGTGCACATTCTGGGAAGCAGGACAATTACAGAAATGGCAGCTCACTAATGTCAACAGCAAAAAATAGCAAGGGTTATAAATGCAAATTATTTTTCAAAATGGAAGAGAATATGAAGAATAACTAGGTACGCATAATATAAACTAAGAACTTCAAAACTAATGATATTTTCCACTGAACTTTCCCTTTAATTATAATAATTGCCTCTATTCTGGCAAAGTAAGCTGCCTCCTCCCTCCATGCAGTCAATATAGGCTGTGAAAACTGAAATCACAACCAATAATTGACTGATGTTTCCATTGCTGCCTCCTCTGCATATGTACAATCTTATAAAAAGTTAATTGAGCAGTGGGGAGGAGGTGAAAACCTTTTACAGAATGAAAGAGAAACTTTCATTAAAAATCTGGTTACAAATGCATGCAATAAGTTGAGAAAATAGCAGATGTGGTTAAGGGCAGAAAACTAACAAGTTTTTTATTTGATTTTTTTTGTTGTTTTGTTTTGTTTTAAGGGTGGATATGTTCTTTAAATTATCATTTTATATAACCTCACTATGTTTATTTGTAAAACATGCTGTTAGTAATATAAATTATATGATATTTACTATATTAGCCAATAGTATATTTGCTAGGCTTCTCCTTTAATCTGCTAATAGGCCTTCTATTAACATTATGTTTAGTGATTTATTTTACTTCCATGTTAAAATGGTCAAAATATACTTACAGAGCCTGACCTGCAGCCTACTGAAAAACACATGAAAGACAAAATTTGCCAATTTAACAATCATTGGAATTTTATTTTATTTCTTTGCCTAAAAATTGTTTGAAAACAATTGGATGTGTAGATAATTTGTATTGACCAAATTATTGGACCAGAATATTTAGACTTCAGAAATACGCGCGATCAGCATTTTAAAAGATCGGACCTAAACTTCCAACCCGCAATGCACAATGTGTAACGAACGTCCATTTGCTTAGTGCTTGGTCTGCCGAAACATCCGTTTGCTTAAGGCTCATTGAAGATCCACCCAGCGAGACTGGCAACGAGCCCCAACCTAACAACGTTTTTGGTCGACCAAGCACCCATAAACAGAATGATTGTTTGCCGAATGTTCAGTTCACATTGTGTGTTGCGGTTCGCCCCCCCTCGATCAACACGCGTATGAACCTTTACGCTTTTTGATGATAAGAACTAACTAAACCAGCATTGTTAATCTAACAATCTTAATTGAATTAACATTCTAATAATAAAACATCTAAAGGTTGTATCTTGTGAATATGACATTTGCATTTTCTGTAGTTATCTTAAGGTTTCATTTTCCAGGTTAGGCAGGGTCAGGGTGGCCTGTCCGAATGTTTGTGTATTGCATCCATTTCCCTTTTTTTTTGGGGGGGGGGGGGGGGGTTTGGGAGCGGGAAGGGGGGGGGGAGGGGGGGGAGGTATGGGATAGAGAAGATGGGGAGTATGGAGGGGAGGAAAAAGGAAGAAAAAACTGTAAAGAGAGAAAGCTGACATGTAACCCTCAAGATTTAGACCTCCCAGGGGTTTTGGAAGGGGGAGGAGCCTGAGTGTCACTCATCTTCCACAGCCATGGGATCTATATTTTATCAAATAATTTCATTGCCTCTTTCAGGGGTGGGTAATTTGCTTGCTGTGGCATAGCCGCCACATCTTAAGCTAGTTACACACCTGCAAGATCTTTGAAAGATGACAGACAGGATCTGCAGATTTTTCAAATGATTGCGCTACATACAGTCCCAAGCGCTCCCCCTATGCATAGCATAGGGAGAACGTTCGGGACTCTGTGTTTCCCTCAGCCGCGCCCGACTCTCCTATATGGAGTTTACCGCGGCTGAGGGAAATTTTCCCTTTCTCCGAACGAGAGTCCGGCCAACCTGATCGTTTGGCGGCCACACGCTCATTAGGAAAAGCAAGGTACATACAGTATTGATAAAGTCCCAATACCGTCAGATCCAACAGTATCAGGGCTTTATCGGTACTGTGTGTACTCAGCTTTAGTTGTATTGTGGTTGGGTCAGCTTGTTTCCAACCAAATTCGACCACTACATTCGAGGGTTACTGAAATCGATCACTACATTCGAAGGTTACGGAAATCGACCACTACATTCGAGGGTTACTGAACGCTACATTCGAGGGTTACGGAAATCGACCACTACATTCAAGGTTTGCCGAAAACGAGCATTACTTTCGAGGGTTACCCAAAATGAGCATTACATTCAAGGGTTACCGAAATCGACCGCTACATTTGAGGGTTACCGAAAACGAAAGCTACATTCGAGGGTTACCGAAAACAAACATAACATTCAAGGGTTACTGAAAACCAACATTACATTCGAGGGTTACCAAAAATTGAATATTACATTCGAGGGTTACCGAATGATACATTATCGGAAAAACAGCCGCAGATTCAGAAAAACTGAACTAGTTCGGATAGTTTGAGTTCGTCCCGAACTCGGGTTTGGGTCCATGACTACTGGAGATTCATTTTTCCTGATGGAATGATCTTTCTTTTGGGGCCCTACCAAACAGAGCTATCCATGGATCTAGCTAGAGCCAGAAATAATATATTATTGCTTTATTGGAAACATTCTAGACACACTTTTCGGCAGTGAGCAGTGAGGAAAATCTGCCTCCTCTCCACATCCTCTAAAATAATACTGGGGAATGTTGTGTAATTTTGATGGGGTTATATACCAACGGCAAAGAAATTTGTAGCTTTTTTCTCTCACAACCGTGATGAGAGAATATTTATGCATATTACAAAAGATGTTAGCCCAGATTTCCGGTTCTAAAGTAGTTTTTATTTTTTTCTGCCCAGTAAGCCATATGAGAGGTTTTGTGGGGAAATCCATGATGTTCCATAAGGGAGTAAATTTGTGAGATCATTCGGGGACCTGATGGTGAGTTTAGGCAGAAAAAAGTGCTGGTTGAGGTGTGTCTGAGATTTTCGAGTGGTGTATTTGTCAGAATCTAAACCACTCTGAGGAAATTTAAGGATTGTGCAGTTGACCATGACATTGGGCTGTGGTTAGATGAGTGTCCTGCCCTGAGACGCACGATGTGTACAAACGAATGTTTTGGACGATAATTGGCCCGTGTGTAGGCGCTTTATCGGCCGAAACGGTTGTTCGTTTGGGGATCGTTGAACGAGCGACTTGGTGGATCTCCAAACAAACGACCGGTACGGCCGATAAAGCACCTACACACGGGCCGATTATCGGCCAAAATGTTTGATTGTACACATCGTGCGTCGCAGGTCGTGGCCCGCGATTGCACATGTGTATGAGCCTTAAGAGTATGTTCTAGGTATAGATTGCCTCTACATGTAGTCAAAGGGACACTAAACTCCCCTAAAGCCAAAAAAAAAACTATTTGCCATTTGTTTGTATTATTCACAGGGAGGTGAGAACGCTTATTCTCACCTCCCTATGAATAATAGGACGCTCGGGGGACCTGGAACTTACCTTACAGCTGATCCACTCGCAGCCGCTCCTTCATTGACAGCCGCTGTGTCCCGACCGCGCGCCCTATCTTAGGCACATGCGCGCCAATACAAAAGATAGGGCGGGTGATCGTGAAAGAACAGCTGTTCAGTGAAGAAGTGGCTGCGAGTGGAGCGGCGGTAATGTAAGTTCCAGGTCCCCCGAGCATAATATTATTCACAGGGAGGTGAGAATAAGCGTTCTCACCTCCCTGTGAATAATATAACTGAATGGCAAATAGTTATTTTTCTGGCTTTAGTCTTCCTTTAAAGCTATTTGTTTTTGTTTCGACCATAAAAGATAGGAGAGATGGGATGACAGGTTAGATCCAAGTTGGATCCATTGGATAGTGGGGTCAGGGGAGTGCCAGACAGCCATCTGGCTGCTTGATAAAAGTGTTTAAGGGAAGTCAAGGCTGTGAATGCCTATTCTTATTTTTTTATGGTTCCAGACAAATTTCGGAATTGCAGTTTGCAGGGATTTAAGGTCTTCAGGTGGGACTGAGATGGGGAGGGCCTTAAAAAGGTATAGATTCTACCAAAAAGGGAGATGTGATAGGTGGTCCATTGTTTTAGCTGGGCTATTAGGCCCAGCTAAAACAAGTACACGCGGAGGGACTATTTGTCCGTAATTCGGTCGGTCGGCCGAAAATATCTTCTGGTGTGTACCCAGCCTTAGTGCTTGCAGTAGCAGGATTTCTCATTGGGTGTGCCGGAGGACCCTAGTGTGACTCCAAAGAGTCAGAGGTATGCCTCAGAATTTTGGTAGTGGAAATATTTTAACAAAAATAACTTATTTTTGTTATTTTGTGCCCAAAATATATATTATGATAAAATTTCAAGACAGTCAATGTTGTGTATCTTTACGCAACTTTTAATACCGAGAACACAGGTGTACCTCGAAAAAAAATGTAAGTGTAACGCGGTCTGAAAAAATTTGGGAACCACTGCATTAATCACTATGTGCTTACACAGCATCCTCTGGTACCCCTACATATTGTGTAAGGACTAGGCCACACAATCGCGTTTTTTGCGTGTTAGCGTCCGCATTTTCCGCTGAAATGGAAATATCGGGAACGCAAAAATTCCCGCGATTTCTGATGCGCATACGTTTCCATTTTGGTGAGTTAACGCATGCGTTTCCATAATGGAAAATGGCAAAATCGCAGGCGCAAAATGCACAAGAATCGTGCACACAATCGCATGCGATAATGCTCGCTATTGCGTGTGCAGTTTGGTGCAATTTGTAGAGTGGCCTCAGCCTAAACACGTATGAATAAAGTGTGAGGGCGCTGCCAGAACCACAGGTACCTCAAAGTTAGCAGAAAGGGGCAATGGGGGGTTCTGGACTCCTGTCCCCCTATATTGCCTTTCCTTTTGCTGGCTATTAAACACAATAAAGGTTAGATTGGTTTCTCCAGTTGGCTGACTGGCTCCAAATCTCAATATATCCAGGCCTGCCACTGGAACCAACCTCTTCTTGTGTCGCTAGAACTACAACTCCCCACAGTTCCAGACATTCCTAAGCACAAGAACAATCAGCACAGATAATAAGGTCAGGTCACCACCAAACACTATCTCCTCGCCACACCTACAGCCTAACAACCCCACCCCTGAAGGTTACTGAGGTTCAAACATGTGCAGCTTAAAAACTCCTCGTATGTGACGTATTAGGCGCTCCCTTATAGTCTCCGCCTTCATTCATACATTATTCGCCAATCAGGTAATAACTATTGCACTGCCTGGCACTGACGTCTTGCCTTGCAATTGGTTGTTTTAGTTCCGGTCAGTTCCGGTTTCGAGGGGAATAGGAGTGGTGGGTGTTGGGAGCTCCGAGAATAGTGACAGCATATTCTTCATAGCGGAGCGGGATAGGAAAGTAAATGTGAAGGGGACACAGAGGACTGAGGGTCAGTCATTAAGCGCAAGAATAGCCGAGAGCGAGCGTCAGTCCTCCCCGGGAATACCACCATGCCTCGATTCGGTGCAGGGGAAATTACAACCGGACTCAGTCTGTCCCATAAACCTTATATGAATGGAGTGAAGCGGTGCGAGAACGGAGCTGTGAAGAATGGAATGCCGCCAGAGGAGAAGGTGAGGGGGGGCTGCGTGTGACTGGCCGTGTAGGCTAGGAAACTAGTAAAACTGGATAAGGCTGTAGGTCCGGATGTTTAGGGGTTGGGCAGCGGTTGTTGAACTATTAAAGTTTTGTATATCTTTGGTTGCTGAGACAAATGAAAGTTTCTGTGCCCAGGCTTTGTACACAGCCCATAAATGCCTTGCTATGGCTCTTCATAGGGTTTAAATGGTTTCCAGATTGTTTACCTGCAATAAACCACATAAAGCAGGTTGGGCATTAGTCAAAGTGGTGTCAAACTTTGGCACCCCAGATGTTTAAAAATGGATGCTGGGAGTTGTAGTTTCCTAAAAATCTAGAGTACGAAGTTTCAACATCACTATTTGGGCATGTTTGGGATCCTGAAGATGTGTCATTTTGCTCCTCCCATACACTTCACTATATACTGGACTGAAATATTCACTAACCCCTGTTAGTGAATACTTTGTACCCATCCCCCCCACTTGTATCTGTATGTTGTCCCTCCTACTTAGATTGTAAGCTCTTCGGGGCAGGGATCTCATTCCTAATGTGTCAAGGCTTGTTGCACTTATATCAATTTATACATACAGCTATCTGTTAATGGCTTGCACTTATCCCCTTGTTTAAATATTCTGTATTTTTTAATGTACTGTGCTGCGTGCATTAAAAAATAAAATTATACATACATACATACATACATAGACCTGTTCTAAAAACGGTGGAACACTGTATCTCCTGTTCATAAGTAAAGATCACCATACATTTAATGCATTAGGATACCTATACATTCTCATCAAGATAATTTTACTGAATAATAACAAAATAAAGCATATTTACTAGTTAAGACATAAAGCCAGTGTCCCTTTACCTCCTGTAAGCAGCTGCCTTTCTCTTGTTCTGTTTTGTTCTTTCCTAAACCAGGGATGTCAAACTTGTGGCCCTCCAGATGTTTCAAAAACTATATCTCCCACCTTTCAGCCAGGGATTGCTGTAAACTGTAGTTTTCTAACACCCAGAGAGCTGCAAGTTTGACATCCCTGCTATAAAACTGATGGGAAAACAGAACATAGGCAAGATGCAGGGTATCTGGATAAATGTTATTGTGCATTTTACATGTTATTGCCATTAAGATTTTATTAAGCCCCTAGTTAAAATGGGTCAGGAAGGGGGACTCAAAGAAGCATTGTCTCTGTCACTATCACATGATTGAATTCTCCTGCACATGGAGAAAAGGATTAAAGTTTAGCACTAGATTAGATTAAATAGGGATAAATAGCTTTAAGTTATGTTGTCAAACTGTGGCTTGAATATGGTCTGGGAAAATTTCAGGATCTATGTAGTTTACAACTTTTGCAAGGATTGCCAAACCCGAAGCTCTTTAGGGAGGAGATGCAATAGATTTCCCTATTGTAACATACCTGCACTTGTTCCCACGATGTAGTTACCACTTTGTGACCATTATTTTTGTGTGAATGTGAGCAGTAAGTTCTGTTTTTTTGCACAGCTTTAAAGTCACAATTGAAATAATTGAATAATTTTCATGCAAAAAACAAGTGCCGAAATCTTTGGTAAATTTATTGCATCACTATTTACAAAAAATGTTTGGAAGTGACGCAGGCAATGAGAAATGAGTAGTACAAAAACTGCACTAACCTAGTAGTACACTGGGTAGTGTGAGTTTTGAAATTATTTTTTCTGTTAGCTCAGGATATTGCATCCCCCTGTAGATGTTTGAAAACTATAGCTCTCAGCATTCACTAACCACAGAGGGCTGCCAGGGAGTAGTAGTGTTCAAACACCTGGAGGTCTACAAGCCTGGCATCCCTCAACTAGTTTGACTAACTTTTTAGTGTTTTCTAGTGATATTTATGGAAATGGCAACTTAAAAAAGTTGATTGGCTCCTAGAATTGTCTAGCTGGCTTATTTGTTTACCCCAGGCTAGACTACACCTGTAACACTGAAAGGGCTGCAAAACATTATAATTCCAAATAAGACAGAAAATCAGTCAGATATCCATGTTTTGCGTGCTTTGAGGTTTGTTCATGTGATACGTACATAGTGGAGCGTGGTCATGTGCCTGTCAGAAGAATGCACTTAGGACATCTGCTCTTATATTACCATGGTTCTTTCTGACTTTATTTACTGGTACAAATGTCATTGTTACTTTAATAGAAATAAGAGTTCTTTATGAATTATCAGAATGTGTTTAATGTAGGTTGATTGTCATTTCATTTACATTTTAAAAACTACAGAACAAAATGATATTCCCATGTAATAACATACTTAGGACGATGCACGAAGAGGCGCACCACTCCACTTTAAGTCACACTAACCGATGTTATATCGGTTTGCATGACTTACTTTTTCATTGTGGCGGCTGAGTGACAGACACAGAAGTTAACCACACAGTTGCCGCAAGCAATGTTATATGCCGAAAGCAGCAAAATATTGTGGCACTTTAAACGCCAGCTAATAGCTGGCATTAAAAGTGGCGAAATAGATACTAGCACTTAGTTATGCACCGAGAGCCGCTATAGCCATATAGCATCGCCGGCGTATTTGTGCAGGGTTGCCGATAGCAACTCTCGGTGCATCAGGCTGTTAGTATTGTGTCTTCAGATCCAATTTTGCATTTTTTCTGAAGACATTACTGACATCTAGGAATATTGTTTTGCTGCTTTAGTTCTTGTAAGCAAGAATCAGTGGAAGTCTCCCCATGGATTATGCTGTATTCAGAAAGGTATGCATCTTCAGAAATAAAAGTTCTTTCCATTTACCTCCAAGTTTTTTGTGTTTTTTTGGTAGTTCAGATAGTTTTAAATTGACTATCTTTCACATAAAAATAGTTTTACTAAACAGTCTGTTTTAGGTTATCAAATGTGAGTTTGGAATCAAATTGGTCATGTGGTTCCTGAGATTAAAAAAATAGCTTTTGGAACTAAATGCTGCTTTAGTGTTAAGATAAAACAAATCAATTAATTAAGCAGGAAGACTTCACATACTGTATATACTTGAGTATAAGCCGTGTTACCTATTTTTGCCTGAAAAATTAGGAAACACGATTGACTCAAGTATAAGCTGAGGGTTGAAATTATCACTACTACTGCCTTCTGATTCTGTATTATTCTGAGGCTTAAGTTGCCCATTAAATGGACAGCAGAATTCCCATACAGTAGTCCTATACAGTAATAACCATACTGGATTTGGCTATTACTGTATGGGACTAATGCATGGGAAATCTGCTGAATCAGAAGGCAATCTTTTCATTCTCCTCATCCAATATTGTTTTGAGGCATTAAAGGGCATGTCCACCCCCAAAACTATAATCCCCCCAACTACTGGCCCCACCATGTAGTGTAGTTTAATCCTTACCTCACATCCCAACTCCATCTGGTTCTCCTGTAGTCCCCCCCCAAAGTTCCAAAAACTGACCACCAGGAGGCTAGCAGGTCCATATAGGACACTGCCTGCTACCTGGCCTCCCGGAGATTCCTGCCATGCGTGCTGCAGCCCTTCTCCCCCCTCCCTCCCCCTCCCTCTCCCTCCCTCTCCCTCCCGTTCTGCTATCCGTCCCCCTAGCGTTAAACCCCTTCTGCTATCCCTTCCCCTATGTCCCCCAGCCCCAACCGCATACTTTTTATTTTTAAAAAGCTCCCCAATGTTTTACTTACCTCTCCGCTTTCCTACGCGGAAGTGAGCTGCCGGCAGCCGCGTCCGTGATTGGCTGCCGCTCAGCCAATCACAGACGCGGCTGCCGGTCCCGCCCCTCTGCTTGCATTTCCTCACAAGCAGAGGGCCGGGAGCGCGGCGCAGGAAAGAAGGGAAGGTAAGTAGAGTTTGGGGGGCTTTCTAAAAAAAAAATTTATGCGGTTGGGAGCCCAGGGGGGATTACATATTAAATTTTTTATTTTAGGGTGGACATAGCCTTTAATTGCCCTTTAAAATGGACAGCAGAATTCCTATATAGTAGTCCCACACAGTACCATAACAGCCAAATCCAGTACTGTAGCCCCCATTTCCTTGGCACACCAGATGTTTGGAAACTACAACTCCCAGCATGCTTTGTTTGCTGGCAGTTGTAGTTTCTAAACATCTGTAGTGGCAAGACCATATATGGTACCGGTAGACCCCCAAACAACAAAAAAGAGGCTTACCAGTCCCACTGACTGCATGCTAAGTGTAAGTAAGTGCTTTTCACTTACTTTTTTTGTCCTTCAGGAAGCTTTAGGAGGAGACCCCTCGGTCCGGTCTCCATACAGAATGCAGCACTGCCGGCCTCCTCCTGAAGCTTCCAAAAGGACAAAAAAAGTAAGTAAACAGTACTGCTTTTATACAGGACTGACAACTCCAAGGTGACTTAAGATTATATTGTATTATAATGTGAGTGGGTGTTATTTCTTTCTTTATTTGTTTTCAGTACCATAGCAATGCTGTCATTTTTAAAGTAAATAAGAAAAAGAAACAGACTGATTTTACTTTTTTGACAACCACAGGTCAACCAGTGGTTTTTACCTGTGAAGCAGAGAGAGAGGACTGATGCCTTTCCTATGAGTTGGTGTCATGCGATCTGCTCTCTGCAAGCAGAATACATTGTGGGTAAAAATAATTAATTAGTTACGGAGGATTAATCCTGGTTGAATTGAGGTTCTGAAAAAAAAAAAGTCTTTTACTAATTTACTATTATAATGACCGTTTTACTTTTTAAACATTATTGGGTTGAAACAGAGGATGGCCAGAAGAATATGTGAGCTGCAGTGGACCATTTCTTTAATAATCCTTAAAAATTCTGAATGAATTGAGAAAGCCAGTCGGATTACTAGCGAAAGGTCTTCAAGAACTAAACTTCAAGTGCAGTTGATCGGAGTAGCACAAGATATTAAAGCCACTAAACGTTACTGTTTTTCTGGCATGATTTTTCTCCACAGCAATAAATCTTCCATGACCCCATCTATTAAGTTTTCCGATCCGAAGACACTGAGCAGAGAGAGAGAGTTGCACAACTGCCTATGACTCCTAGGAAAGGCATGCACTCTTCTCTATCCGCTAAGTGCAACAGCCAGACCGGAAACTGAGTCGCAGAAGTTTTTTGGCTGTGGGAAAAGAGTAATGGTTAGTGTCTTTAATAATTTACCAAACTAGGCATGTTTAAGTTTGTTTAGTGTTTAGCCCCACTTGAGCGCACAGGAGAACACAAAATCGAAATGAGGCGCGATCAGCACTACCAGTAGCGCAATCGGATTGCAAATTGCCACATGAAACACGCTAGTGGGGCCTAGCCCTTAAAGGAGAACTAAACCCAATTTTTTTACACACCAGAGTCTAAACATATCACCTCTAAAACACCAATCAACGGAATCAAGTGACTGGCCACACCCCTTGCCTAATCTGTGCTAAAAAAGGATTGGTCTAAGCACATGTAAAGGACACAATGGTCAGTGACCACACTGGGTGATAAAACACAAACCCCAAGCTAGAAAGGTAAATATCCTAATAACCATATCAAAATGAGAGGTGAGACACAGATTACTGCTTTTATATTAAATGATTACTATGGTGTGTATAAAGTTTATTTGAAAAACAGTTAAACTGAAAAGTACTTGGGACAGGGATATAGGATTGGTAATTCCTAACTCCCGATATTGTTTCTGTGAGGAGCACCAGCCCAAATAAAACTGATTCTGCCCCTCTTTTTCCTGACTTCAGCACTATCTTTACAGGATTAGCACAGGACTAGCCTGGCAAATGAAATCTGTACGTGCTGTAGCTCCTAAATGGAACAATATTGTGAGGTAGGAATAATCAATCCTACCTTCTAGATAAAGTATAGATATCCTTTAAGGTGCTCTTCCTTCTGAAAGAGTGTTTAAGTTGTCCTTTAAGTCGGCAAATACAAATAGTTAAAGGGCATGTCCACCACCAAAACTATAATACCCCCACTACTGGCCCTACTGTGTAGTGTAGTAAAATCCTTACCTTACATCCCAGCTCCAAATGGTTCTCCAGTAATCCCCCCTCAAAGTCCAAAAAACTGTCCACCAGGAGTACTGCAGAGTCCATATAGGACTCTGCCTCCTGTCTCTCCTCCGGGAGAATTTTGCCATGCGCAGAAGAGCCCTCCCTCTCCCTCCCGTTTTGGTCTCCCTCCCCCTAGGGTGAAACCCCTTGGCTGTATGTTAGTGCTTCCCCCCCTAGCCCCAACCTCTATAATAAAATTATCAGAGACTGCCCCGAACTCTACTTACCTTACCTCTTTCCCCCCCTACCTTTCAGTCAATCACAAACGCCACTGCTGGTCCCGCCCCCTGCTTGCAGTTCCGTGCAAGCAGAGGGCCGGGGCAATGCGGCGGAGGAAAGAGGTAAGGTAAATAAAGATTGGGGGAGTTTCTAATGATTTTATTATAGCGGTTGGGGCTGGGGGGGAAGCCCTGCTATATGTTAAAATTTTTTTTGAAAGGGTGGACCCTTTAAAATAGACTAAAGAGGCCAAAAAAACACACACAGTTTTTACTAAAGAAAAAAACAAAAACTTTTTATTCAGGACCTTCGGTATTATAAGAAATAATACACTCCATTACCACCGCTATAATATAAGGATATAAAGTAACTTTGGAGTTCCCTGCCTTTGGCCTAGTGCTTTTATATCTTCAGGGAACTCCTCTAAGACTTTATATCCTTATATTACGCAGTAATCCCATATGTTTGTTCATTTATTTAAAGAGCAACAGTCGGTTACAGCTGATGGAAATTTTCCATCAGGAATGACCGTATAGATGGCTATAGTAAATTGCCATCTGTGTTGGTTGTTTTTGGCCCCAACACCTTGCCAATATTTAGTAAAAATACTGTTGAATTCAATTTTTTTTTTAGTATCTGGCATTTGTATGGCCACTTTCACTGTTGATGTAAGCTTCCTTGGACTGTTCAGTACATTTTACATCATTAGTGGTTAAAAGGGCATCTCCATCCTCAATATTAAATTTTGATATAATGTTGGCCATCCCTTCCCACCCCCAACCGCTATATTAGTTGCATAAAAAAAGAACTATAATGCTACTTAAACCCCTCGCTCCAGCGGCGTTCTGATCCGACTCCCTGCTTGCTGTAACTACAAGCAGGGGGCCGGTGGCTACCAGGTATAGAGAATGCAGCGGGAGTGAGGAGCTGTAAGTAGAGCTGTGATTCTTTTTTTTTTTTTTACACATCTAATATAGCAGTTGGGGGTGGGAAGGCATGGCCAACATTATATCAAAAAGATTTTACGGTAGGAGAAAGGCGGTAACCTTTCACACAGGAAGACAGCTAAATGTGTAAGTCCATTTATTTTTCACATATATTTTCCAGAGACAACAGGTACAACATCACAGGGCAGATAGTGACTCCAGGTCCACCCGCCTGACGTGTTTCGTGGGTCAAACCCACTTCCTCAGAGGCTCACAGACTGGCCAGACCCGGGCCTTGGCCAGTTGAACGGCCTACCTGATACCAGACCCATAGACCCCAAGCAGCTCAAACCAAGGAGGGGTTCCCGCGCAGGGACGTGGGACCCCTCTGCCAACACCAGACCCTCACCCAACGGCCTGTCTAACCACACAGACATCCTTTAAGACTGGAAGAAAAGATGTTTAGTCTTCAAGTTCAGAAAGGGTTTTTTACTGTGAGAACGGTAAAACTATTGATCTTCCATTGGAAGTGGGGATGGCAGGTTCATTGGATAGTTTAAAAAAAAAAAAAAAAATGGATGAGTTTCTAAAAATAAAGAATGGTGCATGTTACTAGTATTGATACAGGGACATTTCCGATTGCCAGTCAGGAAGGAATTAATCCCCTTCTTACTGATCTTACTGGCCTTTCTCTGGATGAACTTTTTTTAAAGAGAAAAGTTATTACATTGTACTCGTAGGTCTATAGATATAAACTCTGGCGGTCAATTTTGGCATTTTGGTGATGTTATTTGAACCGGGGGAGGTGTAGGTTGGGAAGGGATCTTTTAGGAAAGGTACAACTTGGATATGAGGAAAGAGAGTGGGGAGGGGAATACTGTTCCAGAGTAATAAGTTATAACATCAATTCTTTTTCTATCTAACATAACTTTAAGGTCTGAATTAAAAGCATACCTATAATCGCTTTAAGTATAGAAGAAGAGGTATGGAGCTGAGGAAGCAAACTAGCATAAGCAGTCAATTGCAGGCACTCTTTCACTCACCCTTTATGACCCAGGTGCTACTGTGTGATCCACATTATATATCTCCAGAAGTATTCAGTGCACACTTGGGAACCTTTTAACAATTTTTATTGTATACACACATTCATATCTGTGTCACTGCAACTTTTTGGTCCTGGACACGGACCTTTCTCAAGCCTGACAGCAGAATTCCCATACAGTAATAACCATACTGGATTTGGCTATTACTGGATGGGACTTTTGCTGTCCATTTAAAGGGCAACTAAAGCCTAAACTAAAGGAGGCAGTTGTGGTCCTATTTTCTACCCTGGACTCGAGTCAATCATGTTTTACTCCTTTTCCAGGTAAAAATAGCTACCTCTACTTATACTCAGGTCAACTTATACTCTAGTATATACGGTATATCCAACTTCTAAATTCCAACAGCTATATTGTATGCTCCCGATCGCCCTCTTCCATGGGTCCCATTACCAATGTTCCCTCTCATTTATAATTGAATGTGTGCGCATAAATAAATTGCAGGCCTGCAGTGTTGTGTATGACTACTTTGTCATATAAATAATCCACAAATGCTACATTTTTGTCCATTTTTTAAATTGTTGCTCCGTGTAAATGCAAAGTACTAGGCTGTTTCCAATGGGAGGCCAATATACTCCTAGCTGCTGCACAGATGTAATAACAGTGCACAACAGTGCTACATGCTTTGTGCCCTACTACATTCCCACCAGGTCTGCTAATTCTCCACAACCACGAAAGCACACCTCCAGGTAACTTGGGTTCATTCTACAATTTTATTTTGCTATATTTGCTATAGCCCTGCCCCCATTGTTGCTTATTTTTATATGCTCCCGTGTTAGTCTATATATGCATTCACTTTGCTGCAATATCCCTATTCAATGTTGGAAGTAAAGGAAAATCACCCCATCTTGTGGTTGGGTGTTAACGGATTAATTTCAGGTCTGAATCATGACTGGTTCAGATGCTGGTTCACCCATATTATTGAAGAAGTGGCTATTTTAAATGAGCCCTATTTGTCTGAAAAACATGCACTGCCCTTCACTCGTTCTTTATGGAAATCCAAATTACACAGGTTTACCCCTTCCCCCTCACAAAGCTTAACTGCAGTGATTGCAACTAGCAAAAAATGATTTATTGGAGAAAGGATTTAGAAATGTTGTGGCCTGCCAGTTCTTTCCATACCACCTGTAGTTTTGGAAGACAAGAGGAAGGAGATTTAAAAAAAACCTTTTTCTGTTAACAATCAATTCAAAATGGGGGCGTGGCCTGGTGTGAGACAGGTCACAGGCTAGCAGATCTCCGCTTGAACCACAAATCCTGGCACCATCCTGAGGGGAAACAACAACCCACCCCAATACCCTAAAACGCCCCTAAAGAAGAGGCACTAACCACTGGCACGGCCATCGGCCTCCCACAACAGAGATCCGGACCACGCGACCTGAACCACCACGTGGCCCACCCGGGGACTCAGCCATCCTTGCACCGCAGACGGGCAGTGGCGGGGTACGGACCGGGGGGATGACCCCGCAACAAACTGTAAGTTACATCCCCCGCTGCTGGACACCCAGCTGGCGGTGAACTGGTGGTGTGCCGGGGCCGCAGCGACCACGTGGCATAACCTGAGGGGAGGCCCCCACACCGGAATAAGGGGCCCATTGACCAGAACCAAACTGCTGCATATGGGATAGCCTACCCGACACTGACACCACAATCACTTCTGGGACAGAGACCGGGGGGGGTACCCTTGAACCGAGGGGCGGACCCCTCCCACCAGACCTGGCCTTGGCCAGTTGAACGGCCTACCTGATACCAGACCCATAGAACCCAAGCAGCTCAAACCAAGAAGGGGTTCCCGCGCAGGGACGTGGGACCCCTCTGCCAACACCAGACCTCACCCAATGGCCTGTCTAACCAGCACCGGAGCTCCATTGCCCACGTGGTGCGTACCAGTGGAGAGGCCCCGCACGAGGACGAGGGCCCCTCTTGCCGTGACCGGCACCCGGCCGGGACACAGTGGACCCCCCTGGCGACGCACTCCAGACCACTGAGGGGGAGGGAAGCTGCCTCACCCCTGATTGGGAGCCCAAACCCAGCTTGCCCAACATATAGAGACTACCAGCCAGGGGAAACCCATCGATACACCAGGACACCTTACCCCTAAATACCACCATGTAGACTCTTTGTCGGCACCAAACACTGACAAGTGCCACATCAGGGGGACTGACCCTGAATTACAAATACACTCAACCGAACAGCCAACCTAACCAGCAGCAGGCTACACAAGCCGTTCCAATTACCAAAGTGAAACAAAGATACCACAGACTACCCTATACACCCCAACTCCCTGACGCCATGTCTCCCAAAAGACACTAAGACCATGGGGGCAGGGAATCCGTTAACAATCTTGAAAGGTTTCGCTGTCAAGATACTGCAGGACCGCTGCTTGCTCTGACACAGCGGTCGAAAAATCCTCTTCACCACAACCAGACGCATCGTCTAAAGTCCTAGAGGCGATTGCCACCTGCCAATCTACCCTGACCTCGAAGTTAGAGGAGGTTAAAACGGACATTTCTGTGCTGCGCCAAGATTTCAAAATCTCAGAGAGCGAGTTACAGAAACTGAAACCCGTATCATATTCATTGGAACAAGATCTACCCCCACTACAACAAAACTAAACGACCACCATGCCACAATCCTCCATTCTAGCCAAACAAGATGACCTAGAAAACAGACACCAACGCAGCAACCTCCGTTTGTGGGGCTCCCCGAAAAAGCAGAGGGCTCCAATCCCACCACATTCTTAGAAGAGCTTCTAATAATCACCTATGGCAGAGACAAATTCTCCAATACCTTCGTGGTGGAGAGGGCCACGGAGTGCCACCCCACCCCGACCTCCCCCCCCCCCCCCCCCAGGAGCCCCCCAGAACCTTCATCGTCGTACTCCGGCTTACAGAGAAAGGGGAACATCGCCTTCCAAAACTCCACATTTCAGCCTACCCGATTTCTCCTTGGAAATCCAAAGAAAACGCCGACTACGTACAGCCAACATCAAATATGCAATGCTATTTCCAGCTAACTCCGAATTATCGACCAAAACACAACCCTCTTTTCACCACCCCAACCGGGCCTCCGTGTGGCTGGACTCCCGTGAGGACGCACTCAAACAGAACCTAAGCAACAGGAAGCGTAACCAGATTCGTGGTTGGTCCGAACTAACACTACCAAACAGATAAGTGCCTCAACATAGCTAAACAAACTAATACTGTACCGTAAATAAGGTTTAAACTGACACTATACTGTTCCTTCCACCTTCTGAACTTTTCTCCATCTGCATATAGGCCCCAAGTCACCCCCCCCAACACACCCTTGATACCAAATTCAACCCATGACCTCCTAAACAATGAACTCTCAATATCAGCTCCTCTCCCTCCCCCTACCCCCTCCCACCTCCCCAGTATCTTCACATCAAGTGGACCACAGCTCAGGTACTTTCAAGAATTGTAATACCCCAGTTAAATTACCTCGACCGCCGCACCGACCAAGTGTCAGCGGAAAAACTTTCTGCCCCAATAGAACGAAAATTTGCTTTTCATAGACCAGCTCGGTCTAAACTGTTGTTTTTTGCATTTACAGCCCACATTAATGGTTAAATGTGGAGCCGGTTATATGTATGTTTATAGCACTGTTCTGTCTATTAATAATTTAAGCCTACGCTTTTTGGTTTTTTGGTCACTTCACTGCTTCCTTAATCTTATGTATAAAATGTATGTTGAGTGTACGGTGGGCTCCCGGTCCAGCCTCAATTGCCCTAATGTAAGCGATGACACCTAATCAACTCAGAAATCTGACATGGAACGTCAGAGGACTTCAGAACAAGTGCACAGCGCACAGTGATCTTACAATATGTTAAAAAGCAGCAGGCCGATATAACAGTCCTACTTGAGACCGATTTATATGGCCATCAACAACTAGTCCTTAAAAGACCCTGGGTCAGATGGGTGTACCACTCACAATTTACCACCTCCTCTAGAGGAGTAGCAATACTTATTGCCAAATCATTGCAATTTGAACTGTTGGACTTGAGGCTGGACCGCCGAGGCACCTATGTCTTACTATATGCTAAAATTAAATCCAGACCGCTAATTGTTCTAGACTGTCAGCACTACATGCAGGCACACAGTTCCTGGTGGAGCACCCTAATGTCCCATCCATATGGTTGGGAGATTTCAATATGGTGACAAATCTTACCCAGGATCGCCTACACCCCCCAGACTGGGTCCCACCCCCCACTTCCACTACCGGATTCGGCAAATTTATGCAATCACTGCACATGGTTGACGCCTGGCGCAGCCAACATCCTAACACCCGAGCATACTCATGTTTCTCGAGTACCCATAACACTAAGTCCCGCATAGATAACATCTTCATCCACACCACCCTACTACCAAGGTTACATAATACTGGAATGTCAGCCAGGATTCTATCCGACCACATACCCTGCTGGGCCGAAATAGATTGGACCACTTCCTTCCCCCCCCAATACGATGGAGACTGAACCCTTTCTGGCTCAGATTAATTTCCGAGGAGGATGATCTTTCTGCAGAGTGGATGGAATTCTTTGCCAGAAACAAAGGCACCGCCGGTGCACAATTTGTCTGGGATGCCTTTAAAGCCCATGTCAGGATGTCGCTTAGCTCTGTTATCAACAAACTGAAACAAAAGTCCGCACAACTGGAAAGAGACGCTACTAGAGCACTCCAAGCTGCCCAAACTGAGTTCCTTAGGAACCCCACCCCCGAGACAGCAAATGCTTTAAAACTTCAGGCCAGAGAACCCGACAAAATATATGAGAACAAAGCCAATAAAAACACTTCATTTCCGCTCCCATTCCTATTTTCAGCACGGGGAATGATGTGGTAGACTCCTGGCCTATATGGTAAACAACAAGCATAAACCACCTACAGTTATCACACTACATACCCCCAGAGGCCAAATAATTAATGAGCCCTATGAGGTCGTGGAATGTCTGGCCAAATACTATGCCGACTTATACTCCACAATCCTGGAACATACCCAAGAGGAGATCCATAATTTTCTAAATGATATCCCACTCCCAAAACTACCCCCTGAAGCATGCAGAGAACTGGAGGCTCCAATTATTGAGATAGAAATCCAACAAACCATAACTACACTAACTCATAACAAAACCCCAGGCACCGATGGCCTCCCCTCTGAATTTTATTCCACCTATCTCGAAACTCTATCACCAAAGCTGTTAAACCTCTACAACCTAAAAAAACCCTACACTACCAACCTATATTCTCCACAAGACTATCCCTCCAACCATGCAAGAAGCCCTAATTATACTTATTCCTAAAACAGGAAAGGACCCTTTACCCCCCTGAGTCCTACAGACCCATCTCCCTCCTGCAAACCGATGTTAAAATACTGCAAAACTCCTGTCACTTAGACTTAATAAATATATTACCACATTTATCCCCCCAGATCAACTGGATTTATACCCCGTAAAAACAACCACAAAACCAGTGACCGGCACCCGGCCGGGACACAGTGGACCCCCCTGGCGACGCACTCCGACCACTGAGGGGAGGGAAGCTCCTCACCCCTGATTGGGAGCCCACCCCGCTTGCCCAACATATAGAGACTACCACCAGGGGAAACCCATCGATACACCCAGGACACCTTACCCCTAAATACCACCATGTAGACTCTTTGTCGGCACCAAACACTGACAAGTGCCACATCAGGGGGACTGACCCTGAATTACAAATACACTCAACCGAACAGCCAACCTAACCAGCAGCAGGCTACACAAGCCGTTCCAATTACCAAAGTGAAACAAAGAAACCACGACTAACCCTATACACCCCAACTCCCTGACGCCATGTCTCCCAAAAGACACTAAGACCATGGGGGCAGGGAATCCGTTAACAATCTTGAAAGGTTTCCTGTCAAGATACTGCAGGACCGGCTGCTTGCTCTGACACAGCGGTCGGAAAATCCTCTTCACCACACCCAGACGCATCTGTCTAAATGTCCTAGAGGCGATTGCCACCTGCCAATCTACCCTGACCTCGAAGTTAGAGGAGGTTAAAACGGACATTTTCGTGCTGCGCCAAGATTTCCAAACTCAGAGAGCGAGTTACGAAACTGAAACCCTTATCATTCATTGGAACAATCTACCCCCACTACAACAAAACTAAACGCCCACCATGCCACAATCCAGTCCATTCTAGCCAACAAGATGACTAAAAAACGACACCAACGCAGCAACCTCCGCTTTTGGGGCTCCCCCGAAAAGCAGAGGGCTCCAATCCCACCACATTCTTAGAAGAGCTTCTAATAATCACCTATGGCAGAGACAATTTCTCCAATACCTTCGTGGTGGAGAGGGCCCACGAGTGCCACCCCGACCCTCCCCCCCCCCCCCCCCAGGAGCCCCCCAGAACCTTCATCGTCGTACTCCGGCTTACTAGAGAAAAGGGGAACATCGCCTTCCAAAACTCCACAATTTCAGCCTACCCAGATTTCTCCTTGGAAATCCAAAGGAAAACGCCGACTACGTACAGCCAACATCAAATATGCAATGCTATTTCCAGCTAGACTCCGAATTATCGACCAAAACACAACCCTCTTCTTCACCACCCCAACCGAGGCCTCCGTGTGGCTGGACTCCCGTGGAGGACGCAACTCAAACAGAACCTAAGCAACAGGAAGCGTAACCAGATTCGTGGGTTGGTCCGAACTAACATTCTACCAAACAGATAAGTGCCTCAACATAGCTAACAAACTAATACTGTACCGTAAATAAGGTTTAAACTGACACCATACTGTTCCTTCACCTTCTGAACTTTTCTCCATCTGCATATAGGCCCCAAGTCACCCCCCCCAACACACCTCTGATACCAAATTCAACCCATGACCTCCTAAACAATGAACTCTTCAATATCAGCTCCTCTCCCTCCCCCTACCCCCTCCACCTCCCCAGTACTTTCACATCAAGTGGACCACCTCAGGTACTTTCAAGAATTGTAATACCCAGTTAAATTACCTCACCGCCGCACCGACCAGTGTCAGCGGAAAAACTTCTGCCCCAATAAACGAAAATTTGCTTTTCATAGACCAGCTCGGTCTAAACTGTTGTTTTTTGCATTTACAGCCCACATTAATGGTTAAATGTGGAGCCGGTTATATGTATGTTTATAGCACTGTTCTGTCTATTAATAATTTAAGCCTACGCTTTTTGGTTTTTTGGTCACTTCACTGCTTCCTTAATCTTATGTATAAAATGTATGTTGAGTGTACGGTGGGCTCCCGGTCCAGCCTCAATTGCCCTAATGTAAGCGATGACACCTATCAACTCGAATCTGACATGGAACGTCAGAGGACTTCAGAACAAGTGCACAGCGCACAGTGATCTTACAATATGTTAAAAGCAGCAGGCCGATATAACAGTCCTACTTGAGACCGATTTATATGGCCATCAACAACTATGTCCTTAAAAGACCCTGGGTCAGATGGGTGTACCACTCACAATTTACCACCTCCTCTAGAGGAGTAGCAATACTTATTGCCAAATCATTGCAATTTGAACTGTTGGACTTGAGGCTGGACCGCCGAGGCACCTATGTCTTACATATGCTAAAATTAAATCCACCCGCTAATTGTTCTAGACTGTCAGCACTACATGCAGGCACACAGTTCCTGGTGGAGCACCCTAATGTCCCATCCATAGGGTTGGGAGATTTCAATATGTGGACAAATCTTACCCAGGATCGCCTACACCCCCCAGACTGGGTCCCCCCCCACTTCCACTACCGGATTCGGCAAATTTATGCAATCACTGCACATGGTTGACGCCTGGCGCAGCCAACATCCTAACACCCGAGCATACTCATTTTTCTCGAGTACCCATACACTAAGTCCCGCATAGATAACATCTTCATCCACACCACCCTACTACCAAGTTTACATAATCACTGGAATGTCAGCCAGGATTCTATCCGACCACATACCCTGCTGGGCCGAAAATATTGGACCACTTCCTTCCCCCCCCAATACGATGGAGACTGAACCCTTTCTGGCTCAGATTAATTTCCGAGGAGGTGATCTTTCTGCAGTGGATGGAATTCTTTGCCAGAAACAAAGGCACCGCCGGTGCACATTTGTCTGGGATGCCTTTAAAGCCCATGTCAGGATGTCGCTTAGCTTGTTATCAACAAACTGAAACAAAATCCGCACAACTGGAAAGAGACGCTACTAAGCACTCCAAGCTGCCCAAACTGAGTTCCTTAGTGGAAACCCCACCCCCGAGACAGCAAATGCTTTAAAACTTCAGGCCAGAGAAACCGACAAAATATACGAGAACAAGGCCAAAAAAACGCTTCATTTCTGCTCCCATTCCTATTTCCAGCACGGGGAACAATGTGGTAGACTCCTGGCCTATATAGTAAACAACGAGCATAAGCCACCTACACTTATCACACTACGTACCCCCGCTGGCCAAAAAATTAATGAGCCCTATGAGGTCGTGAAATATCTGGCCAAATACTATGCCGACTTATACTCCACAACCCTAGAACCTACCCAAGAGGAGATCCATAATTTCTGAGATAGAAATTCAACATACTATAACTACACTAACTCATAACAAAACCCCAGGCACCGATGGCCTCCTTCCACCTATCTCGAAACTCTATCACCAAAGCTGCTAAATATCTACAACCATCTGTTCCCCACAAAGACTATCCCTCCAACCATGCAAGAAGCCCTAATTATACTTATTCCTAAAACAGGAAAGGACCCTTTACCCCCCTGAGTCCTACAGACCCATCTCCCTCCTGCAAACCGATGTTAAAATACTTGCAAAACTCCTGTCACTTAGACTTAATAAATATATTACCACATTTATCCACCCAGATCAAACTGGATTTATACCCCGTAAAAACACCTCATTGAACACTCGCAGATTATACATGAATCTGTCCACAATCCATAACAATACTGGGACAAGATGTGTAGTCACGCTTGATACGGCCTGTGCCTTTGACTCTGTGGAGTGGCCCTTTTTTGGCAGGTGTTACGAGGCTTCGGGTTTGGACCTAATTTCATAGATTGGCTCCAAATTCTCTACACACACCCCAAGGTGAAAATCTCAGCTAACAATGTAACCTCCCCGGCATTCCCACTAACTAGAGGCACCCGTCAGGGTTGCCCCCTGTCGCCTCTCCTATACACCCTAGTGGTGGAGCCATTAGCTATCTAACTCCACAATCACCCCAACATAAAGAGGCCTCTCCAAAAACAACCTGGAGGAGAAAGTAAGTCTCTACGCAGATGACATGCTACTCTACCTTGCCGACCAAAATTCCTCCTTGGAAGCTGCACTACTAACAATAACTGACTATGGAAAACTCTCGGGTCTCTCAATAAACTGGACAAAATCCCAAATACTACCACTCGATAATTTCCCCCCAGAGGCCCCGTCAAACCCATCCCCCCTGGCCCGGGCAGCAACCATCACTCCCTTAGGAGTGATGGGCCATGCAAATTTAATTAAAATGGTTTTACTACCGAAAATGCTATATATAGCATAGCCCGTACTTATACAACTGAAATACTTTAAAGTTTTAGAATCGCTCCTTAAATCTTTTGTCTGGGGACCCCAACGACACACTCAACTGGGCAACCCTTAAGAACCCCTCAGAACTAGGTGGCCTGGCCATTCCCGACCTCCAACGGTATTATACAGCTGCCCAAGTCTCCCACATATTTCATTGGTCACACGAAGAATCTGACAGAATGCGCACACTGCTTGAAGTCCCCAGCGCCGGCCCACTTTACCCTCCTCAGCCTTGTTGCTAGAGGTTACCAGGGTACGACTCTCATACAAGCATTAAAGACCTGGGATCTAGCGATCAAATCTCTAGGGATACCTAAGATCAATAAATTTACACCACTGAGGTACAATAGGCAGGTGCCTGAGTTTCTGTCTATACCACACCCTGAAATCTGGTTAAAATATAAAGTTGTCCAAATTTCCAACCTTTTAAAAGACAATGCACTTAAAACGTTTGACCAACTACAGCAGGATTTCGAGTTACCTAATAAGATGTTTTTCAGATTCCTACAGGTCAGACATGCTTTCCATACACAATTTAATAATCATTCCCTGATTTTTGAGAAAAAACCCTTAATTGCATCTCTAACTGCAACAACCTCCTCCAGGCTGATCTCAACTATCTACCGCTCTCTCCATCTCCCTACAGCACGATCTCTAGCTTCTGTCAAGAAACAAACATGGGAGTCAGATATTGGCCCAATGACGGGAGAGGAGTGGGAAGAAGCCCTGATCACCCACACTCTGGTCTCCCCCAGAGTATCAGACAGACTAACACAACTTTATATACTCCATAGAGCCTATTTGACCCCAATACAACTCTCACGATACAGAGCAGGGACCAGCCCAGATTGCCCAAAATGTCTGCTTGCCCCTGGTAATTTTTTCCATATGATCTGGGCCTGTCCAAAGATTCAGGGATTCTGGTACCAAATCACGAGGTTTTTACACGATCACATGGGCTCTCCTGTCGGATTTGACCCTAAGGTGTGTCTCCTTGGGATCTCAGAAGAATTAATCCCTGATAGATATATGCGAAAATTTCTTACCGAGACCCTGTACTATGCTAAAAAAACTGATAGCTCAAACTTGGATTCAGGCTACCCCACCCTCCCTAGCGGCATGGAAAGCAGTAATCAATGCAACACTCCCATATAAGAAACTAACATATACCCATCGTGGCTGCCCCACGAAATACACCAAAATCTGGGCCAGATGGGGAACATCCCCCGACACTTGTAATGACTAAAATCACAATGAAAATAGGATTGTCTAGGGGGCAGTGAGTAATTTCAATTTTATATAATAACGACATTTTCAGAGACAGACAAAATTAAGAGATGTTTTATTTTGAATCTATTGTTGTTAGGAAATGTAGGATAACATGTATTGTACACAAAAGTCAGAATGTGTCAAACTGTATATCAAGCAATGTATTTATCAATCTCCTACTGACTGAAGGTCTAAGTTAGTAACAACGGTTAAATTGTCTGTCCAGCATTTATCTAATTCAACGACTGTTTAAAAACTGTTAAACTTTTCTATCTTTGTTTTTCAATAAAATTCCTCCTAACGGAGGGGATTTAAAAAAAAAACAATCAATTCAAAATAATTGGGCTTTTTTTAAAAAATTCTATTTTCTGTTTTTGCAAAAAACTATTTTTCTTCATACTTCAATGTTCATTGGTATAGTATTTGAATGCATTTGAACAACATTTAAGCTGGATAAACACTGTACCAATCTAACAGATGACAAACGTCGCCATCTGTCCTGTGTTAAAGGGCATGTCCACTCCCAAATTTAAATTTATCCCCATACTAGCCCCACTGTACAGTTTAAGAAAATCCTTACCTTACAATCCTGCTCCTTATGGTTCTCCTGCAATCCATGTCCGAAGTCCAGAAAAGTGAAGAGTAGTGTCTGTCTTCCTGTCCAAACATTGCTGCCTTCTGTCTCTCCTCTGCGCACAGGAGCCCTTTCACCCCCCTCCTGATCCCTCTCTTCAAATAACTCCCCTAGCGTAAAAGCTTTTATCCATATTGTGGGGCATACCCTCCCACCCCGAACCGCTAAGTTAAAAGTTTAAAAATCTTTTCCAAACTGTAGTTACAGCTCCCGGCTGCCAGTGTCTTCTCCATTGCTGGCAGCCGCGGCTATCACAGCCTTGGTTGCTGGTCCAGCAGGCAGGGGAGCCGGTCTAGAGCAACGCTGGAACCAGGAACTGTAAGTAGAGCATGGATTTTTTAAGCTTTTAACTTAGCGGTTGGGGGTGGGAGGGTATGCCCTACAATATAAATGAACGTTTCTATGGTGGGTGGAGATGCCCTTTAAAGATGTGGCTTCCCACAGTCTCAAACTGTTCCCCTACTGTAAACATTTGTTGGACCCAGGAACGCTAGTTTTTCTGATACACACATTACCCCATTATCATTATTGTGTGTACCCAGCTTTACAGGGAAATCAATTACATGAAATTTAACAATTGAGCTCTGGAAAAATCTGGAATCCATTCTACTTTCATATTTCAATTAAAAAATGTTCTGTAAACTGGTAAAACAGTAAATAATTTAAAAGCTATGAAAACAAAAAAAATATATCTTAATCTATAAATGAATACATGTTACAGGTGTACCCACCTTAACAATTGCAGATTCTGTCTGTCATCTTTGACAGAAGGGAGTACACACAGTCACAATCTCCCTACAATTGCAGCCAAATCCCTATACCTTAGTACAGGGAGCTGACCGCGAACAAAGGAAATTTTTCTTCCAAAACGACTGTTCCTGACATGTGTCAGAAACAATCGTTTCGGCCATACACACTTTACCAATAAAGGGCCAATCCCTTCAGTACCAGGAATGTTTACCCAGCTTAAGTTAACCTTTATCGAGTTTACAAAAATGGAAATTAAGTTGGTGATTTTTACTAGGGATCTTTTGGCATCAAGTCCTGTTCTTCATAAATGTGCTTTCTGTAAACTGTATCCAGTTGTATGTTTCAGCAGCTAGTTTCTGCAATTTCTGTATTTTTGTTTCCTTAAATTGGACTGTAACTTTATGCCCCCTTTTAAGCTACGTTCATCTTTGTTAACAAGTACAGTTGAGCTTGGTTTCTCTACATGTTATATGTGACTGTTTTCTTCCTTATAAACATTTTTGCATTTGTTAAGCTCAGCCATTAGTGATGTGATGAAAAGTTTATGAGGCAAGAAACATCCTGTACCCTCCCACTCTGGTGGATCCCAGGAAAAGGATATTCAAGGGAGGAGGGGCAGTCTGCGTTAACGTTATGAAATAATGAACTTCGCTTCCTGAGCCCTTATGACACTTGACATGCACGTTCAGAGCAGTTTATTCTATACTTCAGTGTAATCTTTACTATTGTTAAGGACATTAAATGGATAACAAACATGCTGTTCAAGTCAATTCTAAATATGGTTTCACATTACACAAAATATTATGTCCTTGCTAATTCATAATCAAGTTAATCTCACCCAAACTGAGATTGTTGTACTTGCCTATGTCCCCCCTGAAGCCCTGGATTACTGACTAGTTCTCTGTGCACTGGTATGCAGTCATTGCCCATGATATCACCATCACAGCTGTGACTGACCACTGCTACCAGGAAGAAGAACTGGCACATGGAGAGGACCAATAGAGATTAGGAGGTATACAGCACTTCATGGACAGCAGGAACAAACTTAAATATAACAGAGTTGTTGGGTGGTTCTTGAAATTATTAATTGAGCTGGGGGGATCTGGACATGTAGATAAACTATGGTCGCACACCGAAGAAACTTTTAAGAACTTTTATTGAACCAACACATCAAACACACAATGTTTCGGGGGCTCCTCCCCCTTCATCAGGTGTGTGTTTGATGTGTTGGTTCAATAAAAGTTTCTTTGGTGTGCGACCTTCCATAGTTTATCTGCCAGTTTGGATTTATTAACCTTCTAGGGGTAAGGGTGGGAAGGATCTGCACTCCTTCTGTGGATGTGCATAGGGAATCTATATCAGGGATCTGGATCTTTAAAGGAAAACTATAGCCTTAAACACATTTCCTGTCTTATTGCCCAGAAATTGCTGACTAAAATCATGTATCATTAATTTCTTTTTCTCTATCTTAAAGGGCAAATGTGGTCTCCAAACAAGTTAATGTTAAATGAAAGCCTGCAGTATTTTGTTTATAATGAGCCATCAATCACATCTCTGTCTTCACACTGTGAGAAATGATATCGAAGGTGAATGTTCAAACTTCCAGCTTCCAGCAGGTTTAGTGACATCACCTTACCTCTGGTAGCCCCTCTGCCCCGGGTGAGAAGCATGATCAGTAAAGACTTACAGGGAGATTCAATAAAAGTTCTTATCGTTTAAAATGGTGCTAATTTTGCCCCAACCAATCAGATCTTATTTAACAGCTAAAATCTGATTGGTTGGGGCAAAACTAGCACCATTTTATACAATAAGAACTCTTATTGAATAACCCTGTTAATGCTGGGGAAATCAGGAACTACCTGGGAGAAAAATTGACAGTTGAGAAGGAGAGCCTATTAATGCAGACAGGCTGGTCACATGACTACAAGCTAGTCACATGGCTGAAAACAGGAAGCGTTCAAGCAGGAAGTAATATTGCTGAACCTTTCCAGCAATAAATTCTCACATATTTTATCTAGACATGTGATTTAGGTTTTATTTTGAAGGTATGATGGAAGGGTTTTTATATAATCCTTACTAGTTTGAAAGAATTGGAGACCACAGTTACCCTTTAACATAGGTAGATATGAAGTATTTGTTTTTGGACAGCTCCTTTATTCTCTGGATGAGGCATATTAATACTGACCATACACTTATTAGATAACCGGATTCACACCCCTCCTGCACTTTCCTGAGACCACCTTAAAGATCACCATTCTCCTGCACTTCCCTGAGACCACAGTAAACTCCTCCGAGCACCTGTTTCAGGGTTGAAATCCTGTCCTAGGGACAGACCTGACCGTGCTGCCCCCGGAATGCCCACTCTCCACCATGCCCTCATCACGCCTCACTGTGTGACCTCTGAAGACCATTAATTGGTAAACCAAGACACTCGTGTGCAGGATCATTGGAAGGGGTGCATCCCTAATTAGTTTAAGGTTGCATTTCCACCTGTTGGCAATGGCTAGATTGCATGTAACCTGGAAAGTATAATATGAGTAAATTAGAAGTTTGTAAGGATTTTCTTTTTATAGTGTACATATGGAAAAGCTGTGAGCTTCCATATATCAGACTATTCTTTTAGTATGAAAAATCTGCCCATTTCCTCATCCCACTTGTGCATTTAAAGGGATACTAAACTGAAAAAATGACTTGCCTTTATCTTTTTCTATATTTTTAGTGCTGTAAGGAACTTGATCCCTGTCACTAGATATCCTCGTGTCCTGTTCAGCTCACTCCTAGTTAGTATGCATGTCTCCTCTCTATGTGTCCACCCCCTTCCAAAACTGAGGCACAGCTAGAGTGTGGAGCATGTGCAGTGGAGATGATCAGTGCCCCCCTACAGCCAATTTTGTGTTTTAGTGAAAGTAAAACTACTTAACTGTTTTGCAATGGGAAGGTAAGCAGCACTGGGAGCTGTATTAAACTGCTTGAATCAATTAAGATTTTTTTTAGCTGTTTCTTTTTAGGAGTTTGAAGGTGTGTGTTTATGGGGGGAACTTTGTAATTGAGCAAACTGCAGAAACAGATAATACTTATTCTTTTTCCTGATACTAATGCTAGATTAATTAGCCATGCAGTGACGGAGAAATAAGCTTTACTACTACTACTACATGTAGTGTGCCAGGGGGAGGGGCTGGGTGATTAAAGGGAAACTGTGGTCCAAAAATGACTTTAGATAAATTGATAGGAATTGCTCTCCTGAGAATTTTTACAATATATTTTCATTGTTTATTTTACATAATTATGAAGATATTTACATTTTTGTGTGTGATATGGCAGCAGCATCACCAGGTCCTCTGCACTTCCTGCTTCCTTCTCTGATTTTTTTGCCCTGTGTCTCCTCCTCCTCTTGCAAGCCCCCCTGGTTCCTCCCACTCATGGACCCCATGGCCCCTCCATTTGCAGGCCCCGCTTGGCCCCTTCCCTTACAGCCCCATGTGGCCCTGCCCACTCACGGGTGGCTTAGCCCACCCACTCGCTGGAAGCCTTCTTCCTTATAGAATCTATTTCTTACATGCATTTAAATGCAACTTACTAATGAAGTATCTTCAATGTATAGGTGTACCGGCACACAGAAACTGCCCATGCCTTTCTCACACGCGCACACACACACACAGAAACTGCCCATGCCTTTCTCACACACGCACAGAAACTGCCCATGCCTTTCTCACACACGCACCGAAACTACCCATGCCTTTCACACACACGCACCGAAACTGCCCACGCCTTTCACACACACGCACCGAAACTGCCCACGCCTTTCACACACACACACGCCCAAACTGCCCACGCCTTTCTCACACACGCACCCGAAAACTGCCCACGCCTTTCTCACACCGCACCGAAACTGCCCACCCTTTCTCCACCACGCACCGAAACTGCCCACGCCTTTCTCACACACGCACCGAAACTGCCCACGCCCTTTCTCACACACGCACCGAAACTGCCCACGCCTTTCTCACACACGCACCGAAACTGCCCACGCCTTTCTCACACCACACCCGAACTGCCCACGCCTTTCTCACACCCGCACCGAAACGGCCCAGCCTTTCTCACACACACGCACCAACTGCCCAGCCTTTCTCACACACGCACCGAAACTGCCCATGCCTTTCTCACCACACGCACCGAAACTGCCCTGCCTTTCTCACACACGCAACAAACTGCCCATGCCCTTCTCGCACGCACGCACCGAAACTGCCCATGCCCTTCACCACGCACCACAGAACTGCCCATGCCCTTCACGCACGCACGCACAGAAACTGCCCATGCCCTTCACGCACGCACGCACAGAAACTGCCCATGCCCTTCACGCACGCACGCACAGAAACTGCCCATGCCCTTCACGCACGCACGCACAGAAACTGCCCATGCCTTTCCACGCCACGCACGCAAAAACTGCCCATGCCTTTCACGCACGCACGCACAAAACTGCCCATGCCCTTTCACCACAAAACTGCCATGCCTTTCACGCACACGCACAAAACTGCCCATGCCTTTCACGCACGCACGCACAGAAACTGCCCATGCCTTTCACGCACGCACGCACAGAAACTGCCCATGCCTTGCACGCACGCACGCACAGAAACTGCCCATGCTTGCACGCACGCACGCACAGAAACTGCCCATGCCTTCACGCACGCACGCACAGAAACTGCCCTGCCTTTCACGCACGCACGACAGAAACTGCCCTCTTTCCGCACGCACCACAAAACTGCCCATGCCTTTCACGCACGCACGCACAGAAACTGCCCATGCCTTTCACGCACGCACGCCCAGAAACTGCCCATGCCTCACGCACCGCACGCACAGAAACTGCCCAGGCCTTTCACACGCACGCACGCACAGAAACTGCCCATGCCTTTCACGCACGCACGCACAGAAACTGCCCATGCCTTTCACGCACGCACGCCGCAGAAACTGCCCATGCCTTTCACCCACCACGCACGCACGCACAGAAACTGCCCCATGCCTTTCACGCACGCACGCACAGAAACTGCCCATGCCTTTCACGCACGAACGCACGAAATGCCCATGCCTTTCACGCACGCACGCACAGAAACTGCCCATGCCTTTCACGCACCACGCACGCACAGAAACTGCCATGCCTTTCACGCAACGCACCAGCACAAACTGCCCATGCCTTTCACGCACGCACGCACGCACAGAAACTGCCCATGCCTTTCACGCACGCACGCACAGAAACTGCCCATGCCTTTCACGCACGCACGCCCAGAAACTGCATCCTGCACGCACGCCGCACAGAAATGCCCATGCCTTGCACGCACGCACGCACGCACAGAAAACTGCCCATCCCTTGCAACGCACAGAAACTGCCCATGCCTTGCACGCACGCACGCACAGAAACTGCCCATGGAAAGGCCTCTTCATATTCAAGCTCCCCCAATCCCCTTATTAATTTAGTTGCCCTTCTCTGAACCCTTTCCATTTCAAAGATGTCCTTTTGTACACAGGATTCCAAAATTGCACTGCATATTCCAATGCTTTGTAAAGAGGGAGAATTACATTTTCCTCCTTGAATCCATACCTCTCTTTATACAAGACAATACCATGCTGGCTCTGGCTGTTGCCGCCTGCCACTGCTTGCTACCTTTAAGTTTGTTATCCACCAAAACTCCAAGATCCCTTTCCAACAGGGTCAAGTCTAGAGAAAGTTTTGTGTACTGAGGAATAAAATGAGTATTCTTTTGCGGTGTGGATGATGGAGTCGCCTGTGTCTACTAAATTGTTGGATTCGAAAGGATGTGAGACATCGTGGGTTTGATGGTTCTATCCTACCCCGTGGCGCCGATCTATCCATGGACGGATGCATTGTGGCATTGAAGTCGCCCCGGCTATTACAGGCCTGTTGCAAAATGTGTTATTGTATCCCCAACGATTGGTAGAAGGATCTTGTAGTTTATTTGGGTGTATATGTTAACTAGTGTGATTTTTGTCGATTGGATACTTCCGTTAAGAATGATATAGTGGCCGTGCGAAGTAGGTTTGTGAGTATCTTTTCCCACAGTATCTAGGTTCATGTACTTTTTTAAAGTGTGTTTCTTGTAGGAGTATGATGTCTGGGTTTGGTTTATTATAATATTGTAGGGCTAGCTTCCTTTTTTGTGGGGTGTTTAGTCCTTTTACATTGTGTGTTAGTATGTTTATGTTGCTAGGCATGGTGGTGCTCGGTCATGAGTTGGCTAAACACGCTGAGAGCATGCCCGTTGAATATTATCAACATGGGTAGAATCAATTTAAGGTACTTGCTGTTTTTGAGTTGCAGAGCGGGAGTACTGCTGGTCCGCCATGGGTCTCTGCCCTTATATTCGAGAGTGTTGGTTTCGCTTATAAGAGCCCTGCGCTTTGGAGCGTTCTGAAAAAAAATTGGATAGACATTCTTTAAATAACAGTAACGTAGGATATAATACAAAAACAAAACTATATACAATAAATATTTCAACCCAGGGGATGCCATTTTGATTCAATGGCCTCCGGGAGGGAGAGCTCGCTATGAGAAAAATGGAGTTAAGAGTTCAGTGGAACTCTCTTGGGTGGGGGGTATGGTCTCGCTCGTACTAGGTCTCACTCGTACTGGGGTGGAACAGTGTACATAGTACCAGGGAGACTCCGGTTTTTGGGGTAGCTAAGGCGCCAATAACTTCAGAGTTATTGGCGCCTGTGTTCCAGGTCGCTTAGTTCTTACATTATCTCCAGTTATTTAACAGACATAGACAAAAAAAAGGGGGGGGTTGGGCTAGGGGCTTCTTTACGGGGTTCTGGTTGGCCTATTATATCCATAGCAATGGTTCTGTAGCAGTCTTTGGTAGTTCCAAAATTGTGCATCATGTACAATCCCTCTTATAAAGTCGGGTAACTGAAGTTAACTTGACCGTGTTTGTGGGCTGGTTGGCATTGGGAAATAACTTATTTGTAGACACATTGTGTTTGTCGCCCTCCACAGATACTTATATCCATGAGTCAGATCTACGGGAGCTTCCCGGTTTGGAGTAGCCATGTGTTTTTGGCCTTTCCCCGCACTCTGGTCCATATTGAAAGTCCTATATTTATTATGAATTATAGGGGGTGGGTTAGGTATAATATTACTTGGTTTGTATTATACATGACAACCATGGCTGTGGGTAGTTCCAAGATCAGTAATCAGTTAGATAGGGTAAACTTGGTAAGGTGATGGTTTGAGCCAATACTAGCTTTTGGGGTGAGGTTATCGTTTGAGCCAAAGGGATAGTGGCATGGATCCCTTATATGGGCTTTGGATAGGGGATTGTTACAGTTATAGGGGTTTTATAAGGATTATATGAGGGGGGCTGTAGTGGGCCCTGAATCATGCTCTCAGCGGTGGGGACCGATAATTTTTGTAAGCATTAGTTCAGTACTTGCGTGACCCTGGTTGTAGAACCTTTCACATCGGTGGAGATTTCTCCGGAGACTGTCGTGGGCGTCTCTGTGCTTTAGGATCGATTGTGGTCCACACTGTCTGCGGTGGCGGGATTCTTGGTCCCTTCTGTGATGGAGTAGGGGAGGCGTCTTTTGTGAGGCCTAGTCTGCTAAGGAAGGTCCCGCCGTCTTCAGGGGAGGAGATGGAGATCAAACGGCCGTTTTTGAGGACCGACAATTTAAATGGGTGGCCCCATCTATATTTGATCTTGTTTTTATTTAAAACATCTGTTGTGGGTCTCATGTCGCGACGTCTCATCAATGTGGAGGTAGATAGGTCGTTATACAGTTTTCAAAGTCAATATATTCTTTATTGCGTGCCTCCGCCATTATTGTTTCTTTTACCTTGAAGTAGTGCAATTTGCAAATAATATCTCGCGGAGGTTCTCCGGGTTGTGGTTTGGGTCTTAGTGCTCTATGTGCACGATCCATATGTAGGTTCAGCGTCCTTTGGAAGTACATGGCGGAAGAGGCAAGTTAGGTAAGCCTCAACTTCCTCTATATCTTCTGGGGCTCCTCGGACCCTGATGTTACTCCTGCGGGCCCTGTTCTCGGCATCCTCTTGTTGATCCCTCAGCAGGTAGATGTCCCGCCGAATTTCAGTGATCTCTGCCTCCACCTGCTGGCAGTAAGAGGAGATTTGGTCCGATGAGGCCTCTAGTGTAGCCACTCTTTCCCGCAGCGAGGCTATTTCCTGTTTTACCTCTCGGATGATTTGTGATTGCGATGTTTGAATTATTCTCTCAATATTGTTATATAGGACATCCAGGTCCTTTCTTGTGCACGGGGCTTCGTGCCCCTCGTCCCCTAGTTCGGCGCCATCTTGGGTGCCTTGTGGCGTGGACGGTGGAAAGTACTCCGTCAGGTCTGACCTGGTTCCTATTTGTCTTTTGGGTGGCATAGGGTTATCCTCCTTAGGATATGGGGTTGGAATTAGGTTCAATTGTCCAGTTTCAAGCTGTTCCCTTGTGCTTAATATAGCTTATTAGACCGGAGCTCCTGGAGGTTGCGACTGTTCACATTCGCTGTCAGACTCCGCCCTTATGTTTCCAAGTTTTAAGCAGCTGAATGTATTATGCATACCTAGCTAGTCTACATTTTACTTTCAATTTTGAAAAAACAGTTGAATTTATACTCCTTGCTATTCCCTGTTGTTGACATTAGTGAGCTAACGGTTCTAACGGTCCTTCTTCTTCCCAGGATGCACCACTTCCTTGGAATGTTGCTAACAGTAATTTCTACTGATTGGCTGTTGCATGGGTCAAATATGCTCAGATCTCTACTGAGCAACTGAATCAACCCAGGCACTGGATCATGGGCAAGACCCATAACGGTCTCTATTAGGGGTCCTGAAAACAAGAAGTCAGAATTTTGGAAGCAATTAATTATACACAGACAAAATGCTGAATGGGCAGGTTAAGGTCATTAGGATGGAAAAATACTAATCTTTTTTCTTAAAAGCATATGTATTTGAACTGAACTTCTCCTTTAAGTGATTTCTTAACTAAGGTATACTTGTGTGTTCCCACACAAATGAAAAGCAGGATACAAAGTACCTGACTGGAGAACTTCCCCTTTTCTTTCTGTGGTTGAAGCAAAGGAAGTATGACTGAATTTCAATTTGAAAGGAAGTAGCTCTTTATCATTGTAACCCTCCTGAATGTACAGCTCTGTCAACTCTGCCTCTTTCTGGGCCCATGCACTTCTTGCTGTATTTCATAATAACATGGACTTGTAAATTTCTTTGAGCAATGAGGTTTATTTAATCAGAGTTGCAACATTTTGCTGGTCCCACTTATTTGCAGCCACCAATCATATGCTACCAAATGTTGCTTCAGATTAAAAGCTTAGGCAAACATTTGTACCTTATTAAAGGGCATCTATAGTGAGAAAATTAACTTTTTTTTTCTTTCTTTCCATGTGTTCTATAATTCCCCACAACCCCCAGAGTGTCATCACTTTGTTCAGATTCCCTCTCTGTCCTGAGATACACCAGTTAGAAGAATACGTGATTGCATTTCTCTACTCCTACTTGGACTGTCAATCAAATCCCTGTGACGTGATCCCCCATCCCTGCTCTGTAATAAATATAGAGATAACAGCATTAGCAGTGGGAGAGAGGTAGCTTTTATGGTAGATATAAGGCTGCACTTGACCCCTTCTTGATAGACACTGATTGATGATGGGTCACAAAGAGAGAGATCTTAAACTGTACTGTTCTCTTTCTTCTTCCGTGTCTCCAGGACAGCTTGCTTCTTATTGGCCACTGTGCGTGGGTGTATATTTCAGGATGTTGAACTCCTACTGCACATGATAAGCTTGTCGGGTTAGCCGAAGGTGAGACATGGAGGAGGTAACAGAGGGGAGGGGGAAGGGGGGGGGAGTGCTGCACAAAGCTCTGACACCATGGTTAAACAGAGTCACTGACATAGAAAGGATTAAGGCAGCACAGAGTACATGAATTTAACTTTGCAAAGGGGCAATGTTTTTTTTTATACTATAGATGCCCTTTAAATCGTCTGTCTCTAGGCTGCACTTTTCTACAGGCTGTTGGGCATAACAATAACCCCCCGTGATCATGAAGGTGTCTGGCAATGTGTCTTACCTTTTTTTGTTGATCTCCAGCGGGCTTCAAAGCTTTCTAATGCTTCCTGAGCAGATTTCTACTAGAAGCAAGAGTATCTATGGTTCAGTGTAGTATATCAATCAGTTTCCATTTTGGGAGAATCAGTTGTGTGCAAGATTGACCTGTGTATCTGATGGACATTTTACCATAGATAAATGTGTAGAGTTATAACTATTATTAATTCCTTTTACAGATTCAGTATGGAGGTTTGTACAAGAGGCCATTTAATGAAGCATTTGAGGAAACCCCAATGATAGTGGCTGTACTCACTTACATGGGATATGGTATCCTGACTCTGTTTGGGTACCTAAGAGATTTCCTGAGGGCATGGAAAATTGAGAAGTGCCACATTGCCACTGAAAGGGTTGAACAAAAGGTGCGTATTTTTATGAATTTTAAAAAAAATAGACTTGAAAGTTCTTTTTGGTTGCATAGTGAGAGGATTAAAGCAGCACTAGGGTAATAGAAATAATAATTAAAAAAAACATTTGGGGGATAACCCAGTGCAAATCTAAACCAGTATATTTTAAACTTGCGGTCTCTTTGTTTCCCATCGCTTTGTGTCTGGCAGTATCGGACACTTTTAGATTTATAAGGTTGGTAAGAAATAAACAATTTGTAGTTGTTTTTTGCAGAGAAGCTTGTGAAGAAGTTTAGGTCACTACCCAAAGTCACATAAGCATGACCCTAAGGTTGCTATTTTTATTTTTGCTACTTTTATAAGAACTCTGGTATCACCCTATTTTCTGCTACTTTGTTTGTTCTTCCATAGTTCTGCTTATAGGCTACGAGTTTATGAGTAAGCACACTCTTACAGTAGCATGTGTTCTGACTGGCCAGCACGAGTGGTGTACATAATAGTAAAGTGCATGCCCCCTCTGCATGGAGGTTTCTTACTTTGTGTATAGTATTTATGTATGCCTGAGTATTAAAAAAAGATGAAAAGCAAACATTTTTAAGGTTGTCAACTCATTCCTTTAACATATAATAAATTTACACTGTAAGGCAAATTAGCATTTAAAGTACCACCGACTGAGAAAATACATTTGAATGTACATTTTTAGCTTCATTCTGTGATGAGGAAGTACTCCTACCTCCCGTTGATCAGCCAAAGCAAAAGCACAGCTTTTGAATTTTTGCTTGTAAACTTAAAAGCATCCAGCTCTCTGGCTCAGCCCCCCATCGTATCTTCTCTTGCATACGTCATACACTTTGGCTGGGTACACATGGAGGGACTATCTGTCCCGACCTAGCGCTCGGCCGGGACACATGTCTGTCGGTCGTGGCAAATTCGGCCGCGGCCGAATTTGCGAACGATCGACTGTGAGGTCCCATAGGGAACCGCACCATTGATCGGGATTTTCCGACACGTCTGATCATCCGTTCGTCCAATCCGGGCGTAGGTATTTTCAGCCAATAATAAAAAAAAAAAGAGAGTGGACATATACTTTTAAATGAAGGTAAGCAGTAAACAATTCCCACTTGTATAACTTAATAAATCTATGAAAGTCTAAATAAGTATTGTTCTTTTTGCTTAGCCCTGTTTCTTTTCTGTAAATTCAGGGCAGCAATGAATATGGAACAACACATGGTTGGTGGTATAATTGCACCTTCCAGAATTCCCAGATTGTGTTGTTGTATATCACTAACATGGCTTTGTCCAATAAATTCTGGAAGCTGTAGTTCTATCATCAACCAAGATTTCTAAACATGTGTTGACATTAATCTGACACTTTAATGCTGGGTACACACTTGTGGATTCTTTGTCCCGACCGGCCGCTTGGTACTTCCAAGTAGTCATCCAGGACGAAGGACTGTAGCTGCGGCTGACAGTTTGTGGTTTTTGGACACGCCTGGACAAACAGTTGGCGGTTGGTCGGTCGATGGTGTTGTACCTAGCTTAACAGGCACAGCAACCTCCCCTTTGAAACTAAACTATGATGTGCACAAAAAGCTAAATTACTACCCTTTAATACAATTTAAAAAGGGGAAAAACAATTATAGGGCTAGAGACATTTGAGCACATTTTATAGTTATTTGTTGTAAGGTATGTTTTAACATGGGCGACATTCTAAGTTGTGCCGTAAGCTGGTTGCGCACAGTACAGATAAAGAGCAGATCCCATTGTTTTAACATTACTGTGTGCACCCAGCTTTAGTCAGTAAGTGCCTACAATAATCTGAGGCTTAACCTTCATAGGAAAACTTTAAAATCATGTATCTTAGCTGTCATTGGACTGCTGTGGCTCGATGCAATTGATTGCATTGGATTTTATCGTAAATTGTAAAGTCAGCTTTCACATTTTATTCTCTGTAACTAATTCTCTCTGGTTTGTTAACAGGAATTTGTGCCACTGTATCAAGACTTTGAGGATTTCTACACCCGGAATCTGTACATGCGCATTAGAGACAACTGGAACCGGCCAGTTTGTAGTGTGCCAGGAGAGCGAATAGACATTCTGGAGCGTTTTACTGATGACTACAATTGGACCTTCAAGTGCGTCCTGTCCTTCAGCCAAATTTATAATCAATTGGTTGTTGTTACATATTTATTATAGGCTATATGCAACCTCTATAGAAAAAATTACATTTAGCTATATTTCTTTCATTTATAAAATAAATTAATAAAACTTACTGGGATTGGGTACTTTTATCATTTTGTTTTCATTACAGAGAAGTGGTTCTGCCAGCATATTGCTTGTCAGTGTCTACAGTGCCCCTTTCTGGCTGTGTTTCCTTTTCCCTCACGTGCATTCGTAAAGGAAGCCTGGAGGCCCTCACATGAGAACATAAGGCTCTGTTGTTGGGCAGCCCTGTAGAAGCTGTCAGACAGCGTACTGGCTGTATCTTCACTGGAGGATATTTCTGCAATGAAAACAAAATGGTGAGAGTAGCCAATCCTGGTTAAGATCTCTTGAGGGTTTTCGCTTGCGATTGCGCCCATGATTTTCGCCAACATGTAAATTGCGGGAATGCAAACATTCCTGTGATTTCCGATGCACATGTGATTGTGCGTCCACCGTTTTGCATCCAAGCATTTATTTGCGCAACTGCATTAGTTTTCCCTTTGAAAATAGGGAAACCGCATGCGCAAACGTGAAACAATGTGCGCTAATGTAAAGAACGCGGTTGCGTGTACGATTTGGTGCGTTGTAGTGTGGCCTCAGCCTTATAGAACCAATGTAACATAACTTAAATTTTAGGTAAAGTGGTCCTGTAAATAGATTTCCTTTGGCCTGTCTTGCATATTTCTTTGGTTACTTAGGAATGGAGTCTTCAAGTATCCAGAAGGCTATATATATATATATATATATATATAAAGATGCACAGTGAATCAGGGCACTCCTTGGTCTTATAAACAAGTGGGTTTATTCACATCACAACAATGGCAACGTTTCGGTCCCTGGTCTTGGACCTTTATCAAGCCTACACACAGTTACACGTGCGATATCCTCTTATAGAGGTAATAGTGATACACACCCCTGTGACTATTTCCTGTGGGAGGAGTCAACAATAACAGTGTTGAACCAACATACAAAGTATACCCCGTCAAACATCACCTCCCACAGGAAATAGTCACAGGGTGTGTGTTCACTATTACCTCTATAGAGGATATCGCACGTGTAACGTGGTGTAGGCTTGATAAAGGTCCAAGACCAGGGACGAAACGTTGCCATTGTTGTGAGTGTGAATAAACCCACTTGTTTATAAGACCAAGGAGTGCCCTGTTCACTGTGCATCTTTGTATTATTGGATCCTGGGAGCACCCTGGCATTTGAATTGAGGGAGTGTGTGCCGTCTTTTCTATTGATATCCATATACCTATATAATATCTCTATCTATCATCTAATCATATATTGATTGAATTGACAATTTTCTGCTCTAATATTATTAAGGAGGCTGCTATACATATGCCAGGACATTATGTAAACCAGTTTTATTGTGTGAATAATTATTAACCTGCTTTCCAGCAAGCATATCTTTTTGCCCTGATGCATAATGTGTTATGGTTTTACAACATTTTTGCACTACCAGCACTAAAACAAGTCAGATATATTTGCTTTTGAAAGATCACACCAGCAGAGGGTGCACTAATTTGCATAACTGCATGACCTGTAGATGGATAGTTATTTATTATGTTATCTTGAGCTAAATATACTCTTAAAATTATTTTACACATTTACTGCCATCAGTCTGCTAAACCTTAAAGGGCATCTATAGTGAAAACTTTTGAAAAAGTTAAATTCATGTACTCTGTGCTGCTTTAATACTATCTCTGCCAGTGACTCTGTTTAACCATGGTGTCAGATCTGTGTGCAGCACTCCCCCCTTCCCCCTCCCCTCTGTTACCTTCTCCATGTCTCAACTCCGGCTAACCGACAAGCTTATCATGTGCAGTAGGAGTTAGAAGTTCAACATCCTGAAAAACACACCCACGCACAGTGGCCAATAGTAAGCAAGCTGTCCTGGAAACACGGAAGAAGGAGAACAGTACAGTTTACGATCTCTCTCTTTGTGACCCATCATCAATCAGTGAAAGCTATTAAGAAGGGGGGTAAAGTGCTGCCTTATATCTACCATCGAAGCTACAGCTCTCCCCCTGCCAATGCTCTTATCTCTATTTTTTTGCAGAGCAGGGAGGGGGGATCACGTCACAGGGATTTGATTGACAGTCCAAGTAGGAGTAGAGGAATGCAATCCTGTATTCTTCTAACTGGTGTAACAGTACAGAGAGGGAATCTGAAAAAAGTGAAGACACTCTGGGGGTTGTGGGGTATTATAGAACACATGGAAAGAAAGAAAAAAATATATAATTTTCCCACTATAGATGCCCTTTAAAACATTGTAAGAGGGAAAGTGCATAATGGATCTGGTCTGGGTCATCTCTTTTTAAATGAAGATTACTTGAAAACAGGAGTATAGTATAGTATTTGAGGTTAAATAAAGACATATGTCCATCCAATCCAACCCATCTAGCAATACTCTTTCCGAACTTGGAGCCTAAACCTTTATTCTTCAAGTCTTAAGGGGTGTGCCCGTGTCCTCTGTCATGTTCTATTGGTGAACAATGCCCCAGATAGTTTATTGTATGTTTTTTAGTGTATTTATACACAGTAATCATATCCCCACGCAAGCGCCTTTTCTCCAGCGTACAAAATTGTAACTTTTCCAGTCTCTCTTCATGTTCAAGCTTCCCCAATCCCCTTATTAATTTAGTTGCCCTTCTCTGAACCCTTTCCATTTCAAAGATGTACACAGGATTCCAAAATTGCACTGCATATTCCAAATGAGGCCTTACCAATGCTTTGTAAAGAGGCACAATAACATTTTCCTCCCTTTAATCCATACCTCTCTTAATACAAGACAATACCATGCTGGCTCTGGCCAGCATGGTTGCCGCCTGGCACTGCTTGCTTCCTTTAAGTTTGTTATCCACCAAAACTCCAAGATCCCTTTCCAACAGGGATTCACTTAAAACAGAGCCATTTATAGTATAAGCAGCACAAGGATTTAAAGTCCAAAATGCATCACCTTACATTTATCTACATTGAATCTCATCTGCCACTTAGCAGCCCAATGTGACAATCTATCTAGATCCCCCTGCAACGATTGCACATCCTCTGAAGTTTTTAATGGTCGACAAAGTTTTGTGTTGTCAGCATACACAGAAACCTTGCTAACAATACCCACTTCCAAATCATTAATAAATTTAAATTGAAGCGGCCCCAACACAGAACCCTGTGGTACCCCACTTAGCACTTTAGTCCATAATGATGAAGCCCCATTAACAAATACTCTCTGCATCCTATTCATTAACCAATTTTCAATCCATGTACAAATGTGACTCCCCAGACCAACAGACCTCCGTTTATACATATGGGGGATATCCAGAGGAATGGATATTTCTACTTTACTCCTTATACTTTTAGTTCCTGACTTTTATTCTTTAGCAGAATACACTCTAAAGCCTCAAACACACTTCCGACTATGTGAACGAGGCCCAATGCCCAAGTGGACGACACACGCTGGCAAAGTCAGTATCGTCTGAAATTTGCGTGCATATTCATTTGCTCATTCGTTTATCCACTGGGTGGATATATGAACTACACCCAGCGAACTTATACACATGTGCAACTATTGGATGATTGAAAAATAGAACTACTGTGCACACTCAAAAATACAGTTAAAAACCTTTATTCAATATCCAGGGTTCTCTTTTAAAAACATTTAAAAATACAACAGTAAAGGCTACATAATTCAGACTAAGCATATACGTGCAGGAGCTAGTTATGAAGGTACTAGTAGACCATCAAGTGTAAGTGAAAAGGTATAGCTACCAACTCCTTTTCACTTACACTTGATGGTCTACTAGTACCTTCATAACTAGCTCCTGCACTGTATATGCTTAGTCTGAATTATGTAGCCTTATAACTGTTGTATTTTTAAATGTTTTTAAAAGAGAACCCTGTATATTGAATAAAGGTTTTTTAACTGTATTTTTGAGTGTGCACAGTAGTTCTATTTTTCAATTGTCTAGTATACTAACTACTTAGTGGCACCTCTCCCCACTATAGGGGCTTATCGTACTGGTGCTGGGTACAATTTTTGTATATTATACACAACTATTGGATGAAACAGGCTTTGGGCCTCGTCCTTCTAATCAACCATGTGTATAACTTCAAAGGCAATAAAATTCCCAGGAAAAAACGTTTTTCTGCTAGGGCCCTTGTGTATTCTAGGTTGAAATTGAAAATTATTTTCTTTGAAAACCTGGTGGGCTCTGGTGGTTTTCTATTCAATTTCATATTTAACTACAATTTTTAATTTTAAGGATTTCCCTGTCTGCAATCAAAGTGCAAAACCAGCTTCCCTGGTTGCCAGTCAGTGGGGAAACAAGCACATGCACAGTTCAGCTTCTCTTGCTGCCAACCCAGCCAGAGGAGTAGCACATACATTTTCACAGTATACATTCTCACTGGAAAGTAAATACTGCGATTCAGGAAACCATTAGTTGGGGAATTATATAATTCTATGTAGCACCAAATAGACCTAATGTAAAAAAGTTAGAGAGAAATGTTGTCAGGAATTGCAAGATATTGTTTTTCAAATTGTCCAATACCTTAAGAAATAAAGACCTCAATGTTCCTAACATTTCTTAGTGGACATCAGTTCCACACTCTGGGTAACTTTAAGTAGTACTTTTCTTAAAGCATTTTCTATTTTGGCTTTTCCATAATTTGACTAAAGGACACATGGAAAACTGCAGTCCCAAAGTCCCCTTTCTATTAACAGATTTACAGTTGACTCCATGTCCATTTTATTGATTTTTGTTTGTTTTTTTTTGTACCCTCTGCATTAATAAAAGACCCAGACATTAATGTGTGTAGTAAAAAAATTAGACTGAAGCAAAGTTTGCCAAGTGAATTTTTTTTCATATTACATTGGCTTTATTTGTTACTTGATTTTACAATGCAGATGAAATATTTTAAAATTAAACAATTCTAGTTCTGAAAAGTTGGGTTTTGACACTTTTGACTCTCACATCCAAATACAGGTTCACTGGCCGAGTGATTAAAGGTGTCATAAATATGGGCTCATATAATTATCTTGGATTTGCACAAAGCACTGGATCTTGTGCGGATGCCTCTGCACAAGCTCTGAGTCAGTATGGTGTAGGAGTATGCAGCACCCGTCAGGAAATTGGTAAGTCAAGATGGTTTAAGGAATAGGTTCCAGGTGCTTGCTCCTTAGCTCTTGTATTTGCCTCTTAATTGGTTTTGTCTGACCTTCGGTGCTTCATTATTTTTTTTAAAGTTGTTTTAAGGTACTTTTTGTTCTATTTTGTATTTTATTTTCTTGTAGCTCCTCTTATGTCTACATCTAATGCTTTAACTTCTCTCAGATTTAAACTTGTTATTTTGGTCATTATCTGTGTATTCCTTAAAGGAACACTAAACCGATAAAACCAACTATTTGCCATTCGTTTCTATTATTCACAGGGAGGTGAGAACGCTTATTCTCACCTCCCTGTGAATAATAGGATGCTCGGGGGACCTGGAACTTACCTTCGCTCCGCTCCGCTTGCAGCCGCTTCTTCACTGTTCTCTCCCGATCGCGAGCCCTATCTTTTGTATTGGCGCGCATGCGCCTAAGATAGGGTGCGTGGTCGGGACAGAGCAGCTGTCAGTGAAGGAGCGGCTGCGAGCGGAGCGAAGGCAAGTTCAAGGTCCCCCGAACATACTATTATTCACAGGGAGGTGTGAACACTTATTCTTATGAAACGTTTCATATTCTTATGAAACGTTTCATATTCTTATGAAACGAATGGCAAATATTTGGTTTTCCAAATTATGGGAGTTTAGTGTCCCTTTATATTTAACTTGCCTCTGGTTGCAACCATAGGCAGCACGGTGACTCAGTGGCTAGCACTGGTGGCTTGCAATATTCCATGCTAATGAGTAAATCAGGTTAAAAAGTTAAAGGGGAAGTTCAGTGCAAATACATATGCTTTTCAGAAAAAAGAGAAGTATTTTTTAAATCCCAATGACCTTAATCTGCCATTTCAGCATTGTGTCTGCATAAATAAATGCAACTGAAATACTGACTTCCTGTTTGCAGGACCCCTTGTAGAGACCGTTATGGTCTTGCCCTTGACCGTTGCCTGTATTGATTCAGTTGCTCAGTAGAGATCTGAGCATGTTTGACCCATGCAACAGCCAACCAGTAGAAATTACTGTTAGGAACATTCCAAGGAAGTGGTGCATCCTGGGAAGAAGGAGGACCATTAGAACCTGAAATGGCAGCTCACTAATGCCTACAGCAGGGAACCGCAAAGGGTATGAAATCAACTGATTTTTCAAAATGGGAGAGAATATGTAGAATAACTAAGAAGGCATTACACAAACTAACAATTTAACAAATATTGATAATTTCCACTGAACTGGCCCTTTATGTTTTACACTAAATTATAGAGAAAAACTTAACTTAATTTTAAAGGAGAACTTTGATCTCCATATAAGTGCCCTCTTAAAGAGTCTAGTTCTACCTTTAAAATGATCATGCATTTAGCTGTAGTCTATCCATATGACCGCAAGATAGTGTGGTGCTTCCAGCTTACAAAGTGAGCAGTGACATCATGCCTACATGTATCCTTATTCATGAACAGAGCATCATCATTTTTAAAGCCCTTGGCCTGAATCCCCCCCCCCCCCTCTTTTCTAAGCAGAGGAAAGCACAGATATTGATTGCAAGCCTGTAACTAACCTCATAAAAAGATAGATTTTAGGGGTTGAGAGGCAGCCAATCGGAGACGCTGATGCCTCAATACAGAACCCCGGGGGGGGAACGAAGGATAGTAAGTAGAGTTCTGCAGCTTTTTTTTTTTTAAATAAACGGACTTAGCATTTGGGTGTGGGATAGGGTGTGGGATAGGGTGCCCTACCATATCTAAAGAGGGGTAGGGCACCCGGCAGCAAAGAGGGCAACAGAGGGAGTGGGGAAAGGGCTCCCCTGCACATGCTATTGTCCTCTCAGAGGACAAGGAGGAGGCAGAAAACTTTCACAGAGGAAGACGGCTCCTACTCTCCAGTTTCTGAACTTTGGATAGACACTGCAGTAGAACCATTTGGAGCAAGGATGTAAGGTAAGGATTTATTAACGCTACACAGTGGGGCTAGTATAGGGCTAGATTTTAGTTTTGGGGGTGGACATGCCTTTTAACTAAAGAATAGGAGGTTCTTTAAAGCTGTTGGTTTGCAAATGACTTAATATGTTATAATTTGACCTGACAAGCTCAAATATTACTTTTTCTCATCTTATAAGTTCATTGTTTGTTACATTATTCTTTATCTTACTTTGCACAGGCAACATGGATAAACATGAAGAGCTGGAAAGCCTTGTTGCAAAATTCCTTGGTGTGGAGGCTGCCATGACATATGGAATGGGATTTGCAACTAATTCCATGAATATCCCAGCACTTGTTGGAAAGGTAGAACAGTAGATGTTATTTTAATACGTCTAGAACGTCTGTCTTTACACAAAAGCCAGTTGATGACTTTGCCTAAGAAGGTGTTTACTTGCAGGGCTGCTTGATCCTGAGTGATGAACTGAATCATGCCTCGTTGGTGCTAGGAGCCCGTTTGTCCGGGGCCACAATTCGCATCTTTAAACATAACAGTGAGTAGATTGACTGTAGAGCAGGCTATATATTATGTATTTATTTTCTTATATGTATTGTGTGTAATATATATATAATATATATATATATATATATATATATATATATATATATTATATATAATCTTGTCTTTGTCTAGAAATGCAAAGTCTTGAAAAGCTGCTGAGAGATGCAATTGTACAAGGACCACAAACACATCGACCATGGAAGAAAATCCTTATTCTGGTTGAAGGAATTTATAGGTACAATGTTTTGTTCATTGGTTAGTTAAGTGGATAGAAATGTTTGAACCCACTTGTTTCCTGCATCTACTTTGGTATATTGGAACGTTTAAAAAAAAAAAAAAAAAAGTTTTTCCTGGGAAAAGTTAGAGAATATTAAACTATGTTATTTGCCTTTCAGTATGGAAGGTTCCATAGTCAGACTGCCTGAAGTAATCGCGCTAAAGAAGAAGTACAAGGCTTATCTTTACCTAGATGAGGCACATAGTATTGGGGCTATGGGGCCCAATGGTCGTGGGGTGGTAGATTACTTTGGACTAAACCCCAGGGATGTTGACATTATGATGGGCACTTTCACAAAGAGCTTTGGAAGTGCTGGGGGCTACATCGGGGGAAGCAAGGTAATTTTTTTTTATTTAAGGAGACTTGTAGCTATTATTACTAATTTACTTAGGATTAATGTGGATTTATTCTGTATTTGTTTACTTGTGCTTTTAACTGCAACTGCAGTTTTCCCCCCCTTATTTCTAATTGAAACAATGACAAAAGTCACCAAACAGTTGTGCGGAACTCCAAGGGGATTTGTCATATACTTTTATTTCATAGTAAGGAGTATGTTATTATACCTTGTTATTGTAAAGCTTTATTAATTTTAGATTTGTTTTTTGCAGTGGTTAGATTTTTTTTTTAAGTTGGTTTACAATACAAATCCCCCTATGTCAAAGCATTGGTAATTTTATTCTTCATTTTTCATCTTCTGTTCATTTTATTCCTATTTTTATCTGTTAATCATTCTGTGACACAGTTGAGGAATTATTAGTAATCCATGCATAAGGATACTATGAGATAATGTGCCCCTTACAATGTAATATATAAGGGATAATACGCTACCTACAATGTAATATAAGGATATTACGCCACTGAGGAGTTCCCTGACCATATAAAAACATGAGGCCGTAGGCCGCTCTGGTTTCGCATTTAGCTTGTGGAATGCAGTAAAAGTCTTTTTAAATATATAGCTTTCCTAAAAGCTGCCATGGAAACATGGAAATTGCCCAGAAGTCTCTGTTCTTTTTTTGCATATGCTTGAAAGGGGAGCTTTAAAGCCTTATTCTCTCCCTACCCTTTTTAATTTATTGGTGACCTTGGTCTTTAGGCGCTTCACACTGCAAAACCAGAGGCTTGCACTACACTGATGATGGCTTAATAAAGCCGAAACCGGCCTGTAGTTGGCGCTCTGGTTTTGCATTTACAGTATATAACTCAAATATAAGTCGAGATTTTCAGACTTTAAAACGAGCCTGAAAACAGGCTTATACTCGGGTCAAGTCCTAATTTAGCTCCAAATGATGCAATTGTGGATAGTATCCAGTAGGTGGCGCTGTGTTAACCTGCATAGAAAGTTACAGGAGCAGATGTACCTTTACACTCCTTCCTGCTTCCTGTAGTCTGGCTGCTGGACTCACTCAGCACTGTCACTGCTCATCTGGGTGCTGCTGTAAATCTGATGGGTCTTCTATGTTTGGGGCAAAAAATAGCTGCTAGTTCAGTGCAAATGACCGCTTGAAACTACAACTCTCTGGTGACACTTAACTATTGGGGTCAGAGTCCTTTACTATATGGCGGTCAGAGTGCCCTACTAAATGGGGGTCAGAGTGCCCTTTACTATATGTGGGTCAGGAGAATTGTAAATGATGGTAATTAAAAGTTTATTGAACCTTGCTGGGAGTTGTAGTTTCCAAACATCTGGAGTGCCAAGGAATTGGGACTAATGTATGGGAATTCTGCTGTCCATTTAAAGGGTAACTTAAGCCACAAAACAATACAGAATCAAAAGGCAGAAGTGGTCATAATTTCTACCCTCTGCTTATACACGAGTCAATCAGTTTTTAATAATTTTTCAGGTAAAAATAGGTACCTTGACTTATACTTGGATCGACTTATACTCGAGTATATACGGTAGCTTGTGGAATGCAGTAAAAGTCTTTTTAAAGATATCGCTTTTTTAAAAGTCTCCATGGAAACATGGAAATTACCCAGAAGTCTCTGTTCCTTATTTGCATATGCTTGAAAGGGGCGCTTCAAATCCTTATTCTCTACCTACCCTTATTAATTTATTGATGATTTTCTTTAGAAAAACACAGTCCGAGAAGTCACAGGTTCATAGCTTACTTATGAAACAAAAATAGTGTACTGCCTGGGTTTGTTTATTTTTTTTGTTGTTTCCATCATGTTTCTAAACTGTACAGCTGTAGCACGCGTGCGTGTAATACGTGTTATAGCTGTACAGGAGAATGAAGCGGTCAGTTTTCAGCGTGGCCGAGGTGGATTGCGCAAAAGGTAAGTTTCTTCTTATCTTCATTCCCGGATCCTACGCTATTGATTTAAGAAAGGGGGGGGTAAGGCATAGCTGCTTAACCTCCCAGGATCCAATCAATATATTAAAGGAATAGTTCACTTTAAGAGAGAACTATTCCTTTAAAATTCTTAGTGACACCTAATTCCCTAAACTTATTGAGAACTTAAGAATTATTGTCAAGCTCCTGCATTGGTTAAAAAATCCTAAAAGAATATCTGGTGCAGTAGTGGTGTTATACAGTTAAAGCCTAATGTATTTTTAAAGGGTATGTCCACCCTTAAAAATATTTGTTACTCCCCCTGTCCCCCCAGCCCCAACCGCTCTATTTATTTTATCAGAAAATGCCCCAAACTTTACTTACCTCCCCTCTTTCCTCCGCCGCGCTGCCGGCCCTCTGCTTGCGAGAAAATGCAAGCAGAGGGGCGGGACTGGCTGCCGCTCAGCCAATCACAGACGCGGCTGCCGGGAGTTCATTTCGGCGGAGGAAAGAGGGGAGGTAAGTCAAGTTTGGGGCACTTTCAAATAAAATAAATAGAGCGGTTGGGGCTGGGGGGACAGAGGGAATGTTACATATAAAGGGATTAACACTAGGGGGAGGGAATGCTAATCGGGAGGGAGGGGGAGAAGGGCTGCAGTACGCATGCCAAACTTCTCCCGGGGGCCAGGTAGGAGGCAGAGTCCTATATGGACTCTGCTATCCTCCTGGTGGGCAGTTTTTGGGACTTTGGGGGGGGGACTACAGGAGAACCATATGGAGCTGGGATGTGAGGTAAGGATTAAACTACACTACATGATGGGGCCAGTAGTGGGGGGGATTATAGTTTTGGGGGTGGACATGCCCTTTAAGGGAATTACCACCATGCATCTGTTTGACGTCTTTAAATCTTTATTCAATGACAGGTTCTGATTGATTACCTTCGGACACACTCCCACAGTGCTGCATATGCAACCTCCATGTCGCCTCCACTGGCGCAACAAATTATAAGCTCAATGAAGTGCATTATGGGAGAAGATGGGTCTAGTATAGGTGAGTAAAGGGCAAAATATCTCAATTACATATCACTTTATAATGTGAAATTTTGAAAGCAATTGTGTTACTTTCATTGTCTACATGTTTCATTTGTGCTTCTTAAAGCAATCTGCTGTTTTTAACAATTTTGGCTGATAGTAGCCATATCTAACTACTATATCTTTACTCAACATTACATTTCCTTTTTTTCTCTAATGAATTACAAATATCTGGAGCCTTAAAGGACATTTAAAGTAATAGTTCAATGCAATAGTTGATTACATTGATTGAAGCCGCCCAGGAAGTTAAGGAGCTATGTCTTACCTCCCGTTCTTCAATCAATTGTTGGAGAGCCAGGAACAAAAATGCCAAAAGCTTATCTTTTGCATGATCCAGTGTGGCCGCTCAGAAATTCCTGACCGCTTCCTGCTTCTGTTCTGCTATAGTGCGCATTATCGGGCATGCACGTTATAGCGGAACAGAAGCAGGATGTGGTCGGACCTGTCAGTGAGGCCACGCTGGAACGTGCAAAAGGTAAGGTTTGGCATCTTCGTTCCTGGCTCCTGGTATTGTAGTATTTTGTTGGCTTGTTTCCAGATATGTACTTGCTGTGTATGAAGGGATGTAGCGTTTATGCTGTGCTGTCCGCATAGAAAGGCTATTGGGGAAATAGGAGTGTAGCATTCTCTCTGCTTCTTCAGTAGGGCTTGAAGGAGGGGTTTCAGAGGAGTTAGTTGGTGGCAAGTAATAATTTTAATCAGATTAATTCTGACAATTAGATTGATAGGCAATTTTTTCAAAATTTGCGTTTTGGTTTAAGAAAGTTCTAGTAGTGGGCCTACATTGGAAGAGTAGAAATGTTGTGGAGTTTGCTTTATTGTTATGCCTAGGTATTTATTTAAATTCTTTTAGCAAATGGGAAGGCATAGCTCCTTAACCTCCCGGCTTCAATCAATGTAGTCAAGAATAGTTCACTATTGCAGTGAACTATTCCTTTAAATGTTAAATGAAAGCAGCCCTTAAAGAGGAACTGTGGTCCAAAAATGACTTTAGGTAAATTGATAGGAATTGCTCTCCTGAGAGTTTTTGCAATTTCCATTGTTTATTTTACATAGTTTTGAAGATATTTACATTTTTGTGTGTGATATGGCAGCAGCATCACCAGGTCCCCTGCACTTCCTGCTTCCTGCTCTGAAACCGGTCAGTCAATCTGCCCTGTGTCTCCTCCCCTTTGCAGCCCCCCTGGTCCCTCCAGTTGCAGGCCCCCCTTGGCCCATTCCCTTACAGCTCCATGTGGCCACGCCCACTTGCGGGTGCCTAAGCCCCGCCCACTCGTGGGTGCCTAAGCCCCACCCGCTCACAGGTGCTGTGGGCCACTCTGACACCCCTCCTACCCCCCCCCCGAAAACTCGTGGAAACAGCCTTTTCGGGCAGTGAGAACTGTGCCTGAAAAGGCTGTTTTCACATAGTGAGAGAGAAGGTGTATATTCCCTTACTTTCTCTGCAGGTGTTAAGATTGCATTTATGCATTGCACCTGAACCAACATGGGCAATGCACAGGATGTGCAATAATGCAGGAAATGTCACTTATGGGGAAAAACTGAGCGAACAAGTGGGTGCCTAAGCCCCACCCGCTCACAGGTGCTGTGGGCCACTCTGACACCCCTCCTCCCCCCCCCCGAAAACTCTGTGGAAACAGCCTTTTCAGGCAGTGAGAACTGTGCCTGAAAAGGCTGTTTTCACATAGTGAGAGAGAAGGGTTGTATATTCCCTTACTTTCTCTGCAGGTGTTAAGATTGCATTTATGCATTGCACCTGAACCAACATGGGCAATGCACAGGATGTGCAATAATGCAGGAAATGTCACTTATGGGGAAAAACTGAGCGAACAAGCCAGGAATAAATGAACAAGGCAATTTATTAACAAATGCAAGGAATATAAATGATAATGAAGCAGATGTAGACATTAACCTCATGCACTACAACATGCATACACACGAAAAGGTAATGCAAGACAATCTCCCTGCAGGCAAGTGTATTTAACGAGCATACACCTGCAGTCTGTAGTACATACAATTAGCCTACTCTGCATAAGATATTAATGCAGAGTAATCCAGTGTATATACAAATGTGTGCACACAGACCCAAAACCCAGGAAGATAAAAATAACAATAAACCAATAATACGCCAACTAAGAGGCAGCAGGCAAATGGGTAGAAGAACAGGAAAAATATAAACCGGGAGATAAAAATAATACAAGATGAACGCTAGGCAGAGAATAGAAACAAGGAACACAGGTCAAAACACAGGAGGGCAACCAGAAACAGGACACAGGACTCGAGTACACGGACTGCTAACTCCGGCTAGAAGGGCTAGGACACAGGAAACGTAAGAACAATGAACTAGCACTGAAGCAATGTTCACGCTGGCCTTAAATACAGACATGGAAGGTCAGGTGACAGATCTCCCAGCAATAGTCTGTAACACACACAGTTTTTGAGGTAGAGAGCCCTCTGCTGGTGGGCAGGTAAAAGTTCCGGAAGTGCTATTTCTGAGGAGAACCACGACATCTGCTGGTGGAAAGAAGGAAGTTCATGCAGGCAATTCATAAAGTCAGTAGCAGATGTTGATCGTGACAGCAGGTCCTTCACACAGCAGAGAGGAGGAGGGACTTCCTGTCTCCCTCACACACTGAGGGAGTCTGAGGCTGTGTTCGCCGGCGGCACTGTGCAGGAGAAACCTTAGGAATGTCACATGTCAGTCTCCCACCCATTAACTTTCTGGTCAGTCATTTCTTTATATCTTGGGCTGTGAAGCATGTAGAGAGGTGGTTGATGGCTCGTTTTAAAGGTAGGAAACTGGCCTTTCATTTAAACTCAACTTGTTTTGAGACCACAGTTCCTCTTTAAGCCCTCCAGATCCTGTGATATTTCCTGCACTCCAGCACCTGTCATTTTTTCCTGCCTTTCTGCTTCTGTGTCAATTACTCTAACACACCAGCTCTTTAAGTATGTTAATCCAACATGACCACTTTAATTGGTACAATTGTAGAAATGCCCTACAGAAATAACATTCTGTAGGAATAATAATGCAGCTCTGTGCAATACATATTTCAACAGTGTATTTGAAGGTGAATGTTGGAGAATAGGAAGATCTCTTGTGCTTAGTACAATCTTCTACCATATGAGCTAATTATATTCACTGCTTTTACTGTTCATTGGCTAGGAGAGACTAGCAGTTGACTTAGGTTTAACTGTTACATGCAGCTCCGCATGATGGGGGATGCAAACACAATGAACCTAGTTAATGTTCTGAAGGAGTTTGTCACCAGGTAACATTAAGAGTATTCAGAGTGAAGCTACCGTGAGAGGTCTTAAAGAAGCAACACCCAAGGTATGCTTGTGAAGGTTCTCATTCATCCAGGTCATGGTATATCTGTTGTATTCAATTAGATCAACTGGACTTGAAATGTAGTTCTTGAAGATGTTTCGCTAGTCATCCGACTGGCTTTCTCAATTCAGAATGACTTGTACAAGAATCTGTGGCAAACTGTCTGCCATGTACAATGCTGTTTTAACACCTTACTCTGGGCGTTCCTATAACACCTCTTAGCCACTATCTAATCACACCCTTAACACCTGGCTGTGATATGCTAATTGGGATTTTCCAGGGTACACAATTGCCACAGATTCTTGTACAAGTCATTCTGAATTGAGAAAGCCAGTCGGATGACTAGCGAAACGTCTTCAAGAACTACATTTCCAGTCCAGTTGATCTAATTGAATACAACAGAAACACCCAAGGTAATTGCAAATAATTGCTCATTTATTAGAGCAAAACACACAACATGTTTCGGAATCAAGGTCCTTTTTCCAAGTGTGCACAAAACGGATAATTCAAACACTTAAATTACAGCAAACAGGAAATGACATCAAAAAAGGGGGAGGGGTAGTGGAGGATGTCCAAAGAGAGTCCTGGTGTTAAATGTCCCAAGGTAATCCTATGTGTCACGAACGCCAGTTCGCTGGGCACGTGATCTGACCAATCAATTTATACTCGCTGCCACCACTTTAAGTTACGGCCTTAAAGACGCCCCAAAAACACTCTTGACTCTCACTGACTATGCACACCCCTGTCCTGGCAGCAAAATGGTTAACACTACACCATTCACTCCAGCAACTAACTGGTTAATTAGCATCAGTCCTTCACAAGCAGTCACAGAGTTAATTAGCATTTACACTGCAAAACATTCCATTTCCATTCCATTCAACCACATATAAACTTATCAGAGGCCAACTGAGTTGTTTTAGAGCATCAAAGACAGAACTTATTACATTTTAGATTTAATATTCCAAAAGGTGGACAGTGCATATAATACAAAAATAAAAGAAAATGGTGTTATAATAAGACAAACAATAGGTACAACCGTTATAGAAAATAAAAAGGATAAAAATATTCACAGACCCTACTCACTAGAAGAAGTCCTGTATCCTGGGACAGGAAGAAACATTGGGTCCATACACACGTTTTTAGCATGTCCCCTAAGTATGAACAAAATTATATGGGCTACAAGGCTTTTTAAACCATTTGATGAAACACCCCCTCCTGGCTATTGCATGAGGTGGGAGTGTCTAGCAAAGTCCAGATTTATGACTAGCCAAAAGCACTCATTCCCCCTCAGTTAGGCAGATTCCATATACATGTAGATATGTACATTGTATTGGGATACTGACCACATATTCCTCTCCTGTATTAATTATCAATTCCTCCAATACCAAACCTGTGTGTAATCCATATTTCCCAAGATATTAATAACTCGCCTTGGCAAGGGAATAAGGGCTCCATGTTGGGTATCATTTTGAAGGGCCTTCTGTTCCATTCATAAATATAATATTGGTTTCTATCTTACACATTCCAATACCAAAATACATTTATTTTACATGTATGACTGTCCTTAAAATGACCTCTTAGTACCCACCAGACCCCTAGATGAAGAGAATTCCAGATACACGGTTCGGCCCCACATTGTCTGGAAAAGGAGATCTGGTTCCATGCTTCACTAATTGTAATATAAACAATAGGACTGTTCCAGGGTGGAATAGTATTTTTATTGGTCCTTTTGCAAGAACTAATACCACTAGTTAACCCATTCTTGCCAAGTCACTACACACTTTCCTGACACTATGGAAAGGTAAGTCTTAATGTTGAATGATCACAAAGAAGCAGAGAATCAAAAGGGATATCCTTATGTTTCCAAACACAGTACTAATGATGAGGGGGAATGAAAACATATATACATAAAAAGATAATATACAAATGGCACTACCCAAAATGGATCTACCAAGGAAACCACAGAAAAGGGTACCGATAACACTGAACAGGCTTGTGGTATCTGCCTAATGCATAACACCAGGTAACATTGTCCAAATATACAAAGCTCATTCACAAAGATTCAACAATCTGTTTCTCACTCCTTTTGCTGTGGCTGTTGGTGGATTTATGAAATTAAGTTTCGATACTAGGGGGCATCTCCCATCCTCCTCTTTCATGTTGCTGGAAATCTGTGTGTCACTTCTGCTTTCTAATATTTCTTTCTTGGTAGTCCCAGACACAAAACTCTGCACATGCTTACTAACTTCCTTGTGTTTGTATCCCCATTCATGCTATGCTGCATCTAACATTTGACCCCAGAATCACCCAATCATCAGAGAGAACTGCAAATATGATTAGCTGATTTGGGAGACTGTGCTCAAGCAGAGTGGTGCAAAGTGCTTACTTGCTTACTGTTTGCATATATATTTATTAAGAAACCACATGTTAACCCTTTACATTTGTGAGAATTTCTGCTGAAAATAGCAATGTGTTTTTGTTTATTTCTACACCTGTACCATTTATAGAAGTGGGAGCATTGCTACAATATAAATTTAGAAGTGTGATGCAAGCTGCATCAATTTCAGTGTAGCCATACAATGTATGTATATATTGCACTTACAATTGCACTTAGCACTACAGCATGTTAATTACATGTGTTTAGGCCTTAAAGAGAAAGGTGTACCATTGTAAGAGCAATTCCTTTATACGGTTTACTTGTAAAAAAAAAAACAAAAAAAAACAGTGCAGAGCTGCAGGTGGAGCATAATGAAGTGAACCTGATCTTCGCACAGCTCTGTGCAATGCGTTTAGCAATAGTGTACCTATTTTAAGGTAAAAATTGGAGGCAGGGTTGCCAGATCAGTGACTGACACCTATCAAAAACACATGTTGCATAGCTAGTTATAATTCTGATAATAAGTCTGTTAAATTGCATATACTTTGCAATCAGTGCAGCCCTGATTATTACATTTATTAAAGGAGAACTAAACCCAAAAAATGAAAGTTTAAGTTAGAAAGTACTTGCCTCAACATCCTTCTCGGCATGGAAGATTCCATTCAGGGGCATTTTCTTTACCTCTATGAGCTCATTTTAGGTTCTGTTTGTTCCCCAAATCTGAAGCTGACATTTTCCCTTGCCTGCCAGTACTTTTACCTTGATTACATTTTCAGCACCTGTGTGATTTCCACTCCCACCTCTTAACCCCTATGATGTATGAATATATTAAATCATCAATATTCAAATTGGTGGTGCAGCTGATTAACCCTTTCCTAGTAGCAGTGTTGTAGTGTGATGTATATAGGTGGGTATCTAGTGTGCACGGATCTGAAATAATGAATATCTCGCCTACGGCTTTCACTCCACCAAATCTGATATATAAACAATAAATTGCAGGTGAAACATACAAAGATACAAGTTTATTGCAAAACATGCGTGCTACATGTTTCAGACCCACTCAAGCACTTAAGGAAGGACAAGTGGGTCAGAAACATGTAGCACGCATGTTTTGCAATAAACCTGCACTATTCACAGTAACAGACCTGTCTTTGTATGTTTCAACTGCAGTGTATTGTTTAAGTGTTGGAGGGCCATATTTAAAAACTTGTGATACCGTGGGTTTTCGTTACTGTACGACCCTGGCAGTAGTATACCATGCTGTAAACTACCGTAATGATATTCTAAAGGTAGTCGTAGATTTATGTTCGCTATCGCACATTTACAAGATTTTCGATAGCGATCATAAATTAACGATCGCTAAAGAAGGCGATACCACACCTTATATATAAATATGGCCCATAGTGTGAAGGTCTCTAGCTCTCCCTGTCAGCTGCAGCAATATTAGTGAAAAGTGTAGCTTCTTAAAGGGGAATGTTGGAGGGTAGGAAGAGTGTGTTTTTATAGAAACCACGTGGTGTAGGGGGAGGATAGTGAAGTGAACCTGATCTTAGCACAGCTCTGTGCAATGCATTTCTCATTAGTGTAACTTATTAAAGGGAATGTTGGAGGGTAGGAAGAGTGTGTTTTTAATTCAGCTGTCTGTATAAAAACAACAAACTGTAGTACAGAGCTAAGCTAAGAAATGCATTATGCAGAGAATGCATTGCACAGAGCTGTGCTAAGATCAGGGTTATTATATTATCCTCCACCTGCAGCATTGCACCATATTCTATAAGTGTACAGATTAAAGGGGAATGTTGGAGGATATGCAGCTTTGCACCATGTTGTTTCTATAAATGTACATATTAATAGGAATTATTGGAGGGAACGACAATTAAAGGGGTAATGTTAGAGGGATGCAAACATGTTATATAAAATTAATGCAGCAGGTGGGCTGCCTGTGGAAAGTAATGCATAAATAAAAGCCCTCTTCCAAATAGAGTTCCCCCCTTTGCCTTTAAGACCCGAATACATATACAGGCCTATGTATAAAAGGTTCTTATTGTTAAAAATGGTGCAAATTGCCCCAACCAATTAGGTTTTAAGAACTTTTATGACATAGGCCTGACATAGGCCTGATAATATATAAAATTAATGCAGCAGGTGGGCTGCCTGTGGAAAGTAATGCATAAATAAAAGCCCTCTTCCAAATAGAGTTCCCCCCTTTGCCTTTAAGACCCGAATACATATACAGGCCTATGTATCCTGCAGCGGGTAAATCCCTTACGGGATTTACACACATCCGCAAACGTGATATTGAATCGTGAAAATGACATTTACACAGCGATATCGGCTCTGGGTAAATGAGCTTGTGGGTCTTTGTATGTGTTTATTTGCCACTCTGTCATTTATATTAGTGTGTATATTGCTGCAATGTACATTTAGGGCACAGCCCCACTGCAACACACCTGAATCGCACAAACAATCGCACGCCATTTACATGCGTTTGTGCTTGCAATTTGTCCGTTTTCATTGTGAAAACGCGTGTGATTGCAGATCTTAAGTTTTTGTTGCGTTGCTGTGATTTCAATACAATTGGAAAATCGCAATCGCCTAAAAAACACGCTGTGTGGCCTAGCCCTTAGAAGTGAAATGCAAGCTGCATTCATTTCAGTTTAGCCATACAGCATATATTTAATGCAATGGAACTAACTATCCAGCAGATCAATTTCCTGAGGCTATGGCCCCACTTAAGAGGCAAGGGAGGACACACGTTCGCAATATGTGTGCTCGCTTCTGTGCATGGGTGTTGCCCTTCCACAATTGGACCCTAGCAGAGTGCATGCAATGCAGACCATAAATGTTGATCGCATGCACTCCAATAGCACACTGAAATACAAATTACATTCCTGCTCTCCCACTAGCACAATCGGATGCAAACCGCAATCTAAAACGCGCTAGAGAAAGTAGCCCTAAGGGCTAGGCACAACTGCTGCGTTTTTTTTAGCGTTTGCGCTTGCGTTTGCGATTTTTAAAATTATTGAAAACGCGGCAACGCAAAAAAAAACGCGCGTTTTTCGATGCGTTTGCGTTTTGCGCTCTGCATTTTTAATCGCAATCGCATGCGTTTTCCTATACTTATTGAAGAAATCGCAACGCAAACGCAACGAAAATCGCACATGAAATCGCATGCTATTGCGTTTGCGTTTCAGTGTGGCCTAGCCCTAAGAGTTTGAGTCTTAAAGGGAAAGGTGGCAACCCCAGAAGAATTGAACTGACCACTTTACAAGGTACACTTATAAAAACAAAACGGCTCAGAGCTGCAGATGCTGCATATTGACTTGAACATGGTCTTACAGGCCACCTTTGCTTTAAGACCCAAACATGTATTCAATCTACATTTTGCAGTGCTAAGCACCATTGCATTAAATACAAACTGTATTAGCCTGCATCATGCTTCTAAAGAAAATACTAACAACCGTTTGTTGTGTAGATATTATCAGGCCTATGTCATAAAAGTTCTTAAAACCTAATTGGTTGGGGCAAAATTTGCACCATTTTTAACAATAAGAACCTTTATACAACCAATTAGGTTTTAAGAACTTTTATGACATAGGCCTGATAATATCTACACAACAAACGGTTGTTAGTATTTTCTTTAGAAGCATGATGCAGGCTAATACAGTTTGTATTTAATGCAATGGTGCTTAGCACTGCAAAATGTAGATTGAATACATGTTTGGGTCTTAAAGCAAAGGTGGCCTGTAAGACCATGTTCAAGTCAATATGCAGCATCTGCAGCTCTGAGCCGTTTTGTTTTTATAAGTGTACCTTGTAAAGTGGTCAGTTCAATTCTTCTGGGGTTGCCACCTTTCCCTTTAAGACTCAAACTCTTAGGGCTAGGCCACACTGAAACGCAAACGCAATAGCATGCGATTTCATGTGCGATTTTCGTTGCGTTTGCGATTGCGATTTCTTCAATAAGTATAGGAAAACGCATGCGATTGCGATTAAAAATGCAGAGCGCAAAACGCAAACGCATCGAAAAACGCGCGTTTTTTTTGCGTTGCCGCGTTTTCAATAATTTTTAAAAATCGCAAACGCAAGCGCAAACGCTAAAAAAAACGCAGCAGTGTGGCCTAGCCCTTAGGGCTACTTTCTCTAGCGCGTTTTAGATTGCGGTTTGCGATCCGATTGTGCTAGTGGGAGAGCAGGAATGTAATTTGTATTTCAGTGTGCTATTGGAGTGCATGCGATCAACATTTATGGTCTGCATTGCATGCACTCTGCTAGGGTCCAATTGTGGAAGGGCAACACCCATGCACAGAAGCGAGCACACATTATTGCGAACGTGTGTCCTCCCTTGCCTCTTAAGTGGGGCCATAGCCTCAGGAAATTGATCTGCTGGATAGTTAAGTTCCATTGCATTAAATATATGCTGTATGGCTAAACTGAAATGAATGCAGCTTGCATTTCACTTCTAAGGGCTAGGCCACACAAGCGTGTTTTTTAGGCGATTGCGATTTTCCAATTGTATTGAAATCACAGCAACGCAACAAAAACTTAAGATCTTGCAATCACACGCGTTTTCACAATGAAAACGGACAAATTGCAAGCACAAACGCATGTAAATGGCGTGCGATTGTTTGTGCGATTCAGGTGTGTTGCAGTGGGGCTGTGCCCTAAATGTACATTGCAGCAATATACACACTAATATAAATGACAGAGTGCAGAAATAAACACATACAAAGACCCACAAGCTCATTTACCCAGAGCCGATATCGCTGTGGGTAAATGTCATTTTCACGATTCAATATCACGTTTGCGGATGTGTGTAAATCCCGGTAAGGGATTTACCCGCTGCAGGATTTTAACGCCAGCAATCTGCTGGCGTTAAAATCCTACGCTAAAACTAGCACAAACGTGATATTGAATCACAAGCTAATATGGAGTTAAAGTCGTGCTAACTGGTAGCGAACCGGCGAGCACGACTTTACAGTAACTCCATATATCTGCCCAGCAAGTCTGGGTAAATGAGCCTGACAGTCTCTTGCAGAAGTGGGTTAACAAGTTGCTTCCTAAATACATATTAAAAAGGGTTAACACCTTCCCCCACCCTGTTTGAGCTGGAAAATCTGCTAATAATATTCACTGCTATCTCTGATGATTGGCTGGGAGACACTGGCAGATGGGGACTCTGAATTCAACTGTTACATGCAGCTTAGCATAAGGGGAGTGGGAAACAAACACAAGGTAGCTAGTTAGCATGTGCAGAAGGAGTTTTGGTACCTGGACCACCAGGAAGAGGCAACACTAGAAGCCAGCTGTGACATCATAGATTGCCAGTACTCAGAAATGTTCTATAAAGGATTTCTACACTAAGAGGTTGAATTCAGAAGTGAGAAACAAATGGCTTTACTAAGTGACAGTTATAGAGTCTGTGGAGCTGCCTTTGCATTTTGGGTTTAGTTCTCCTTTAAGTGTATCCTTATTAGACCAAATGACCTGGAAACCCAGGTTAGCTAGCAGGAAGAGAATATTTTTGCTTATGCAAATCTTCTCACAGGCAGCCCTTCTGCTGCAACTGTTTATAAAACGTATGCATACTCTCCAACATTAACCCTTTTATCTGTTGTATTCAATTAGTTCAACTGGACTTAGTTCTTGAAGACCTTTCGCTAGTCATCCGACTGACTTTCTCAATTCAGAATGACTTGTACAGGAGAAAGAACCTGGTCATCCCATATGTAGCAGGGGTCTCCGAGAAATTAAGAAGAATTTTCCAAAAAAAAGTATCCCTGTCTGCTTTAAACCGAACAACACACTGAGGCAGCAATTGGTAAATCCGAAAGACCCAATACCGAAACACAACAAATGCAACATCCTATACGCAGTGCAGTGAAGAATGCTCTGATTTGTATGTGGGGGAGACCAAACAGCAACTGCATCAACGTATGGACACACCTTTGAAGATTGTAATGTTAACATATTGGCAAAGGAATGTGACTGGTTCACGAGAGGTGTTAAGGAGGCCATTTATGTGAAAATAAAGAAACCAAGCCCAAATAGATGTGGGGGGGTTCGACACCAACTGTCTGCCATGTACAATGCTGTTTTGACACCTTACTATAACACCTCTTAGCCACTATCCAATCACGCCCTTAACACTTGGCTGTAATATGCTAATTGGGATTTTCCAGGGTACATAATTGCCACAGGTTCTTGTACAAGTCATTCTGAATTGAGAAAGCCAGTCGGATGACTAGCGAAATGTCTTCAAGAACTAAACTTCAAGTCCAGTGGATCTAATTTAATACAACAGAAATACCATGACCTGGATGAATGAGAACCTTCACAAGCATTAACCCTTTTAATTGGTATACTCATACAACATTGTGTAGAGCTGAAAGTGGCATACGGTCCAATATTTCCCTTTAATAGAGCTACAGAGTGACCCTGATCTTTTCGAGTGTGTACCTATTTAAAGGGCAATGTTGAAGGGTAAGTTGGTAATAACCTCCAACTTTCCTTTTTTAAATGGTACACTTGTACAAACAACATGGTGGGGTAAGGAAAGTGAACCTAGATAAGGGCACCTAGTGAATTGAATTGGAGTCTTCCATGACTCAGTACTTTTTTAATGCAAGCTTTGACTGTTTTCATTCTACTTTAGGTTTAATTCTCCTTTAATTTACTTCTCCTTAATTATTCCTTAGTTGTATACCCATTAAAAGGTAGTTTAACTTGGCTACTTTTTACAATGGCAACCGGCCATTTTTTTTCCTTTTTTTTTTTTTTTTTTTTTTACAGGTTCCCGAGTGGTTCCAGATGTTTTGCCACCAGTAAAGCACTACATGTGTCTTTTCGCTAGCAGCAAACCACTCAGGAACTAATTAGAAACAGGCCATGTGCCGTTCATATAAAAGTAGCCAAGGGGCAAACATGTAGTCTGCTTGTAAAATAAACTAGCAAGAAATATAGGAAGGCAATTACGGAGGTACAAACAGTAAGCTTCATATTACTATTATTAAGAAGTTTTCTTTTTGCTTGATTGCTTGTCTGTGCTCTTCAGCTACCTATATAATGGTAAACACTGCACAAATACTTGGTGTCAAATGCAACCCTCTGTAGTCTCCTATAACTTAATGTTTTAGTAATGTTATAGAACAATGTGGAGCAGTCTAGATGGCCTAGAGGGTGCTGGGAGACAAAAGTGTGATTATATTAATATGTAAAGTTGCTGAAACCTAAACTTGACTGTACAGAGCTGCTTTATACTAAGCTGCTGCTTTATCAGATTCTGACTTGATTGCTGGGCCTGGTGGGATACTGGTTGCTGTAGGTAGAATGTCTGAGTGTACAGTGAGCTTCCAGACAGTAGGGTGACTAGTTTTTTGTCTCCAAACTCTTATTTTGAAGCTTATGAGTTCACAAATTGGTTAAGCCCTCCTTTTCTGAAACGTAAACAGTCTCTGTAAAAGTGTAATAGTCCCCAACAGAAAAAGTTTTTGAGAGACAATAGAAATTTGCACAGGTGGCACATTTATATTTTCACACCATGATTTGGGCCAGCATTGGGATAAACATATGCTGTGTATCCAGACTGTTTAGGACAATAATGGCAGAATGCATGTTTGCTTTTCCATTGTAAACAAAGTGAGTGATTAACCAGCTCATCCGCTGTTCAAGCCTTAATATAACATGATATTAAACCACTTGTTAGAAAAAAAGATCTAATTTTTATTATTATTGTTATTATTAGTATTATTGTGGATTTATATAGGGCAAACATCTTCTGGAGAGCTTTACAATTACATGTATACATTTACATCAGGCCCTGCTCCAAAGAGCTTAAGCACATTTATTTGACAGATACAACCTATTGTATGTCTTTATGGTTGTGGGGGAGCACAGGGAGAACATACAAACACAGGGAGAACATACAAACTCCTTGTAGATGTGTCCAAGGGTGGAATCGAACTCAGGACTTCAGCGCTGCAAGGCTGAGATGCGTATGCACGTCCGTTTCGGCCAATTATCATGCAGACGATAATTGTGCTGTGTATGGGCACTTTGTGCATTTGCATACACCGTGCATCGCGGGTCAGCCCCCCAATCGCATGTGTGTTCAAAGCTTAAAATTTAAAGGGCGTGTCCACCCCCAAAACTATAATCCCCCCCACTACTCGCCCCATTGTGTAGTGTAGTTTAATCCTTACCTCACATCCCAGCTCCATCTGGTTCTCCTGTAGTCCCCCCCCAAAGTCCCAAAAACTGCCCACCAGGAGTACTGCAGATTCCATATAGGACTCTGCCTCCTGTCTCGCCTCCGGGAGACGTTTGGCATGTGTACTGCAGCCCTTCTCCCTCTCCCTCCCGATTAGGATTCCCTCCCCCTAGCGTAAAATCATTTTGATGTAATATTTTCCATGTCCCCCCAGCCCCAACCGCTATATTTTTATTATCAGAAAGTGCCCCAAACATTACTTACCTTCCCTCTTTGCTTCGCCGCACTGAATTCCCAGCAGCCGCGTCCGTGATTGGCTGAGCGGCAGCCAATCACGGACGTGACTGCCGGTCCCGCCACTCTGCTTGCATTTTCTCGCAAGCAGAGGGCCTGGAAGTGCGGCGGAGGAAAGAGGGAAGGTAAGTAAAGTTTGGGGCACTTTCTTATAATAAAAATATAGTGGTTGGGGCTGGGGAGACGGGGAATATTATATCAAAAAAAAATTTGAAGGGTGGACATGCCCTTTAAATAGATAATTCTATGCTGCTATGTTTCATTAAAGGGTAACTGTATTGCCTCAATGCATTTTTTTTTAAATTGTTTAGAAAAAGTAACGCTATGCAGCCCTCCCCATACATTTTTTTTCATGATTTCGCCCCTCTCTGCCTTCAATTAGCCATATTGTGAAGGGGGTATATCTATTCTTTCTGCCTCTGTCACTCAAAGCTAGCATGCTCGAAAACACTCCTCCACCCATCCTTAATCTGCTTGGTTATGTAGGCTGTATCCTAGCAACAGGACATTTTAAGTTGGTTTGACTGGCAGAGGAGAAGAGAGGTTGTAACAGACATTCCCACCAGCCAATGACAAGTGATATGTTAACCATGGCCCTGGGCCATCTAGGAGGTGGGCTTTTAGCACTCATCTTTGCTGTGTGATATCTAAGGGAGGGCAGCATGGCTGTAAATGTGAGTAAGCGATTTCAGCTGCTGGAAGTGTGGACATGTAATGGGGGTGATATTATTTTTTTTGATATTGTTGTCCTTTAAACTTTTAAACAGAGGTATTATGAATATTATTGCTATTATTCATACATACTAAAGTATTGTAGTGCTGTACAAGGTATGCTACCGAGGATGCTTGCTCGCTACAGAGCAATATCCACATAAAGGTAAGTAAAGGGAAACTTCCTCAAGGTCATGGAAAGTTTACCAGCTAATCCTGCAATCTAATCAGGTCCCACAGTGACTTCACAACTATTATTCTGATAATCTTATTCAACTGATCAGATTTATTACCACTTTAATTAATACTGTTGTATACCTTTTACAAGTTTTATAAATGCTTACAGTTGTTTCCATACCAGGAAAACAAGATAAATACACAGGTAACCATGAACCATTAAAACTACAACTACAAAAAGCATGAGCTTTTTTATAGACTCCTGTTGTATTTTAAATGACAGCCATTCCACATAAGCCCAGGATTTCCACAACAATAAGCAGAAGGAAGGGGGGAGGGGTTCCAATGCAAAATGGCCACCAAATAGGACACTGCTTGACCTTTTAGAAATGTGAATGTTATTTACATTTATGCTTTAGAGAGGAGCAAAGATAAAATTATTTCCATATGGAGCTGATCTTACATTCCTACAGCATACTTTACCAACAAAAATGATCAAGTTTACCAAGTAAGAATCATGTACTTGTGATATAAAGCACCTCAGCTGCAATGGATAGCAAATTATATCTTCAGGAGGAGACAGACTGAGAGGTTTGTGCCAAAATGATTTGCACAAGATAATAAATAGTGATAGATAACCTGCACCCTGGGGAGAGAGGTGGAGCGGAGCAGAACTAGCTCAGTTAGGGATTCAAAACATAGTCTAGGGATCAAAGGAAAGTTTAGATAGTTGATCACATTTCTTTTTGCTTTCTCCACCCACTCTTCCCCAACATCTGGATGTGATTAAAAGGTGTTTTAGTGAGGAAAGAACTAGTATCTGACTGCTTTTTAACTTGAACCAGATCAAATGCTTATGCCATTTTATTGTATTTTTGTACATTTGTAATATATCATAAAATTACTAATTTAATATTTTTAAGTAGTGTGGTGCAGTTGTGTCCAAAGCTGTTGTCCTTTACATTTTGCAAATTGTCTTAATTGCATTTCCTCATGGGTCTTCTGATGTCTTTGTTATAAAATAATTTCCCCTTAGTTATGATGAGGCCTCTTTGTGTAGATTAGACCTTTATAAGATCATCGACAAGAATTCATTCCAGGCTATGTGGTTTCCTGTAAAATAAAACATATTTAATTGTGCAGCTAAAAGAATGTCTAATAATATTTAAAGAAAGAAGAAATGAAGTAGGAAATTAAAAGCATCTTTGTATTAGTTTTTTAAGAGGCTTGTCCATGCAACAATGCAATCATACAATAATTGTTTGGTTTGTAGTGTCCAAACTATTCAATCTTTATTTGGGAAAAGCAGTATCACATCTGGCAGTTGTTAAATTTGCTTTTAGATGACATTTTGCCTAGCTTCATTTATTTTGTTTGTTAAAACAATGTTATATGAATGGAATTTATATGTTGTATGAAATGTGTGTCTCCCCTTTTGGTTAATGTGTATGGTTACCGTATAAGCATGGTTATAAGCAATCATTAAAACCAGTTGTCAGAATTTATTTCATATGTTTTTTGTCAAAACTTTTCAATGTTTTGTAAATTATGGCACATAAAATGACTGAAAATGCCCCTGTGATCTTAGGCAGGCCAAAATCAATATTGTTGTAGCAATAGGGTTTATATTACTATTAATTAGTCTATGATGACCGAACAACATACTGTGGGTATTGGGTTTTAACATTTTTGATATTGTCCCGTTAATTGGCTGATGTGGCATGGTTGATCATTTTCAAATGTTAATTATATATATGTATATTTAATGCTATGGCTGCAAATGGGTCTAGCTGGGTGATGATCACAGTTAACCTACGTGACATCACAGTCCAATTAAAAGTGTATTGGCAAATGTTCCTTGGAGACCGCAACCCAAGTATGTCTGTATGATTCAGCCCTAGGTCTAGGGAAAATGTCAAGCCAAATATTTTCTTCTTTTAACTTGGTCAACATGCAGAACTAGGATTCTCACCTTTGTCCTATCAAACATCGTTCAATATTGTGGATTATATCAATGCTCAGACATTGGCGTGTTAGTTACAATATTTGTAAAAGTTTTCCACAGTGTATAATATTATGGTGAAAAAAATATATATTTGGAATACTGATTGTAATGCGTGTTATAGCAGTAAATTCTGTGCAGTTTGGCCGGGAGAATACGATAACCAATAGTGTTAGTATTACAGGAGGGATGTTGAAATTGCAAGTATGGATAATTTACTTGCTTGCAGTAGCTGACCTGTCAATCATCTGTATTCCTTTTAAGATGACCATTGTGTATGAAAAGTCAACTTATATTATTAAGTTTTGGCTCTCAGGGTTAGGTCCCACTATGTACGTTGTGTAGTTTTCTGTGCATTTTCCGAACCGCAATGTATTTTAAAATATAATGGAAATTGCAAGAATCGGTTCCTGATATATAAATTGCATTCAAAATCTATTCAGTTATTTTTTTTTTATCTGCATGCGTTGCACGACTTTTGTTCTGTGCGTGTCAGAATCATCCTATATAATAAAAGCCCTAATGTGTGTCCGTGAATGCGTGTGTGGCTTTTTGCTTCTGCGCATGCGCAAGAGGAGACGTGTCTTGACTATGCGTGATCATCCACAGTGAGCAGAGATGAATCCAGCTCCCTGACCCGGACGAGAGCGAGAGAGAGAGAGACTCTGTCTAGCGCCTGTTTATATAACGGCTTAACTGTCTAGTACTTGAATAATAGTGTATGGGAACGGCAAAAAAAAAAAAGCAGACAAACTTATTTTTTGCTTTTTTTTGCTTCTGCCCTGTCCTTGTCTGATACCTTCTCTGACTCTGTAACATGAAAGGCCTTTACAAAGAATGTCATCTGTGACACCTTGTTCTTCCTCTCCCCCTCCTTGCTTTAGTCTCACACGGCCTCCTCCTTTCTTCTCTACTTTCAGCCTCTTACTGTAAACATCTGGTTTTATTTACAAGGGAGATGCCATTTAAAAAGGATAGGATTCATGTGGAAAATTAAGCCAGGTTTTCAATGTGCAGAGAGAAAATAGTATCGGATTTCATTGTGGTGGTGAGGCAGAGGCCTGCTTCTGGGGGTCTAAGGCTGCATGCGTTAATAGAAAAAAAAAATTGTATGTACAGAGTAAGGGAGACATACATGCGGAATGGGAAATGAGGGGTTGTACCGTGTTTATGCATAAAATTGTAACCTAAACCCCCCCATGTTTTTACTGTTTGCACTAGTGCAGATATTATGTTAGTATATGGGGCCCAGGAATTTGCATTGATCATCTCTTTTCTGGGTTGTACTGTGATAGCTATTACTACCAATAATACAAGAAAAAATAACGTTCAGGAGATACAAGCTAACTTAATATTTTCAAGGACGTGTAAATTGTGGAAAATTAATTTTTTAACTAATTACACCGTAATTAGGATTAATTACCACCGATTTTAAATGTTTTTTTTTTTTCTGACCTTCCTATCCCTTTTCTTTTAGCTCTGGGAGTTTTTTGCTTTTTAAAGGGCACAGCTAGTCAGTAAAGAACTATCAATCATCCAGTCCCTCCCCCTGGCACACTACATGTAGAAACTATCCATTCTATAAAAGTGAAGCTTATTTCTCTGTCACTGCGTGGCTTATGGTTTATTGATTCAGCATTAAGATCAGGAAAAGGAATAAGCATTATCGGTTTCTCTGTCCTCTTTCTGAGCAGATAACACCCAATCCTGCAGTTAGCTGCTGTCTGTGTTACTTAAGTCCCAATGTAGCACTGTACTTTTGCAATTGAGAAATCAATTGCAAATCTCCCCCCCACACACACACACACCCCTTCAAACTCCTACAGCTAAAAGAAAATCTTTCTTGATTCAAGAAGTTATTACAGCTCCCATCTTTCACTATAACACACTAGCTTTCACTATAACACAAAATCACTGCGTGAATGCTATTGGCTGTAGTGGAACACAGATCATCTCCACTGCACATGCTCCACACTCTAGCTGTCCCTCAGTTTTGGGAGGGGGGTGGATACATAGAGAGGAGACATGCATACTAACTAGGAGTGAGCTGATAGGAGATCTAGTGACAGGAAGCACTGAGAGCAAAAAGGGATCAAGTTCCTGGCAGTACTAAAATATAGAACGAGCGCATGGCTGCGAAATGTTCGGGTCGGCCTCGCAGTCGTTTGGGAAAGGCTGAAAATTTCCCTCAGCTGCGGTAGTCTTCCTATAGGGGAGTCTTGCAGATCCTGTCTGTCATCTTTCAAAAATATTTACTTTGTGTACCCACCTTATGGGCTAGCTTTAATTCAAAATTCAATGAGCTAGAAACTAAAAACTCTGGGCTCCAGGTAAGTAATGCCACCATTGTCTCTGTAGCAATAGTGTTTTGGGTTTTTTTTTGTTGCACAGTGGAATTTTTGGTGTGGATTTATTTGTCTAGGATTCATTCAATTCAAACCCTAAGCAAATCTTTCAATGGGGCCTCCAAGTAGCCCCATTTACAAGTATAAACAGAAGCCAGTTGCCCAATTTTCCATTGAATAATCTAGCCCGGCAAACATTGGCAGGTATGTCAGCTGGCCTGCCCAATCTTCAGATTGATTCGCTGCTAATACTACTTACATAAAAGTTGCCTGAACTGCTGATTGAAGCCCAGGAGTTAATTATTTGGTTTTGTGTTTTTATTACTGTACTGGACTCCCTTGTAAATGCATGGAGCATTATATGACACCAGAGATTTACTCTAAATATTTCAAAATATATTTTATCCGTTTGTTTAGTTAGAATAACTTTAGCAGCACCAGTCTCCTTTCAATGACAAAACGAACTAATATTTTAATCTAACCCCTCTTCTATTTAGGACGGAAACGCATAGAACAGCTGGCAGAAAATACAAGGTATTTTCGACGTCGACTTACAGAGATGGGCTTTATTATCTATGGAAACAGTGACTCTCCAGTGGTGCCTCTTATGCTGTACATGCCTGCCAAAATTGGGTAAGTAAGTAAAGAGGAGTAAGGAAAATTGTAGTTAAAACTGTAATCGTAAAATTGTAGTTTGGAAGAAAAAGTAATTTCACATTTGGATTCTGACAGAACCCAAAAAAACCCACACCTCCGTTGTATAAACCACCACTGGAATTATTGTTTTGTAGTGCATGAAGCGCCTAAACGTAATTGCAGTTTGTTAGGCCTAATTTGTATGTGCAGACCCCTGATTGTTATTCTAATCGGTAATCCAATGGTTGAGAATAAAAATGATTTCTTGTTGCTTTATAGCTACGAGCACATTGATTATTTAAATTGATAATGTGTTTATTATGGTCCATTTAAGGATATGTTGGATTATGTAAATATGTATATATTCTTAATGTTTATGCCATCTAAATTGTATATTTGCTCATATATGAAAGGTTATAATGTGCTGTTTTGTTTTTTTCTTCACTGCAGAGCATTTGGCAGGGAGATGCTAAAGAGAAACATTGGAGTGGTAGTTGTGGGGTTTCCAGCCACTCCAATTATTGAATCAAGAGCTCGATTCTGTGTATCTGCTGCACATACCAGAGACATGCTTGATATGGTAAACCCCTTTATAACTAAACCATTATATATTTATCTTGTACAGTGGTTCTGCTATTTTTTTAGATTGTGGCACATTTGCAAATTTCTGTCATGACTTACTTGTGTTTTTAATGTGTTTTAAAGGAAAAGTATACTGTAAACTCAAGTTAAGTTTAAATGGAAGCAGCAGCTTTACAAAAATCTTTCCCCCTTTTTTTTTCTGAGCCTATCTTAACTGATGTAAAGTTGCTGACATCTTGGTTCAGCATTGTAGGCTGCTTAGCTCCGCCCCTCCGAGACTTTGTGCATCTCCCTTTTCTGTAGTCCAAAAAAGCCATGTCTGTTTTGCGCCATCAGTGCGTGCACAGGCGTGTGTGACATCATCGCACCGTGATGTACACAAGCACAGAGCGATGACGTAGCACGCACGTCCGTGCATGCACAGACGTGTGCACGCAAGCGGTGAGGGCATGCTAAGACCAAATGGATGTGGCTTTTTTTGGACTACAGAAGAAGGAGATCCAGAAAGTCTCGGAGCGGCAGAGCAAAGCAGTCTTACAATGCTGAAGCAAGATGTCAGCAACTTAACAACTTATGGGCTAGGCCACACTAGTGCATTTTTGCGTGTTTGCATTTTCGTTTGTGACTGCGCACACGATTTTTGCTAACATGGAAATTGCGTGAACACAAAAATTCCTGTGATTTCCGATGCGCTTGCGTTTTGCATGCACCATTTTTTTTTTACGCAAACATGCATTTTTATAATATTGAATTACAAAAATGCATGCGCAAATGCAGCACATTGCACAGAAACTGCATACGCAGTCGCGTGCCATAACGCTTACGATTGAATGCACGATTTAGTGTGTTGAAGCGGGGCCTACCTCATATGTATTTAACAAGAGCAATTTTTTTTAACTTTTAGGTAAGGTAGGTTAGCAAATGCGCTATCTGCTCTGTTCTTTAATCTGGAGGTATGTGTTACTTTTGTATGGTGCATGCTCCAATGCTAGTCAGGAGAGAGCCACTGAACCATTTAATGATGGAACCACTGAACCATTTAATGATGGAGGTGCAGTCGGAGAGATACTGATAAAGGTTCAGGGCAGAGTTCAATGAAGGAGATTTTAAAAAGAGAAGTTGCTTTCCTTTAATTTCATATCTATGTCGTACTTCCCATGAAACTGAAAAAATGGACATAAAACAGCTTTGTGTGAAAGTCCTACCTATTCTCAGTCAGGCTGCAGGGGAAGCTTAATTGTGCATGATCCAGCTCCCTCCTTCTACCTGGCAACCAGATAAACATTGGAACATACCTTACTTTGCTGCTCCATAAAGAAGCAAATGTTTTGAATGTGTAAAGGTGCTGCAGCTTACCTGCAGTGTTCCTGCAACATTCCAGAACTTTACAACTACACTACTGGTGCTTTACCCCTTATAAAACCTTTTTTCTACAGGCTCTAAGAGAGATCAGTGAGGTTGGAGATCTCCTGCAGCTGAAGTATTCTCGCCATCATTTTGTACCGTTGTTAGACCGACCTTTTGATGAAACTACCTATGAGGAGACTGAGGATTAATGCCTGCTGGAATGGAGGAACACTGTGCCAACTATCTGGACACTTCTAGAAAATGAATGCACCTCGCCAGCTATCTCATGCTGTGAGGACACTGTATATACAACACTCTACTACTGTACACATATCTTTCTTCAGTTCATTCATGGTGATGGAGAGGAGGTGCCGTTTTATATGTAGCGAGATATATATATATATTTTTTTTCTATTTATTTATAAACGGGACCAGTGAAAACTCCACTTTGTTGCGCCTGAGGTCTTTCTAACTGTTACCTCTAGCACTGTGGATAAGATTCCTTGGCAGCTACCAATATCTAATCTTACACCCATATTTATGTAACATACATGCACTCCTTCCATCTGTTTCCTATGTATTTTCCTTTTTAAATACTCACATTTATAAATTTACCTCTGCCAAAGTGGTTAACAGTGATTTGCTAGAACTCTTTATAATGCTGTAAGAGTTGTGAATACAGCATAGGTGCTAATAAATATGCTGACTGCTTAACAGGCTTACACTCCAGCAGCAGAGGTAGGGAGAAGTCTAGCATCAAGTTATATCGGTGATATTGGCTGGCTTTTGTGCTGCCTGCTACTTGATGTGTTGGATAGGAGTGCTGTTATAATTCTGTTCAGGCTTGGCACTGCCTGCATTGCTGCATCTTGTCGCTTTGCTTGATGAAACAATTGTGTGGAAGGTAAATAGAGAAAGATGGGCATTGTACTGCACTCCTGGAGACTGAGAGATTGCCTGAATTCTTCAAAAGTTATTGGGTCCATATTCAGTTTTGTTCTGAATATACAAACTTTCTATGGTCTATGAAAAGCACCCATGTTTGGGTTGCAAAAAAGACATTGTTGGCACTTTACAAATACAAAGTAATTGCCTTAGAGTAATAATGATTATTGACAAACTCTCACATACTATTATAAAACACCTACAATAAAGTTGCATTGGCTCTGTGGAAAAGGGAGGCAAAATTTTTTTAATTAGAGGTATGAAAGTTGACTATACACAGGCAAGGGCCATCTCTGTTTCTGTCCATCCAGGCATCTTCAGATTTCCTCCTTCTATCGTGGGATAGAAGGATGCCATTGGTTGGCATCGGGTTTCTACTGAAGTCACATGGAAACGGATAACACTTGCTGAAGTATATAGAAGTAAGTCTTGGTGTATAGGTCCAATTAATCGTCTGTATGAATAGCTTTAATGTAAGCACATGCAATAAGATGTCTGACTTGAGCCTTTTTCCTGATGTATTGGCTACTTTAATATTGTCAACATGATTTGTAAACCCCATGCAATAACCATTTGTACTATTTGTACTATAAAATCTATTTGTCCATACACACTAACGATAATCGGTAAATCATGTTGGGGAACGACAGGATTTACCCATTATCGTCAGTGTGTAGGAGCTGTTCCCGACCATCCGGAGTCGGCATTATGGTCGGTCGGGAAAGATGGAAAATGTCTGTTGGTCGGGATTGGCTCCCTTCACTTTAGTAAAGGGAACCAATCAGATTGTTCTGTTCATGGCTCCAATGTGATCTGTTGACACACATGCAGAGGAAATCACATGTGTATGGCCACCTTTAGACAGGAAAAAAATGAATTTTTGGGTTTTCAGATTACTTCTTTTCCTCATTGATCTAATTCATAGCCCAAAGGCCGCTTTAAGTTCAATTTAAATGTCATGGTTGGTCACTTGGGCAAAGGTAACACTTCCAGATTTTGTATACTTTGTGATTGTACATTTCTGCAGTAGACCTCTGTTGAAATATCCCCTCTGCTGATCTGGCTCTTTGGCCTTCATTTATTTGGTACAGAATCTCTGTAATGGCCTTAAAATAGGAATTTTTGGTATGAAGTTTGAACAAACTGACCCTAAAAAAATGCAGATTTTATCTACATGTTTTTTCTGCTTTAAACTTAAATCCTATAAACTGTTAAAATGTTACCTCTGTTAAACTGATATTCGATGGGTTACAATGGTAAGAAACTCAGAGTGATGTATCTGATGTGTAAAATTGTGAGCTGCTAAAAAAATAAAATACCTTTATTTTCCATTCTGTTGCCATTAGTTCATATTCTAAACTCATATCCAGGGCTGTAGAGTTATAGTCGTAGTGTTTGAGTAGGAAAAAACTACTGGTTCTGCCTTGTTTTAATAATCAACACGGATACCACTGGTGAGCGCTCCTAATCTGGATTCTGGTATGTGTTTTTCTTGTTTTAATAATGTTAAGTCTATTTGAGCTGTTTTACAACCAGACCTTCATATATAATTTTAATCTGGATAATAGTACATTACCAAATAAATGTTTTTATTTGAGCAGTAGTATGTTAAAGGGCATTTCCACCCCTTCTACAAAAATGCACCCCACAAAACCCCAGTTCCATTTTATTCATCTTCTCCAATGATGGTTTCATACTGAGAAAAGGACCTTACAAATCTAAGATCCACCACCGCTTGGTCCACGCCTCCTCTGCTGCTGCAGCGTGCCCTTTACGTGCAGGAGCAGCAGAGAAGGTTTGAGGAAAACGGAACTGGGTGGACACAAGTGCAAAAACTTGTAACTATTGTCAGCTGAAA
>CM033476.1:229327704-229342160 GCA_019447015.1 Hymenochirus boettgeri | reverse complement strand
CATCAACATGGAACCCCGAGTGACATCACAATTGACTCACGACCCGAGAAATCCTACTCGTGGAAACCTAAAGCTCACAAGTGGACATGCATGGGATTTTCCCCACGGGATGTCCATGGGGTGAGTTCCCCGTGGGATATCCCGGGAAGCGTGGGGGTTAACCATGGGATTTCCCCTGGGGGTTTTCCCCCTTGTGGGAACCCCAAGTGACATGCAGAAGTGACATCATGAGGAACCCGGATGTAAATCACAAGTGACATCACATGGAAAAAACCGGAGTGACATCACAATGATTGTAAGGGGTTCCCCACGAGATATCCCCAGGGGGGTTTTACAGGGGATGTCCCCTGGGGGTTTCCCTGAGGGAACCAGATGACATCACAATTGAAACCCCTGATTGACATCACAAATGACATGCAGGGTTCACACCCCATAGGGTGTGTTTTCCATGGGATGTCCCTGGGGTGGAGTTCCCGGGTAATATCCCCCTGGGGGGGTTTATCATGGGATGCACCTTGGGGGTTTCCCTGTGGGAATCCCAATGACATCCACGTGGGATCCCCGAGGACATCACAAGTGACACCGCGAGGGGAACCCGAGTGACATCACAAGTGACTTCACGCAGGAATCCCGAGTGACACCCACAAGTGAAATCACGTGGAAACCCCTGAGTGACATCACAAGTGACATTTGGGGGTGTTTCCCCACTGGATGTCCCCAGGGGAATTTCCTGCAGGGTACCCCTGGGGGTGTTCCTGTGGGATTCCTCCTTAGGGGGAGTTCCCTGTGTGGATATTCCCTGGGGGGTGGTATATCCTTGTGATTTCCCCTGGGGGGGTTTTTCCTGTTGGAACCCCGAGTGACATCACAAGTGAACATCATGCGGTATCCTGAGTAACAAGGTCACGTTCAGTACCCCATCTGTCCTAGGGTGCTGCAGCGTAGAACACAGTATCGGGGGTCCCAAGGGGCGGTGAAGGCGACTGCAAAAATGGGAACACCGATCAATCAGCCATTGAGACAAACGCCGAAACGCGTTTCCGTCCAACCACGAACTTTCTCAGCAGTGCTGTGTGCACTGTACACTTTATCATTATGCTAATGGGATATCGTTATGTTATATGTTTTTAAGGTTTTAACTTTGTCCTCTGTCCTCCTATTTATGTACCCCATTGTGGACCTTTATGTTCCCTAATAAAGGGCTTTTATCTATATCCAGTAAATCTTGAGTGCGGTACGTTTTTCTTTTCTTTGTTTAGCTGTTGTATTCATTTTATACTACTAGCACCTGGGCCCACTTGGGCTAGATATTGCTTGCTTTGATTGCAAAGTAACTTTGTGATCCTGTGCCTCATTAATTTTGTACTTTTGTATCCCTGTAGTAAACATCACAAGTGACATCATGTGGGAACCCCAAGTGACATCACGTGGAAAACCCTGAGTGACATCCCAAGTGACATGTTGGGGGGTTTCCCCACTGGATGTCCCCAGGGAATTTCCTGTGGGGTACCCCTGGAGGGGTGCTTCCTGGGGGGGTATCCTTGGGATTTCCCCTGGGGGGGTTTCCCTGTGGAAACCCCGAGTGACATCACAAGTGACATCATGTGGGAACCCTGAGTGACATCACAAGTGCATCATGAAACCCCTGAGTGACATCACAAAGTGATATTGTGGGGTTCCCCGCAGATGTACCCTGGGGGAGTTCCCATGGGATATTCCCTGTAGGGCTTTACCGTGGGATTTCCCCTGCGGGGTTTCCCTGTGGGACCTCAAAGGATGCCCGGTGACATCACAAGTGACATCATGCGGAACCCCAATTGACATCACAAGTGACATCAAGAGGGAACCCATGACATCACAATGACTCCTGGAAACTCTGATGACATCACAAGTGACATGTGGGGGGTTCCCCACTGGATGTCCCCAGGGGAATTTCCTCTGCGGGGTACCATGGGGGGTTTACTTCCTGTGGGTGTCTCCTTGGGGGGATTCCCGTGGGATAACCCTGGGGGGTTTTTATCCATGGGATTTCCCCTGGGGGTTTCCCTGTGGGAACCCCAAGTGACAATCAGAAGTGACATCATGAGGGAACCTGAGTGAAATCACAAGTGACATCACATGGAAACCCCTGAGTGACATCACAAGTGACATGCAGGGGGTTCACCACAGGATGTCCCCAGGTGGATTTCCTGGGAAGTACCCCCTGGGGGGTGTTTCCATGGGATGTCCCTTGGAGGGGAGTTTCCGTGGGATACCCCCTGGGGGGGGGGTTATGCCATGGGATTTCCCTTGGGGGGGTTTCCCTGTGGATCCGAGTGACATCCGTGGGATCCCCGAGTGCATCACAAGTGACATCAAGCGGAAAACCCCAAGTGACATCACAAGTGACATCGAGAGGGAACCCCGAGTGACATCACAAGTGACATCACGTGGAAACCCCTGAGTGACAAGTGACATCACAAGTGGCATCATGTGGGAACCCCAAGTGACATCACAAGTGACATCATGCAGGTACCCTGATTGACATCACAAGTACATCATATGGAACCCCAAGTGACATCAGTGATATGTTGGGGGTTTCCCCACTATATGTCCCCAGGGGGGAATTTCCCTACTGGGGTACCCTGGAGGGGTGCTTCCTGTGGATGTCTCCTGGGGGAGTCTGTGGGATCTCCCTTGGGGGGTATCCTTGGGATTTCCCATGGGGGGGGTTTCCCTGTGGGAACCGAGTGACATCACAAGTGACATCATGTGGGAACCCTGAGTGACACACAGTGACATCATGTGGAAACCCCTGAGTGACATCACAATGTGACATGTTGGGGTTTCCCCACTGGATGTCCCCAAGGGAATTTCCTCGGTTAACCCCTGGGGGTTCTTCCTGTGGGCTGTCTCCTTGGGGGGAGTCCCGTGGGATATCCCCTGGGGGTTTTTATCCATGGGATTTCCCTGGGGCTTTCCCTGTGGGAACCCCAGTACTCAAAGTGACATCATGAGGGAACCCTGATGAAATCACAAGTGAACATCACATTAACACCCCTGAGTGACATCACAAGTGACATGCAGGGGGTTTCACCACGGGATGTCCCCAGGTGATTTCCTGGAAGTACCCCCTGGGGGGGTTTCTCCATGGATTGGTTCCTTGGAGGAGAGTTTCCCGTGGGATATCCCCTGGGGGGTATCCATGGATGTCCCTTGGGGGGTTTCCCTGTGGGAATTATCCCGAGTGACATCACAAGTGACATCAAGCGTAAACCCACAGATGACATCAAATGACATCGAGAGGGAACCCCCCGATTGAATCACACAGTGACATCACGTGGAAACCCCTAGTGACATCACAAGTGACTCAAGAGGGAACCCCGAGTGCATCACAGTGACATCATGTGGGAATCCCCGAGTACTTCACAATGACATCATGAGGGAACCTGAGTGACATCACAGTGCATGTGTGGGATGTCCCCTTGGGTGTTTTATCCTGGGATATCCCCTGGGTTTTTTTTTGTAGTGTGGGTTTACACCTGGGGGTTTTCCCTATGTGGAACCCCGAGTGACATCCATGGAACCCCAGTGGACATCATTCGGGAACCCCATGACATCACAAGTACATCATTCAGGAACCCTGAGTGACATCACATTGACATCATATGGGAACCCCAAGTGACATAGTGATATGTTGGGGGTTTCCCACTAGATGTTCACCCCAGGGGAATTTCCTCGGGTACCCCTGGAGGGGTGCTTCCGTGTGGATTCTCCTGGGGGGAGATCCTGTGGGATACCCCTTGGGGGGTATCCTTGGGATTTCCCCGGGGGTCAGTGACATCACAAGTGACCATCTGTGGAACCCTGATGACATGCACAATGACATCATGTGAAACCCCTGAGTGACATCACAAGTGATATTTCTGGGGGTTTCCCCCGCATATGGCCCTGGGAGTTCCCTGGGATATTCCCCTGTAGGGGCTTTACCTGTGGGGTTCCCTGCGGAACCTCAAATGACATCAAATGGATCCCTGAGTGACATCACAAGTGTCATCATGCGGGAACCCAGTACATCACAAGTGACATTAAGAGGGAATCCGAGTGACACCACAAGTGACATCACGTGAAAACCCCTAAATGACATCACAAGTGACAAGCGGGGTGTTCCCCACGGGATTGTCCCCTGGGGGGGAGTTCCCGTGGGATATCCCCTGGGGGGTTTTATCCATGGGTATTTCCCTGGTGGTTTTCCCTTTGGGCACCCCGAGTGACATCACAAGTGACATCATGCGGGAAACCCTGAGTGACATCACAAGTGACAACATGTTGAAACCCCTGAGTGACATCAACAAGTGATATTTTGTGTGGGTTTACACCGCAATGGTATCCCTGCAGGGATTTCCCATAGAATCCCCTGTAGGGGCTTTACCTGTGGATTTCCCCTGTGGTGACATCAAATGGGATCACCCGAGTGACATCACAGTGACATCATGCGGGAACCCCATGTGACATCAAGTACATCAAAGGGAATCCCGAGTGACATTACAATGACATCCCGTGGGAATCCCGAGTGACATCACAGTGACATCACGTGGAAACCCCTGAGTGACATCACAAGTGACATGTGGGGGGGGTTTCCACTGGATGTCCCCACGGGGAATTCTTTCCTGGGGGTCCTGGGGGTGGCTTCCGTGGGATTTCCTTGGGGGATTCCTTGGGATATCCCCTGGGGGATGTATCCTATGGGATTTCCCCTGGGGGTTTTCCCTGTGGGAACCCGATGATCAAAGTGACAACGTGGGAACCCCGAAGTGACATCACAAGTGCATCATGGGGGTTCACCACATGGAATGTCCCCATGTGGATTTTCCTGGGAGTACCCCCTAGGGGGTGTTTCCCATGGAATTGTCCTTGGAGAGGAGTGCCCACTTGATATCCCCTGGGGGTTATCCAGGAATGCACCTTGGGGGGTTTCCTGTGGGAATCCCAAGTGACATCAGAGGGATCCCAGTGACATCACAAGACCCTAGGGAACCCCGAGTGACATCACAAGTGGACTCCCAAAGCCGTGTGACTAACATCAATCAGTGGAAACCCCTGAGGACATCACAAATGATTGGGGGTTTCCCACTGGATGTCCCCAGGGGATTTCGAGGGGTACCCCAGGGGGGGCTTTCCTTGTGGGATGTCATCCTGGGGGGGAGTTCCCAGTGGGATATCCCCCTGGGGTGTTATCTGTGGGATTTCCCCTTGGTTTTTCCCTGTGGGAACCCCGGTGACATCACCAAGTGACAATTTGCGGACCCGAGTGACATCACAAATTTGACAACATGTGGAAACCCCTGATGACATCACAAGTGACATGTTGGGGGGGTTTCCCCACTGGATGTCCCCAGCAGAATGTCCTGCGAGGTACCCCTGGGGGGGTGCTCCTGTAGGATGTCTCCTGGGGGAGTTCCGTGGAAATCCCCTGGGGGTTATCTTGGGATTTCCCCTGGGGTGTTTTCCCTGTGGAACCCCCAAGAAACTCACAAGGACATCATGTGGGACCCTGAGTGACCTCACAAGTGACATCATGTGGAAACCCTGATTGTTCAAGTGTATGTGGGTTTCCCCTGATTTTCCACAGGGTTTTTTCCCAGGGTACACCTTGGGGGTTTCCTGTGGATATCCCTTGGAGGTTATCTGTGGGGTGGCCCTGTCGGAATCCCAAGTGACATCACGTAGGATACACGGTGGATTTCCATGACATGGGACCCCTGCGGGGTGGAGTCTCGTGGTGAATCGTCCCGACTGATCTGTGGGGGAGTTCCCCTGCCGGATTCTCCTGTAGGCGGCTTTTACAAAACCTGTGGGATTTGTCCCGTGCGGGTTTCCCTGTTGGCCTAATTACATCTGGGAACCCCGTGAGCCGTGACATCAGTGAATCCCTAGTGACATACAAGTGACATGTGGTGGGGGGCTTTCCCCACTGGATGTCCCCAGGGGGATTTCCTGCGGGGTCCATGGGGGTGCTTCCGGGGGATTCCCCTTGGTTTTTTTAGTCCGTGGGATATCCCCTTGGGTTTTTTTATTGTGGATTTCCTGGGGGGTTTCCCTTGGGAACCCCGAGTGACATCAATACATCATGTGGAACCCCAAGTGACATCACAATGATGCGTGGGGGTTTCCCATACGGATGTACCCTGGGGGGGTTCCTGGGATATCCCCTGTTGACTTTACCTGATGGGATGTTCCCCCTGCGGGTTTCCCTGTGGGAACCTCAAATTACATCAAATGGAATCCCTGAGTGACATCACAAGTGACCACGGTGGGAACACAAGGGACATCCAGTGGACCAAGAGAACCCGAGTGACATCACAAATGACATCATGTGGAAATCCCGAGTGACATCACAAGTGACATCATGTGAAACCCGATTACATCACAAGTGACATGTGTGGGGGTTCCCCACTGGATGTCCCCAGGATTTCCGCTCGGGTTCCCCTGGGGGTGGTGCTTCCTGTGGATGTCTCCCTGGGGGTTTCTCGGGGATATCCACCTGGGGGGTTTACCTTGGGATTCCCTGGGGTGTTTCCCTATGGGAACCCCGATAACACTCACAAGTGACATCATGTGGGAACCCTGAGTGACATCACAAGTGACATATCATGTGGACACCCCTGAGTGAATCACAGTATATGTAGGGGTTTCCCCTCGGATTTTTCCAACGGGGTTTTTTGCCAAGGGTACCACCTGGGGGGTTCCTGTGGGATATCCCCTTGGAAGGGTTATCTGTGGGGGGGTCTGCCCATGCAGGACATTCCCAGTGACATCACATTGGGAGTACCACGGTGAATTTCCTGCGGGGGTGATTCTGTGGAGTCCCTCCCGTGGGAGTTCCCGTCGGATATCCCTTGTAGGGGTTTAACCTGGGTTCACCTGGGTTTTTCCTGTGGGAATCCAAGTGCATCACAGTAAAATTCATGCGGAACCTCAGAGTGACATCACACAGTGACATAATAGGAATCCTGAGTGACATAACATTGACATCACGTGGAACCCCGGTGACATCACGTGGAACCACCTAATGACATCCAAGACATGCGGGTGGTTTCCCCACGGGATGTCCCCTGGGGGTAATCCCATGGGATTTCCCCTGGTGGTTTCCCTGTGGGAACCCCAAGTGACATCAGCAAGTAACATCATGAGGGAACCCTGAGTGACATCACAAGTGACATCACATGGAAACCCGGAGTGACATCACGTGATGTAGGGTTTCCCACGATATCTCCGGGGGGGGGTTTACGTGGGATGTCCCCTGGGGTTTCCCATTGAGGGACACCGATGACATCACATAGACCTGAGCATCATGCGGAACCCCAAGACTAGACATCAGCAGACGGTGCATCACAGTGACATCAGTGGGAACCCCAGTGACATCCACTGGAAAAAACCCCTGAGTGACATCACAATGACATGTTGGGGGTGGGGGGTTTCCCCACTGGATTCCCCAGGGGAATTTCCTGCGGGTACCTTGGGGGTGCTTCCTGTGGGATGTCTCCTGGGGGGAGATTCCTCGTGGGATATCCCCTGGGGGTATCCTTTGGGATTTCCCATGGGGGGGTTTCCCTGTGGGAACCCCGAGTGACATCACAAGTGACTTATGTGGGACCCTGAGTGACATCACAAGTGACATCATGTTCAACCCCTAATGACATACAAGTGATATTCTGTGGGGGTTCCCCTCCCGCAGATGTACCCTTGAGGAGTATCCATGGATATCCCCTGTGGGCTTTAACTGTGGGTTTTTCCCCTGTGGAACCCTCAAATGCATCAAATGGGATCCCCGAGTGACATCACAAGTTGACATCATGCGGGAACCATGGCATCACAAGTGAACATCAAGAGGAAATCTTAGTGACATCACAATGACATCACATGGACCCCCGAGTGACTCCAAGTGACATCATGTGAAACCCCTGAGTGTAATCCAATTGATATGTGAGGGGTTTCCCCTCGATGTTCCAAGGGGTTTTTCCCAAAGGGTACCACCTGGGGGTTTCCTGTGGATATCCCCTGAGGTTATCTGTGGGTTGTGCCCTGTCGAATTCCAAGTGACATCAGTGGGTCACAGGTGGATTTCCTGCAGGGAACCCCTGCGGGGTGATTGTTGTGGGATGTCCCCCTCGTGGGAGTTCCTCGCCGGAATATCTCCTGGGGGCTTTACCTTAACCGGGGATACCCCTGCGGGGTTTCCCTGTTGGAACCTCAGATTACATCAAATTGGGAACCCCGAGTGACATTACAAGTGACATCACCCGGGAATCCCTAGTGACACATCACAAGTGACATCATGTGAAATCCCTGAGTGACATTCACAAGTGGACACTGGGGGGTTTCCCCTGGATATCCCCTTAGGGGTTTATCTGTGGGGGTTCCCTGAGGGTCGTTCCAGGAGTGATTCAACCCTGGGTTTTTATCACGTGGGATTTCCTGACTGGGTTTCTTCTGATGTTACCTACGGGGTGAGATCCCGCGGAAACCTGGGTTCCCTGGATATCCGCGGACTCCCAGTGGAACATCCACATGTACTCAAATGGTACCGGGAATTACATCCATACCGGATCCCGGTGAATCATCACATGGATATGAAATCCCTACTCACGTATGGGAGGGGCTTTACCCTGTGCGGGATTTTCCTTCCAGTGCAGGTGTCTTTCCAGTGGTAAATCCCATTGGTTTATCAACGTGTATCCCCGTATGCGGGTCATCCTTTTATAGTGAGGATTATTGACCAGTGAGGTTTACCATATGGAACCCAAGTGACACATACAGTTGTCCCAGATTAGGTCCTGGGAGTCCCATGGGCTCAACCTGATTTACTGTGGATTCTGAGGTTTCGTGGAACAATGCATGGATCCGGTGATACAATGCATCTGCCAACATGTGACTAGAGTAAGGTACTCCAAGGACATGTTGTGGGGGTTCCCCAGATGTCCGAGATTCCTGCGGGGTACCCCTGGGGGGGTGGTGCTTCCTGTAGATTTCTCCTGGGGGGGAGTTCTCGTGGGATCTATCCCCTGGGGTGGTTATCCTTGGTGATTTCCCTGGGGTGTTTTACCCTGTGGGAACCCCGATTAACATCACAGTGAACATCATGTGGAGACCCTGAGTGACATCACAATTGCATCATGTGGAAACCCCTGATGTAATCACAAGTGATATGTGAGGGGTTTCCCCTCGGTGTTCCAAGGTGTTTTTCCTCCATGGGTACCACTGGGGGGTTCCTGTGTGGATATCCCCTTGGGACGGTTTATCTGTGGGGTGTGCCTGTCGGATTTATCTGTGGTGTGCCCTGTGATATTCCAATAATCAGTGGAGTACACAGGTGGATTTTCTGCAGGGAGACTCCCTGTCGGGGGTGACTTCTCTTGGGATGTCCCCTCGTGGGGAGTTCCCGTCGGATATCTCCGTAGGGCTTATACTGTGGGATTTCCCTGTGGGAGCACCCCAAGTACTCATAACAAGTCAAATCATGGCCGGAACCTAGAGTGACATCACAAGTTTGACATAATGTAGGTAAAGCCTGAGTGACATAACTAGTGACATCAGCTGGGACCCCAGTCGAACTCACTGGTAAACCACTAAATGACATCCAAAGTGACATGCGGGGGTGTTCCCCCGGGAGTCCCCTTGGGGTGAGTTCCCATGCGGATTTCCCCTGGGGTTTCCCTGTGTGAACCAAGTGCCATCAGAAGAACAAAATCATGAGAGGAACCCTGAGTGAAATCACAGTGCATCAACATGGAAACACCCGGAGGGTTGACCTCACAATGTGATGTCAAGGGGTCCCCACGGGATATCTCCCATGGGGTTTTATCAGTGGGATGTACCCCTGGAGGGTTTTCCCTGAGGAACGCCGATGACTCACATGGCACCCGGAGTGCAATCATGTCGGGACCCCAAGTGACATCGACAATGACATCATTACTAGACCCTGAGTGGCATCACAAGTGACAATCATTGGGAACCCCAAGTGACATCACGTGGAAACCCTGATGACATCACAAATGAACATTGGGGGTGGTTCCCCCTGGATGTCCCCAGGGATTTCCTGCGGGGTACCCCTGGGGGGTGTTCCTGGGATGTCCTCCTGGGGGGGAGAGTGCTGGTGGGATTCCCGTGGGGGTTAATCCTTGGGTTATCCCATGGTGGGGTTTCCCTGTGGGAAACCCCGAGTGACCTCACAGTGACTTATGTGGATCCCTTGAGTACATCACAGTGACATCATGTGGAAACCCCTTGAATGAACATTACAAGTGATATTTGTGGTGTGTTCCCAGCAATGTACCCTGGAGGGCGTATCCATGGGATATCCCCTTAGGGGCTTTCCTGTGGGATTTCCCCCTGTGGGAACCTCAATGACCATCAGTATGGGATCACCCGATGTGACATCACAAGTGACTCATGCGGGAACCCAGAGTGCAATCACAGTGACCTCAGTTAAGGATCCTTATTGAGCATCACAATGACACTCACATGGGAACCCCGAGTGACATCACAATGATCGTGGAACGCCCAATTGCATCGTGACAGAGGTTTTCCCCCGGGGAATGTCCCCTGGGGTGAGTTCCCGTGGGATATCCCGGAAGCGGTTGGGTTATCCATAGGGATTTCCCCTGGGGGTTTCCCTGTGGGACCCCAATGTGACCATCAGAAGTGACTCATTGAGGGAACCTCTGAGTGAATACAAGTGACATCACATGGAAAAAACCGGAGTACATCACAATTGATGTAATGGGGTTCGGGCCCACGATAGTCCCAGGGGGTTTTAATCATGGGATGTCCCCTGGGGGTTCCGAGGGAACACCGATGACATCCACTTGAAACCCCTGAGTGACATCACAAATGACTGCAGGGGTTCACCCCAAGTCGGGGTTGTTTTTCCATGGGATTTCCTTGGAGGTGAGTTCCGTGGGATATCCCCCTGGGGGGTTATCCATGGGATGCCCACTTGGGGGGTCTTCCCTTGGAGATCCCAAATGACATCAGTTGGATTCTCCCCGAGTGACATCACACTTGAACACCGATAGGGAAACCCGAGTGACATCACAAGTGACTTCCCCATGAATCCGAAGTGACACCAAAAGTGAAATTCACGTGGAAACCCCTGAGTGTACATCACAGTTGACATGTGGGGGTGTTTCCCACTGGACTGTCCCCAGGGAATTTCCTGCAGGGTTCACCCCTGGGGGGTTGCTTCCTTGGGGATTTCTTCTCTTGGGGGAGTTTCCCGTGGGATATTCCCTGGGGGGTGGTATATCCTTGTGATTTCCCCTGGGGGGGTTTTCCTTTGGGACCCCGAGTGACATCACAAGTGACATCATGCGTTATCCCTGAGGAACAGGTGCACGTTCATTACCCCCCATCGTCTAGGGTGCTGCAGCGTAGAACACAGTATCGGGGTCCCCACGGGGCGGAGCGGCGACTGCAAAAATGGGGACACCGATCAATCAGCCATTGATGACAACGCCGGAACGCGTTCGTCCAAACCCCGAACTTTCCTCACAGTGCTTGTGTGCACTGTACATTTATCATTAAATGCTAAATGGGATACCGTTATGTTATATGTTTTTAAGTTTTAACTTTGTCTCGCCTCCTATATTGTATGTACCCCATTGTGACCTTAATGTTTCCCCTAATAAAGGGCTTTTACTATATCCAGTAAAATCTTGAGTGGCGGTTACGTTTTTTCTTTTCTTTTTTAGCTGTTTTTCATTTTAATACTACTACGCCCTGGGCCCACTTGGCTAGAATTGCTTTCTTGATTGCAAAGTAACTTTGGTCCTGTGCCTTCATTACATTTTGTACTGTTTGTATCCCTGAGTAACATCACCAGTGACAGCATGTGTGGAAACCCCAAGTGAACTCACGTGGAACACCCTGAGTGACACCAAGTGACATGTTGGGGGGGTTTCCCCACTGATGTCCCCAGGTGAATTTCCTGTGGGGTACCCCTGTGGGGTCTTCCTGGGGGTGGTAACTCCTGGGATTTCCCCGGGGGGGTTTCCCTGTGGAAACCCGAGTGACATAAAGTGACATCATGGGGAACCCTGAGTGACATCACAGTGACATCATGTGGAACCCCTGAGTGACACACAAGTGATATTTGTGGGGTTCCCGCAGATGTACCCTGGAGGGAGTTCCCATGGGATATTCCCTCGTAGGGCTTTACCGTGGGATTTCCCCTCTGGGGTTCCTCCCCCTGTGGGAGCCTCAAAGATATCCCAGTGACATCCCACGATAACATCAGCGGGAACCCCAAGTGACATCAACAAGTGACATCAAGGGACCCAAGTGATCAGACATACGGACTCTGAGTGACATCACAATGACTGTGAGGGGTTTCCCCACTGGATGTTCCCGCGGGAATTTCCTGCGTGGTTACCCATGGGGGGTTACTTCCTGTGGATGTCCTCTCTTTGGGGGAGTGTTTTGTCCCGTGGGTTAACCCCTGGGGGGGTTTTTAATCCCATGGGATTTCCCCTGGGGTTTCCCTGTGGGAACCCCAAGTGCACCATCAGAAGGACATCATGAGGGAACCCTGAGTGAATCACAAGTGACATCAATGGAAACCCCTGATGTACATCACAAGTGACATGCAGGGGTGTCACCACAAGGATGTCCCTCAGGTGGATTTCCTGGGATACCCCCTGGGGGTGTTTCTCATGGATGTCCCTGTGTAAGGGAGTTTCCGTGGGATATCCCCCTCCCCTGGGGGGGGGGTTTCCATGGGATTTTCCCTTGGGGGGTTTCCTCTGTGGAATCCCGAGTGACCATCCCAGTGATACATCACCGGGACATCACCCAATGACCATCACAAACCCCGTGACAGACATGACAGAGAGGAACCCCCGAGTGACATCACAAGTGACAATCACGTGGAAACCCCTGAGTACAAGTGACATCACAATGGCATCATGTGGTAACCCCAAGTGACATCCACAAGTGACATCATGCTGTACCCTGAGTGACATCACAAGTGACATCATTGGTGAACCCCAATGACATCAAGTATAAGGTTTGGGGGGTTTCCCCACAATGTCCCCCGGGATTTCCTACGGGGTACCCCGTGGAGGGGTCTTCCTGGGATGTCTCCTGGGGGGGATATCCTGTGGGATATCCCTTGGGGGGTACCTTGGATTTCCCATGGGGTGGGTTTCCCTGTGGGAACGCCCGAGTGACATCACAAGACAGTGACAATCATGTGGACCCTGAGTGACATCCACCAGTGAACATCATTGGAAACCCTGAGTGACATCACAAGTGACATTTTGGGGGGTTTTCCCCACTGATGTCCCCAAGGTATTTCCTCGGTGTTACCCCTGGGGTTCACTTTCCTGTGGGCTGTCTCCTTGGGGGGATTTCCCTGTGGGATTCCCCTGGGGTTTTTATCCATGGGATTTCCCTGGGGGTTTTCCTTGGGAAACCACACAAAGTGACATCCGAAGTGACATCATGAGGGAACCCTGAGTGAAATCCAAGTGACATCACATGGAAACCTCCCTGAGTGACATCACAATGTGACATGCAGGGGGTTTCACCACCCCGGATGTCCCCAAGGGGGATTTTCCTGGGAAGTACCCCCTGGGGGTGTGTTTCCCATGGGATGTTCCTTGGAGGAGAGTTCCCTGGGATATCCCCCTGGGTGTTATCCATGGGTGTCCCTTGGGGTGTTTCCCTGTGGGAATTCCCGAGTGAATCATCCACAAGTGACAGATCAAGCTAAACCCCAAGTGACATCACAAGTGACATCGAGAGGGAACCCCCGAGGACATCACACAGTGTACATCACGTGGAACCCCTGAGGACATCACAAGTGACATCAAGAGGGAGCACCCCGAGTGACATCACCATTGACATCATGTGGGAATCCCAGTAACTTTCACAAGTGACATCATGAGGAAACCCCTGAGTGACATCACAAGTGACAGTTGGGATGTCCCGTTGGTTTTTTTATCCATGGGATATCCCCTGGTTTTTTTTTTAGTGGGATTAGCACGGGGGGTTTTCCTATGGGAACCCGAGTGACATCCCATGGGGAACCCCAAATTGACATCATGCGGGACACCCAAGTGACATCACAAGTGAACATCATGCATGGACCCTGAGTGACATCACAATTGACATCATAGGGACCCCAAGTGACATCAAGTGATATGTTTGGGGGTGTTCCCCATCTAATGTCCCCAGGGAATTTCCTACGGGGTTACCCCTGGAGGGTGCTTCCTGTGGGATGTCGTCCTGGGGGGGAGATCCTGTGGATATCTCCCTTGGGGGGTGTATCCTTGGGATTCCCCGGGGGGTCGCGTGACATCACAAGTGACATCATGTGGGAACCCTTATGACAGATCACTTGTGATTACACTCAGGGGTTTCCACATGATGTCACTTGTGAGGTCACTCAGGGTTCCCACATGATGTCACTTGTG
>CM033476.1:229294649-229327620 GCA_019447015.1 Hymenochirus boettgeri | reverse complement strand
ATGACTCCAAGTGGGATCCCCGAGTGACATCACAAGTGACATCATAGGGCGGGAAACCCAGAGAGTGGCATCACAAGTGACATCAAAGGGAATCCTTAGTACAATCACAAAGTGACTCAAATGGACCCCGAGTGACATCACAATTGACATCACGTGGAAACCCCTAAATACATCCACAAGTGCATGCAGGATTTTCCTTCCCACGGGAATTCCCCTGGGGGTGAGTCCCGTGGGATATCCCGGGAAGCGTGGGGTTACCAGGGATTTTCCCCTGGGGTTTCCTTCCGGACCCCAAGTGACATCAGAAGGACATCATGAGGAAACCTTGTGTAAATCACAAGTGATCATCACATGAAAAAAAACCGGAGTGACATCACAAGTGATTGTAAGGGGTTCCCCACGAGAATATCCCCAGGGGGGTTTTCAGGGATGTCGCCCCTGGGGGTTTCCCTGAGGGAACCGAGATGACATCACAATTGAACCCCTGATTGACATCACAAATGACATGCAGGTGGTTCACCCCCATAGGGGGTGTTTTCCATGGGAATGTCCCTGGAGGGGGAGTTCCCGTGGATATCCCCTGGGGGGGTTTATCCATGGATGCACCTTGGGGGGGTTTCCCTGTGGGAATCCCAAATGACATCAACGTGGGATCCCCGAGTGACATCACAAGTGACACCGAGAGGAAACCCGAGTGACATCACAAGTGACTTCACGCAGGAATCCAGAGTGACACCACAAGTGATATCACGTGGAAACCCCTGAGTGACATCACAAGTGACATTGGGGTGTTTTCCCACTGGTCTTCCCCAGGGGGAATTTCTGCAGGGTACCCCTGGGGGGTGCTTCTGTGGGATTTCTCCTTAGGGGGAGTTCCGTGGGGATATTCCCTGGGGGGTGGTATATCCTTGTGATTCCCCTGGGGGGGTTTTCCTGTGGGAACCCGAGTGACATCACAAGTGACATCATGCGGTACTCCTGAGTAACAGGTCACAGTTCAGTACCCCATCTGTCTAGGGTGCTGCAGCGTAGAACACAGTATCGGGGGTCCCAAGGGGCGGGAAGGGCGACTGCAAAAATGGGGAACACCGATCAATCAGCCATTGAGACAAACGCCGAAACGCGTTTCGTCCAAACCACGAACTTTCTCAGCAGTGCTGTGTGCACTGTACACTTTATCATTATGCTAAATGGGATATCGTTATGTTATATGTTTTTAAGGTTTTAACTTTGTCTCTGCCTCCTATTTATGTACCCCATTGTGGACCTTTAATGTTCCCCTAATAAAGGGCTTTTATCTATATCCAGTAAATCTTGAGTGCGGTACGTTTTTCTTTTCTTTGTTTAGCTGTTGTATTCATTTTATACTACTAGCACCTGGGCCCACTTGGGCTAGATATTGCTTGCTTTGATTGCAAAGTAACTTTGTGTCCTGTGCCTCATTAATTTTGTACTTTTGTATCCCTGAGTAACATCACAAGTGACATCATGTGGGAACCCCAAGTGACATCACGTGGAAAACCCTGAGTGACATCCCAAGTGACATGTTGGGGGTTTTCCCACTGGAGTCCCCAGGGAATTTCCTGTGGGGTACCCCTGGAGGGGTGCTTCCTGGGGGGGTATCCTTGGGATTTCCCCTGGGGGGGTTTCCCTGTGGGAACCCCGAGTGACATCACAAGTGACATCATGTGGGAACCCTGAGTGACATCACAAGTGACATCATTGGAAACCCCTGAGTGACATCACAAGTGATATTTGTGGGGTTCCCCGCAGATGTACCCTGGAGGGAGTTCCCATGGGATATTCCTGTAGGGGCTTTACCTGTGGGTTTCCCCCCCTGCGGGTTTCCCTGTGGGAGCCTCAAAGGATGCCCGAGTGACATCACAAGTGACATCATGCGGGAACCCCAAGTGACATCACAAGTGACATCAAGAGGGAATCCCAAGTGACATCACAAGTGACATCACGTGGAAACCTCTGAGTGACATCACAAGTGACATGTGAGGGGGTTTCCCCACTGGATGTCCCCAGGGGAATTTCCTGCGGGGTACCCATGGGGGGTTACTTCCTGTGGGATGTCTCCTTGGGGGGAGTTCCCGTGGGATAACCCCTGGGGGTTTTTATCCATGGGATTTCCCCTGGGGGTTTCCCTGTGGGAACCCCAAGTGACATCAGAAGTGACATCATGAGGGAACCCTGAGTGAAATCACAAGTGACATCACATGGAAACCCCTGAGTGACATCACAAGTGACATGCAGGGGGTTCACCACAGGATGTCCCCAGGTGGATTTCCTGGGAAGTACCCCCTGGGGGTGTTTCCCATGGGATGTCCCTTGGAGGGGAGTTTCCGTGGGATATCCCCCTGGGGGGGGGGTTATCCATGGGATTTCCCTTGGGGGGTTTCCCTGTGGGAATCCCGAGTGACATCCGTGGGATCCCTGAGTGCATCACAATGACATCAAGCGGAAAACCCAAGTGACATCACAAGTGACATCGAGAGGGAACCCCGAGTGACATCACAAGTGACATCACGTGGAAACCCCTGAGTGACAAGTGACATCACAAGTGGCATCATGTGGGAACCCCATGACATCACAAGTGACATCATGCAGGTACCCTGATGTACAATCACAAGTGACATCATATGGGAACCCCAAGTGACATCAAGTGATATGTTTGGGGGGTTTTCCCCACTAGATGTCCCCAGGGGAATTTCCTACGGGTACCCTGGAGGGGTGCTTCCTGTGGATTTCTCCTGGGGGAGATCCTGTGGGATATCCCTTGGGGGGTATCCTTGGGATTTCCCATGGGGGGGTTTCCCTGTGGGAACCCCGAGTGACATCACAAGTGACATCATGTGGGAACCCTGAGTGACATCACAAGTGACATCATGTGGAAACCCCTGAGTGACATCACAAGTGACATGTTGGGGGTTTCCCCACTGGAGGTCCCAAAGGGAATTTCCTCGCGGTGTAACCCCTGGGGTTACTCCTGTGGGCTGTCTCCTTGGGGGGAGTTCCCGTGGGATATCCCCTGGGGGTTTTTATATCCATGGATTTCCCCTGGGGGTTTCCCTGTGGGAACCCCAAGTGACATCAGAAGTGACATCATGAGGGAACCCTGAGTAATCACAAGTGACATCACATGAAAACCCCCTGAGTGACATCACAAGTGACATAGGGGGTTCACCACGGATGTCCCCAGGTGATTTCCTGGGAAGTACCCCTGGGGGGTGTTTCTCCATGGGATGTTTCCTGGAGGAGGTTCCCGTGGGATATCCCCTGGGGGGGTTATCCATGGGATGTCCCTTGGGGTTTTCCCTGTGGGAATTCCGAGTGACATCACAAGTGACATCAAGCGTAAACCCCCAGTGACATCACAAATGAACATCGAGAGGGAACCCCGAGTTGACATCACAAGTGACATCACGTGGAAACCCCTGAGTGACATCACAAGTGCAAAGAGGGAACCCCGAGTGACATCACAGTGACATCATGTGGGATCCCGGAACTCCACAAGTGACATCATGAGAAACCCCTGAGTGGACTCACATTGCATGTGTGGGATGTCCCTTGGGTTTTTTATCCATGGGATATCCCCTGGGTTTTTTTTTTAGTGGGATTACACCTGGGGGGTTTCCCTATGGGAACCCGAGTGACATCCCATGGGAACCCCAAGTGACATCATGCGGAACCAGTGACATCACAAGTGACATCATGCAGGAACCCTGAGTGACATCCAATTGACATCATATTGGAACCCCAAGTGACATCAAGTGATATGTTGGGGGGTGTTTCCCACTAGATGTCCCCAGGGAATTTCTTACGGGTACCCCTGGAGGGGTGCTTCCTGTGGGATGTCTCCTGGGGGGGAGATCCTGTGGGATATCCTTGGGGGTATCCTTGGGATTCCCCTGGGGGGTCGAGTGACATCACAAGTGACATCATGTGGGAACCCTGAGTGACATCACAGTGACATCATGTGGAAACCCCTGAGTGACATCACAAGTGATATTTCTGGGGGTTCCCCCGCAGATGTACCCTGGAGGGTTCCCATGGGATATCCCCTGTAGGGGCTTTACCTGTGGGGGTTTCCCCTGCGGAACCCAAATGACATCAATGGGATCCCTAGTGACAGCAACAAGTGTCATCATGCGGGAACCCCAAGTGACATCACAAGTGACATTAAGAGGGAATCCCGAGTGACACCACAAGTGACATCACGTGAAAACCCCTAAATGACATCACAAGTGACAGCGGGGGTGTTCCCCACGGGATGTCCCCTGGGGGGGAGTTCCCGTGGGATATCCCCTGGGGGGTTTTTATCCATGTGGTTTCCCCTGGTGGTTTTCCCTTTGGGCACCCCGAGTGCACTCACAAGTGACATCATGCGGGAACCCTGAGTGACATCACAAGTGACAACATGTTGAAACCCCTGAGTGACATCACAAGTGATATTTTGGGGGTTTACCCGCAGATGTACCCTGCGGGATTTCCCATAGGATATCCCCTGTAGGGGCTTTACCTGTGGGATTTCCCCTGTGGGTGACATCAAATGGGATCCCCGAGTGACATCACAAGTGACATCATGCGGGAACCCCAAGTGACATCACAAGTGACATCAAGGAGGACCCGAGTGACATTACAAGTGACATCCCGTGGGAATCCGAGTGACATCACAGTGACATCACGTGGAAACCCCTGAGTGACATCACAAGTGACATGTGGGGGGGGTTCCCACTGGATGTCCCCAGGGGAATTTCCTGGGGGTCCACTTGGGGGTGCTTCCTGTGGGATGTCTCCTTGGGGGGAGTTCCCGTGGGATATCCCCTGGGGGGATATATCCTTGGGATTTCCCCTGGGGGTTTTCCTTCTGGGACCCCCCCCGAGTGAAATCATAAGTGACATCACGTGGGAACCCCGAGTGACATCACAAGTGACATGCAGGGGTTCACCACAGGATGTCCCCAGGTGGATTTCCTGGGAAGTACCCCTAGGGGGTGTTTCCCATGGAATGTCCCTTGGAGAGGATTCCCACTTGATATCCCCCTGGGGGGTTTATCCATGGGATGCACCTTGGGGGGTTTCCCTGTGGGAATCCCAAGTGACATCATGAGGATCCCCGAGTGACATCACAATTGACATCTAGAGGGAACCCCGAGTGACATCACAAGTGACATCACGCGGGAATCCTGTGTGACATAAAAAGTCACATCATGTGGAAACCCCTGAGTGACATCACAAATGACATGTGGAGGGGTTCCCACTGGATGTCCCCAGGGGGATTTCTTGAGGGGTACCCAGGGAGGGGCTTCCGTGGGATGTCACCTGGGGGGGAGTTCCCAGGGATATCCCCCGGGTTTTTTATCTGTGGGATTTCCCCTGTGGTTTCCCTGTGGGAACCCCGAGTGACATCCACAGTGACATTATGCGGGAACCCGAGTGACATCACAATTGACAACATGTGGAAACCCCTGAGTGCCTCACAAGTGACATGTTGGGGGGTTTCCCCACGGGATGTCCCCAGAAGAATGTCCTGCGGGTACCCCCTGGGGGGGTGCTCCTGTAGATGTCTCCTGGGGGGGGGAGTTCTCGTGGGATATCCCCTGGGGGTTATCCTTGGGATTTCCCTGGGGTGTTTTCCCTGTGGAACCCCAAGAAACATCACAAGTGACATCATGTGGGAACCCTGAGTGACCTCACAAGTGACATCATGTGGAAACCCCTGAGTGTAATCACAAGTGATATGTGAGGGGTTTCCCCTCGGATGTTCCAAGGGGTTTTTCCCAAAGGTACCACCCTGGGGGTTCCTGTGGGATACCCCTTGGAGGGTTTATCTGTGGGGTGTGCCCTGTCGGAATTCCAAGTGACATCACGTAGGATACACAGGTGGATTTCCTGCAGGGAACCCCTGCGGGGGTGATTCTCGTGGGATGTCCCCTCGGGGGGAGTTCCCGCCGGATATCTCCTGTAGGGCTTTTAACCGTGGGATTTCCCCTGCGGGGTTTCCCTGTTGGAACCTCAAATTACATCAAATGGGAACCCCGAGTGACATCACAGTGACATCATGTGGAAATCCCGAGTGACATCACAAGTGACATTGTGGGGGCTTTCCCACTGATGTCCCCAGGGGGATTTCCTGCGGGGTTCCAGTGAAGGGGTGCTTCCAGGGGGATTTCCCCTTGGGTTTTTTATCCGTGGGATATCCCCTTGGGTTTTTTATTAGTGGGATTATACCTGGGGGGTTTCCCTATGGGAACCCCGAGTGACATCACATGGGAACCCCAAGTGACATCACAAGTGATATGCGTGGGGGTTCCCTACGGATGTCCCTGGGGGGAGTTCCCATGGGATATCCCCTGTTGGAACTTTACCTGTGGGATTCCTGCCCCTGCGGGTTTCCCTGTGGGAACCTCAATTACATCAAATGGAATCCCTGAGTGACATCACAAGTGACATCATGTGGGAACACAAAGTGACATCACAAGTGACATCAAGAGGGAACCCCGAGTGACATCACAAATGACATCATGTGGAAATCCCGAGTGACATCACAAGTGACATCATGTGGAACCCCTGAGTTACATCACAAGTGACATGTTGGGGGGGTTCCCCACTGGATTTCCCCAGGAGAATTTCCTGCGGGGTACCCCTGGGGGGGGTGGTGCTTCCTGTAGGATGTCTCCTGGGGGGGAGTTCTCGTGGGATATCCCCTGGGGGGGGGGTTATCCTTGGGATTTCCCTTGGGGTGTTTTCCCTGTGGGAACCCCGAGTAACATCACAAGTGACATCATGTGGGAACCCTGAGTGACATCACAAGTGACATCATGTGGAAACCCCTGAGTGTAATCACAAGTGATATGTGAGGGGTTTCCCCTCGGATGTTCCAAGGGGTTTTTCCCAAAGGGTACCACCTGGGGGGTTCCTGTGGGATATCCCCTTGGAGGGTTTATCTGTGGGGTGTGCCCTGTCGGAATTTCAAGTGTACATCACTTGGGATCACGGTGAATTTCCTGCGGGGGTGATTCTCGTGGGATGTCCCCTCGGGGGGAGTTCCCGTCGGATATCTCCTTGTAGGGGCTTTAAACCGTGGGATTTCACCTGGGGGTTTTCCTGTGGGAATCCCAAGTGACATTCACATAAAATCATGATGCGGGAACCTAGAGTGACATCACAAGTGACATAATGAGGAATCCTGAGTGACATAACTATTGACATCACGTGGGAACCCCGAGTGACATCACTGGAACCACCTAAATGACATCCAAAGTGACATGGCGGGGGTTTTCCCCCACGGGATGTCCCCTGGGGGTAAGTTCCCAGGAATTTCCCCTGGGGGTTTCCCTGTGGGAAACCCCAAGGACATCAGAATAACACCTGAGAACCCTGGTGAATCACAAGTGACATCACGAGGAAACCCCGGAGTGACATCACAGTGATGTACAGGGTTTCCCCACGGAATATCTCCAGGGGGTTTACAGTGGATGTCCCCTGGGGTTTCCCTGAGGGAACACCGCATGACATCACCATGGAAACCCCTGAGTGACATCATGCGGAACCCCAATTAATCAATCACAAGTGACATCATGCAGGAACCCTGAGTGGCATCACAAGTGACATCATGTGGGAACCCCAAGTGACATCACGTGGAAACCCCTGAGTGACATCACAAATGACATGTTGGGGGGTTCCCACTGGATTCCCCAGGGGAATTTCCTGCGGGGTACCCCTGGAGGGGTGCTTCCTGTGGGATGTCTCCTGGGGGGGAGATCCTGTGGGATATCCCCTGGGGGGTTATCCTTGGGATTTCCCATGGGGGGGTTTCCCTGTGGGAACCCCGAGTGACATCACAAGTGACTTATGTGGGATCCCTGAGTGACATCACAAGTGACATCATGTGGAAACCCCTGAATGACATTACAATGGATATTTGTGGGGGTTCCCCGCAGAATGTACCCCTGGAGGGATATCCATGGGTATCCCCTTTGGGCTTTACCTGTGGGTTTCCCCTGTGGAACCTCAAATGTACACAAATGGGATCCCCAGTGACATCACATCAAAGTGACATCATGCGGGAACCCGTGGCATCACAGTGAATCAAAGGAAATCCTTAGTGACATCCAATGCATCACATGGGTACCACAGTGACATCCAGGAATCATGAAACCCCTGAGTGTAATCACAAGTTGATATGTGAGGGGTTTCCCCTCGGATGTTCCAAGGGGTTTTTTCCCAAAGGGTACCACCTGGGGGGTTCCTGTGGATATCCCCTGGAGGTTTATCTGTGGGGTTGTGCCCTGTCGGAATTCCAAGTGACATCACGTGGATAACACAGGTGGATTTCCTGCAGGGAACCCCTGCGGGGTGATTCTTGTGGGATGTCCCCTCCGTGGGGGAGTTCCCGCCGGATATCTCCTGTGGGCTTTAAACCGTGGATATCCCCTGCCGGGGTTTCCCTGTTGGAACCTACTCGATTCCATCAAATGGAACCCCGAGTGACATTACAAGTGACATCACCCGGGAATCCCGAGTGACATCACAATGACATCATGTGGAAATCCCTGAGTGACATCACAAGTGACATGTGTGGGGGCTTTCCCACTGGATGTCCCCGGGGGATTTCCTGTGGGGTTCCAGTGGAGGGGTGCTTCCAGTGGGATTTCCCCTTGGGTTTTTATCCGTGGGATATCCCCTGGGGTTTTTTTTTATTAGTGGGATTATACCTGGGGGGTTTCCCTATGGGACCCCAAGTGACATCACAAGTGATATTTGTTGGGGGTTCCCTACGGATGTACCTGGGGGAGTTCCCATGGGATATCCCCGTTGGGACTTTACCTGTGGGATTTCCCCTGCAGGGTTTTCCCTGTGGAACCTCAAATGACATCAATGGAATCCCGAGTGACCATCACAAGTGACATCATGTGGGAACACAAAGTGACATCACAAGTGACATCAAGAGGGAACCCCGAGTGACATCACAAGTGACATGTTGGGGGGGTTTCCCCACTGGATGTCCCCAGGAGAATTTCCTGCGGGGTACCCCTGGGGGGGGTGCGTTCCCTGTAGGATGTTCTCCTGGGGGGGAGTTCTCGTGGGATATCCCCTGGGGGGGTTATCCTTGGGATTTCCCTGGGGTGTTTTCCCTGTGGGACCCCGAGTAACATCACAAGTGACATCATGTGGGAACCCTGAGTGACATCACAAGTGACAATCATGTGGAAACCCCTGATGTAATCACAAGTGATATGTGAGGGGTTTCCCCTCGGATGTTCCAAGGGTTTTTCCCATAGGGTACCACCTGGGGGGTTCCTGTGGGATATCCCCTTGGGCGGTTTAACTGTGGGGTGTGCCCTGTCGAGGATTTATCTGTGGGGTGTGCCCTGTCGGATTCCAAGTGACATCACGTGGGTACCACAGGTGGATTCCTTGCAGGGAACCCCTGTGGGGGTGATTCTCTCTTGATGTCCCTCGGGGGGGAGTTCCCGTCGGATATCTCCTGTAGGGGCTTTAACCTGTGGGATTTCCCTGTGGGAACCCCAAGTGACATCACAAGTCAAATCATGGCGGAACCTAGATGACATCACAAGTGACATAATGAGGAAAGCCTGAGTGACATAACTAGTGACATCACTGTGGGAACCCAAGTGCCATCACGTGGAAACCACTAAATGACATCCAAAGTGACATGCGGGGGTGTTCCCCCGGGAGTCCCCTGGGGTTGAGTTCCCATGGGATTTTCCCCGGGGATTGAGGGACCACAGGGGGAAATCCCCAGTAAATCCCTACAGGGGATATCCATGGGAACGCCCCTCCAGGGTACATCTGCTGTGAACCCTCCCCCCCCCCCCCCACCCCCCCCCCACAAATACACTTGTTAATGTTCATTCAGGGGTTCCTCACATGAGTGTCACTTGTGATGTCCCATCAGGGATCCACCATAATGTCACTTTGATGTCACTGGGGTTCCCACAGGGAAACCCCCATGGGAAAAAATCCAAGTGATAAACCCCCCAGGGGATTCCCACACATCTCCCCCCCCAGGAGACATCCCACAGGAGCCCCCCAGGGGTACCCCGCAGGAAATTCCCCTGGGGACATCCCGTGGGGGAACCCCCCCAACATGTCATTTGTGAATGTCACTCGGGGTTTCACGTGATGTCAATTGGGGTTCCCACTGAGTCACTTAGTGATGTCCCTCATGGATACAAAAGTACAAATAATGAGTGCACAGGATCCAAAGTTACTTTGCAATAAAAGCACAATATCTAGCCCAATTGGGCCCAGTTAGTATATAAGAATTAATACAACAGCTAACAAAAAAGAAAACGTACCGCACTCAAGATTTACTGGATATAGATAAAAGCCCTATTAGGGAACATTAAAGGTCCACAATGGGGTACATAAATATAGGCAGAGACAAAGTTCAAACCTAAAAACATATAACATAACGATATCCCTTTAGCATAATGATAAAGTGTACAGTGCACACAGCACTGCTGAGAAAGTTCGTGGTTTGGACGAAACGTCTTTCGGCGTTTGTCTCAATGGCTGATTGATCGTGTTCCCCATTGTTGCAGTCGCCCTTCCCGCCCCTTGGGACCCCCGAACGTGTGTTCTGCTGCTCCACCCTAGACATATGGGTACTGAACTGTGACCTTGTTCTCAGGGATACCGCATGATGTCACTTGTGATGTCACTCGGGGTTCCCACAGGAAACCCCCCCAGGGGAAATCACAAGGATATACCACCCCCCAGGGAATATCCCACGGGAATCCCCCTAAAGAATCCCACAGGAAGCACCCCCCAGGGGTACCCTGCAGAAATTCCCCTGGGGACATCCATGGGGAAACACCCCCACATTCACTTGTGATGTCACCACGGGTTTCCACGTGATTTCACTTGTGGTGTCACTCGGATTCCTGCGTGAAGTCACTTGTGAATTGTCACTCGGGTTTCCCCTCTCGGTGTCACTTGTGATGTCACTCGGGGATCCCACGTGATGTCATTTGGGATTCCCACGGGAAACCCCCCAAGGTGCATCCCATGGATAACCCCCCCATGGGATATCCCACGGGAACTCCCCTCCAAGGACATCCCATGGAAAACCCCCCTATGGGGGTGAACCCCCTGCATGTCATTGTGATTGTCACTCAGGGGTTCAATGTGATGTCACTCGGTGTTCCCTCAGGAAACCCCCAGGGACATCCCACTGATAAACCCCCCTGGGGATATCTCGTGGGGAACCCCTTACATCACTTGTGATGTCACTCCGTTTTTTTTCCATGTGATGTCACTTGTAATTTCACTCAGGGTTCCTCATGATGTCACTCTGATGTCACTTGGGTTCCCACAGGAAACCCCCAGGGGAAATCCCATGGATAACCCCACCGCTTCCCGGGATATCCCACGGAACTCACCCCCAGGGACATCCCGTGGGGAAAATCCCTGCATGTCACTTGTGATGTCATTAGGGGTTCGTATTCTGAGCACTGGGGTTCCCATGTGATGTCACTTGTGATGTCACTAAGGATTCCCTCTTGATGTCACTGTGATGCCACTCTGGGTTCCCGCATGATGTCACTTGTGATGTCACTCGGGGATCCCACTTGATGTCATTTGAGGTTCCCCACAGGGGAAATCCCACAGGTAAAGCCCCTACAGGGGATATCCCATGGGAACTCCCTCCAGGGTACATCTGCGGGGAACCCCCACAAATATCACTTGTAATGTCATTCAGGGGTTTCCACATGATGTCACTTGTGATGTCAATCAGGGATCCCACATAATGTCACTTGTGATGTCACTCGGGGTTCCCACAGGAAACCCCCCCATGGGAAATCCCAGGATAAACCCCCCGGGGATATCCCACACAATCTCCCCCCCGGAGAGACATCCACCCAGGAAGCACCCCTCCAGGGGTACCCCGCAGGAAATTCCCCTGGGGACATCCGTGGGGAACCCCCCCAACATGTCATTTGTGATGTCACTCAGGGGTTTCCACTGATGTCACTTGGGGTTCCCACATGATGTCACTTGTGATGCCACTCAGGGTTCCTGCATGATGTCCTTTGTGATGTCACTTGGGGTTCCCGCATGATGTCACTCCGGGGTTTCCATGTGATGTTCACCGCTTCCCTCAGGGAAACCTCCAGGGGACATCCCACTGATAAACCCCCCTGGAGATATCCCGTGGGAAACCCCTTACATCACTTGTGATGTCACTCCGGGGTTTCCATGTGATGTCACTTGTGATTTCACTCAGGGTTCCCTCATGATGTTACTTCTGATGTCACTTGGGGTTCCCACAGGGAACCCCCAGGGAAATCCCATGGGAACTCACCCCCAGGGGACATCCCGTGGGGAACACCCCGCATGTCACTTTGGATGTCATTTAGTGGTTTCCACGTGATGTCACTGGGGTTCCCACGTGATGTCACTAGTTATGTCACTCAGAGCTTCCTCATTATGTCACTTGTGATGTCACTCTAGGTTCCCGCATGATTTGACTTGTGACACTTGGGGTTCCCACAGGGAAATCCCACGTTAAGCCCCTACAGGAGATATCCGACGGGAACTCCCCCCGAGGGGACATCCCAAGAGAATCACCCCCACAGGGGTTCCCTGCAGGAAATCCACCTGTGTATCCCACGTGATTGTCACTTGGAATTCCGACAGGGCACACCCCCGATAATCCTCGACAGGCACACCCCACAGATAAACCCTCCAAGGGGATATCCCACAGGAACCCCCCAGGGTACCCTATGGGAAAAACCCCTTGGAACATCCGAGGGGAACCCCTCACATACACTTGTGATTACACTCGGGGTTTCACATGATGTCACTTGTGGATGTCACTCAGGTTCCCACATGATGTCACTTGTGGATGTTACTCGGGTTCCCACAGGGAAAACACCCCAGGGGAATCCCAAGGATACCCCCCCAGGGGATATCCCACGAGAACTCCCCCCCAGGAGAAATCCTACAGGAAGCACCACCCCCCAGGGGGTACCCCGCAGGAAATTCTCCTGGGACATCCAGTGGGGAAACCCCCCCAACATGTCACTTGTGATCCCTCGGGTTCCCTCTTGATGTCACTTGTGATGTCACTTTGTGTTCCCACATGATGTCACTTGTGATGTCACTCGGGGATTCCATTTGATGTCATTTGAGGTTCCCACAGGGAAACCCTGCAGGGGAAATCCCACAGGTAAAGTCCCACAGGGATATCCCATGGGAACCCCCCCAGGGTACATCCGTAGGGAACCCCCACATATCACTTGTGATGTCACTTGGGGTTCCCATAGGGAAACCCCCAGTATAATCCCACTAATAAAAAACCCCAAGGGATATCCACGAATAAAAAACCCAAGGGGAAATCCCACTGGAAGCACCCCTCCACTGGAACCCCACAGGAAATCCCCCTGGGGACATCCAGTGGGAAAGCCCCCACACATGTCACTTGTGATGTCACTCTAGGATTTCCACATGATGTCACTTGTGATGTCACTCGGGATTCCCGGGTGATGTCACTTGTAATGTCACTCGGGGTTCCCATTTGATGTAATCTGAGGTTCCAACAGGGAACCCCGCAGGGATATCCCACGGTTAAGCCCCTACAGGAGATATCCGCGGAACCCCCCCGAGGGACATCCCACAGAATCACCCCCGCAGGGGTTCCCTGCAGGAAATCCACCTGTGTTCCCACGTGATGTCACTTGGAATTCCGACAGGGCACACCCACAGATAAACCCTCCAAGGGGATATCCACAGGAACCCCCCAGGTGGTACCCTTTGGGAAAACCCCTGGAACATCCGAGGGGAACCCCTCAACTATCACTGTGATTACACTCAGGGGTTTCCACATGATGTCACTTGTGATGTCACTCGGGTTCCCACATGTGTCACTTGTGATGTTTGACTTGGGGTTCCCACACGGGAACTACACCCCAGGGAAATCCCAAGATAACCCCCTCAGGGGATATCCCACGGAACTCCCCCCCCCAGGGACATCGTACAGAAGCACCCCCCAGGGTCCTCCCAGACATCTTCGGGACACCATGGGGACCCCCCAACATGTCACTTGTGATGTCACTCCGGGTTCCCACAGGAAACCCCGGGAAATCCCAAGATAAAACCCGGGGGATATCCCATGGGAACCCCCCCCCAGGTGACATCCCACAGAAGCACCCCCCTGGGGTACCCCGCAAAAATTCCCCTGGGGACATCCAGTGGGAACCCCCACAGTCATTTGTGAATGTCACCTCAGGGGTTTCCACATGATGTTCACTTGTTATGTCACACAGATTCCGCGTGATGTCACTTGTGATGTCACTCGGGGGATCCTCAGGGATGTCACTTGGGTTCCCATCGGGAAACCCCCAAGGGCATCCCACTGATAAACCCCCCCGGGGGATAATCCAGTGGGAACTCCCTCCAAGGGACATCCCATGGAAACACCCCTAGGGGGTACTTCCCAGGAAATCACCTGGGAAATCCTTTGGGCAACCCCCTGCATGTCACTTGGATGTCCTCGGGGTTCCCACGTGATTCACTTATGATTTCACTCGGGGTTCCACAGGGAAACCCCCCAGGGGAATCCCAGGATTTCCCAGGGATACCCACGGGAGCCCCCAGAGACTCCCACAGGAAGCACCCCCCAGTGTACCCCGCAGGAATTCCCCTGGGACATCCAGGGGAACCCCCCCCACATTCACTTGTGATGTCAAGGGTTTCCACGGATGTCCTCGGTTCCCACGATGTCCTGTAATGTCACTGGATTCCCTCATGCATTGTGATGTCACTTGGTTCCCGCAGATTCACTTGATGTCACTCGGGATCCAATTGATGTCACCCACAGGGGAAATCCCACAGTAAAGCCCCACAGGGTTCCCATGGGAATCCGCAGGGACATCTGCGGGAAACCCCATCAATAACTTGTGATTCACTCAGGGGTTTCCACATGTGTCACTTGTGATGTCACTCAGGGTTCCCCATGATGTCACTTGTGATTACTCTGGTTCCCACAGGGAAAAACCCCAGGGGAAATCCCATGGATAAACCCCCCAGATCCACGGGAACCCCCCCAGGACTCCTGGACACCCCCGCTTCACGGGACATGGCAGCCTTGTATCTCGACCTCTATGCACGTGAGTCCTGTAGCTGCCACAGACACCCCAGGGAACCCAGGAACCCAGGGTACCCAGGACCCCCCCAGGGACATCAAGAACACACAGGTCCCCGCAGGAAATTCTCCTGGGGACATCCAGTGGGAAACCCCCCACATGTCAACTTGTGATGTAACTCAGGGGTTTCCACATGATGTCACTTGTGATGTCACTCGGGATTTCCACATGATGTCACTTGTGATGTCACTCGGGGTTCCCTCTTGATGTCACTGTGTGATGTCACTTTGTGTTCCCACATGATGTCACTTGTGATGTCACTCAGTGGATTCCATTTGATGTCATTTGAGGTTCCCACAGGGAAACCCGCAGGGAAATCCACAGGTAAAGTCCCAACAGGGATATCCCATGGGAACTTCCCCCCAGGGTACATCCGTAGGGAACCCCCCACCATATCACTTGTGATGTCACTTGGGGTTCCCATGTGATGTCACTCGGGTTCCCATAGGAAACCCCCCAGGTATAATCCCACTAATAAAAACCCAAGGGATATCCCACGGATAAAAACCCCAGGGGAAATCCCCTGAAGCAACCCCTTCACTGGAACCCCCGCAGAAATCCCCCTGGGGACATCCAGTGGGAAGCCCCCACACATGTCACTTGTGATGTCACTCAGGGATTTCCACATGATGTCACTTTGTGATGTCACTCGGGTCCATGTTGTCACTTGTGATGTCACTGGTTATTGATGTATTTGAGGTTCCAACAGGGAACCCCCAGGGAATCCCACGGTTTAAACCCTACGAGATACCGGCGGGACTCCCCCCGAGGGACATCCCCGAGAATCACCCCCGCAGGGTTTCCCTGCAGGAAATCCACCTGTGTATCCACGTGATGTCTTTACTTGGAATTCACGACGGGCACACCCCACAGATAAACCCTCCAAGGGAATCCACAGGAACCCCCCAGGTGGTACCCTTTGGGAAAAACCCCTTGGAACATCCAGGGAAACCCCTCACATATCACTTGTGATTACACTCAGGGGTTTCCACCGATGTCACTTGTGATGTCACTCAGGGTTCCCACATGATGTCACTTGTGATGTTTGGGGTTCCACAGGGAAAACACCCAGGGGAAATCCCAAGTAACCCCCCCAGGGGAATCCCACATAACTCCCCCGAGACATCCTACGAAGCACCCCCCAGGTGTCCCCGCAGGAACTTCTTCTGGGGACATCCAGTGGGGAAACCCCCCCAAGTGCATCCCATGTATAAACCCAGGGGATTCCAGTGGGACTCCCTACAGGACATCCCATGGGAACACCCTCCAGGGGTACCTTCCCAGGAAATCCACCTTGAACATCCTTGGTGAACCCCCTCATGTCACTTGTGATGTCACTCGGGGTTCCCACGGTATGTCACTAATGATTTCACTCGCGGGTTCCCACAGGAAACACCCCCAGGGAATCCCAAGGATATATCCCCCCCAGGGGATTCCCACGGGAACTCCCCCCAGGAGACATCCCACAGGAAGCACCCCCCAGTGACCCGCAGGAAATTCTCCTGGGGACATCCAGTGGGGAACCCCCCAACGTAATCCTTGTGATGTCCTCGGTTCCCTCTTGATGTCACTTGTGTTTCACTTTGTGTGTCCACATTGATGTCACTTGTGATGTCACTCGGGGATTCTTTGATGTCATTTGAGTTCCCACAGGGAACCCTGCGGAAATCCCCCAGGAAAGTCCCAAGAGGATAATCCCATGGAACTCCCCCCAGGGTGACATCCGTAGGGAACCCCCACACATATCACTTGTGATGTCACCTTGGGGTTCCCTAGGAAACCCCCCAGGTATACTCCCACTAATAAAAAACCCAAGGGATATCCCACGGATAAAACACCAAGGGGAAATCCCACTGGAAGCACCCCTCACTGGAACCCCGCAGAAATCCCCCTGGGGACATCCAGGGAAAGCCCCCCACACGTCACTTGTATGTCAATCAGGATTTCCACATGAATGTCACTTGTGATGTCACTCGGAATTCCCGGGTATGTCACTTGTAATTCCTCGGTTCCCATTTGATGTAATTTGATGTTCCACAGGGAAACCCGCGGGGATATCCCACGGTTAAGCCCTACGGAGATATCCGGCGGAACCCCCCCGAGGGGACATCCCACGGAGCAACCCCCGCAGGGTGTTCCCTGCAGGAAATCCACCTGTGTATCCCACGTGATTTCACTGGAATTCCGACAGGGCACACCCCACAGATAAACCCCTCAAGGGGATCTCCCACAGAACCCCCCAGGTGGTACCTCTGGGAAAAACCCCTTGGGAACATCCGAGGGGAAACCCCTCAACATTCACTTGTGATTACACTCAGGGGTTTCCACATGATGTCACTTGTGATGTCACTCAGGGTTTCCCAATGATGTCACTTGTATGTTCTTGGGGTTCCACAGGGAAACCACCCCAGGGAAATCCCAAGGATACCCCCAGGGATATCCCACGAGAACTCCCCCAGGAGACATCCTACAGGAAGCACCCCCCAGGGTACCCCGAGGAATCTTCTGGGGACATCCATTGGGGAAACCCCCCAACACTCGTCACTTGTGATGTTCACTCAGTGGTTCCCCATGATGTCACTTGGTGAAGGGCCACGTGAAACCACCAGGGGAAATCCCACAGATAAAACCCCTCGTGGGAATATCCCATGGAACTCCCCCCACAGGTGACATCCAGGAAGCACCCCCTGGGGTACCCCTCAGAATCCCCCTGGGGACATCCAGTGGGAACCCTCAACATGTCATTGTGATGTCACTCAGGGGTTTCCACATGATTGTACTTGTTATGTCACACAGGTTCCACGCGTGATGTCACTTGTGATGTCACTCGGGGATCCCTCTGATGTCCACTTGTGGATTCCCACAGGGAGGAGCCCCCACAGGTGCATCCCATGGATAACCCCCCCGGGGGATATCCAGTGGGAACTCCCTCTCCAAGGGAACACCCATGGGAAACACCCCTAGGGGTACTCCCAGGAAATCCACCTGGGGACATCCTGTGGTGAACCCCCTGCATGTCACTGTGATGTGCACTCGGTGGTTCCCACGTGATTTCACTTTATGATTCACTCGGGGGTTTCCCACAGGGAAAACCCCCAGGGGAAATCCAAGGATATATACCCCCCAGGGGATATCCCACGGGAACTCCCCCCAAGGAGACATCCACAGGAGCAACCCCCGTGTTACCCCCAGAAATTCCCCTGGGGACATCCAGTGGAGGACACCCCCCCACATGTCACTTGTGATGTCACTCAGGGGTTTCATTGTGTCACTCGGTATCCACGGATGTCACTTGTATGTCACTCGGGATTCCTCTTGATGTCATGTGATTCACTTGGGGTTCCTGCATGATGTCACTTGTGATGTCACTCGGGGATCCAATTTGATGTCACCCACAGGGGAAATCCCACAGGTAAAGCCCCTACAGGGATATCCCATGGGAAATCCCTGCAGGGTACATCTGCGGGTACCCCCAGCAATATATCCTTGATGTCACTTCAGGGTTTCACATGTTGTCACTTGTGAGTCACTCAGTTCCCGCATGATTCCCTTGTGATGTCACTCGGGTGGGTCCCACCGTCAAAACCACCAAGGGAAATCCCATGGATAAAACCCCCAGGGATATCCCACGGGAACTCCCCTCCAATGGACATCCCGTGGGACCACCCCCCGGGGCTTCAGGAATCATGACATCTGTGGTGAACCCCTTAGTCATCTTGATGTCTGTTTCCACGTGTAGTCACTTGTAGATTCACTCGATGTCCCTCTGAGTCACTTGCTATGTCACTTGTGTTTGGGTTCACGGGAAACACCCAACAGGGAAATCCCAGGATAAAAACCCCCAGGGGTTATCCCAGAGAATCCCCCCAAGGATGACCATCCTCACCAGGAAGCTACCAACCTCCCCATGGTACCGCCGCAGGAAATCTCCTTGGACATCCGTGGGGAACCCCCCACCATTTCACTTGTGATGTACACTACCCGAGGTTTCCACACTGATGTACTTGTGATGTCCCTCGGTTCCCATCGGAGGTCCTTGTGGATGTCACTCGGGGTTCCCTCTTGATGTTCACTTGTGATGTCACTGTGGTTCCAATCTGAATGCTCCCACTTTATGTCAATCTCGGACCTGAGTCATATATCCCACAGGACCGCAAGAATCCCCATAAGTCCAAGGTGATATCCCCTGGGAACTCCTCCAGGGTACTCCTAGGGCGAACCCCCAACGCACTGATTCACTCTCGTTCCGATGTCCCTTTGGCTGGTTCCCATGTGTCACGTGGATGCATACTCGGGTTTCCACGGAACCCCCCAGGTATATCCCATAAAAACCAAGTGCCACGAAAAACTCCAAGAGATAACCCCCCGGAAGCACCCCTCCATGGACCCACAGAAATCTCCCTGGGACATCCATGGGAAACCCCACAACGTCACTTGGGATGTCACAGGGTTTCCACTATGTCACTTGTGATGTCACTCGGGATTCCCATGTATGTCACTGGTGATGTCCTCGGGTTCCCTTTGATGTAATTTGAGGTTCCACAGGGCCCCCCGGGGAAATCCCACGTTTTAAACCACCTACAGGAGATCACCGGCGGGAACTCCCCGAGGGGACTCCCACTAGAATCACCCCCGTAAAAGGGTTTTCCTGCAGGAAAGCCACCTGTGTAAATCCCACGTGAGTCATTGGAATGCACAGGCACACACCCACAGATAAACCCTCCAAGGGGATATCCCACAAGGAACCCCCCAGGTGGTACCTTTGGGAAAAACCCCTTGGAACCTCCAATGGGAAACCCTCCAATATCCTTTTGATGTACATCAGGGGTTTCACATTATGTCACTTGTGAAGTCACTCAGGTTCCCACATGATGTCACTTGTGATGTTACTTGGGGTCCCACAGGGAAAAACACCCCAGGGGAAATCCCAAGGATAACACCCCAGGGATATCCCACGAGAACTCCCCCCGGAGACATCCTACAGGAGCACCCCCCCAGGGGTCCCGCAGGACAACCTTCGGGACATCAGTGGGGAAACCCCCAGGTGCATCCCATGTATAAACCCCCCCAGGGGGATATCCAGTGGGAACCCCCTACAGGGACATCCATGGGAAAACACCTCCCTAGTGGTAATTCCAGGAAATCCAACCTTGGGGGGGGAAAACATCCTGTTGTGAACCCCCTGCATGTCACTTGTGTGTCACTCGGGGTTCCCACGTATGTCACTTATGATTCACTCGGGTTTCCCACAGGGAAAACCCCCCAGGGGAATCCCAATGGGGGATGTGTGGGAAGAAGTTTTCTTTCTTTTTGACTCCTTTGTTGGGGGGGGTGGGTTTGTGGGGGGAGGTTGGAATGATATCTCCCCCCATGGACTCCCACGGAACTCCCCCCCAGGCGACATCCCATGAGCACCCCCCAGTGTACCCTGCAGAAATTCTCCTGGGACATCAGTGGGAAACCCCCCCAACGTATCACTTGTGATTGTCACTCGGGGTTTCCTCTTGATGTCCCTTGTGATGCACTTGTGTTTTTCCCCACATGATGTCACTTGTGATGTCCACTCGGGGGATTCCATTTGATGTCCTTTGAGGTTCCCTACAGGGAAACCCTGCAGGGGAAATCCCACAGGTAAGTCCCAAGAGGGGATATCCCATGGGAACTCCCCCCAGGTACATCCGTAAACCCCCACACATATCACTTTGATGTCACTTGGGGTCCCATGGGAATCCCCCCATGTTGGGTTATGGGTGGGTTGGGAAATAATCCACTAATAAAAAACCCCAGGGGGATATCCCACGGATAAAAACCCAATGGGAAATCCCACTGGAAGCACCCTCCACTGGAACCCCACAGAACCCCTGGTGACATCCTGGGAAAGCCCCACACATGTCACTTGTGATGTCACTCAGGAATTTCCACATGATGTCACTTGTGATGTCACTCGGATTCCCGCGTGATGTCACTTGTGATGTCACTCGTTCCCATTGAAGTAATTTGAGTTCCAACAGGAAACCTGCAGGGGATTCCCCGGTTAAAGCCCCTCAGGAATATCCGGCGGAACTCCCCCCAGGGGACATCCCACCGAAATCACCCCGCAGGGTTCCCTGCAGCAATCCACCTGTTTATCCCACGTGATGTCCTTTGAATTCCGACAGGGCACACCCCCAGATAACCCTCAAGGGGATTCCCCACAGACCCAGGTGGTACCTTTGGGAAAACCCTTTGAACATCGAGGGGAAATCCTCACATATTCACTTGTGATTCACTCAGTGTCCACATGATGTCACTTGTGATGTCACTCGTCCCTACATGATGTCACTTGTGATGTTACTTGTGGTTCCCCCACAGGGAAAACACCCCAGGGGAATCCCAAGGATAACCCCCCAGGGGATATCCCACATACTCCCCCCCGAGACATCCTACAGGAAGCACCCCCCCAGGGGTCCTCGCAGGCTTTCTCTGGGAATCCAGTGGGAAACCCCCCCAACATGTCCTTTGTGTCACCGGGTTCCCACAGGTAAACCCCCATGGAAATCCCACAGATAAAAAAACCCCAGGGGATATCCCATAGGAAACTCCCCCCCAGGTGACATCCACAGGAAGCACCCCCCCTGGGGTACCCTCAAGAAATCCCCCTGGGGACTCCCGTGGGAACCCCTCAACATTTATTTGTGATGTCACTCCGGGGGTTTCCACATGAGGTTACTTGTTATGTCACACAGGATTCCCGCGTGATGTCACTTGTGATTCATCTCGGGGATCCCTCTTGATGTCACTTGGATTCCCCAGGGACCCCCAGGCTCCCATGGATAAACCCCCCAGGGATATCCAGTGGGAACTCCCCTCCAATGGACATCCCATGGGAACCACCCCCTAGGGGGTACTTCCCAGGAAATCCACTTCTGGGGATATCCTGTGTGTCGAACCACTTGGGGTTCCCGCATGATGTCACTTGGGGTTCCCATGGGATGTCACTCGGGTTCCCATAGGGAAACCCCCCACAGGGACTCCCAGGATATATCCCCACAAGGGATAATCCCCCGGTAACTCCCCCCCCAAGGAGAATCCCACAAGGAAGCACCCCCAAGTGTACCCCCGCAGAAAGTTCCCCTTGGATACCATCCAGTGGGGAAAACCCCCCCACATGTCACTTGTGAGTGTCCTCCCAGGGGTTTTCCCACGTGATTGTCACTCGTGATCCCCCGGATGTCCTTGTATGTCACTTCGGGGAATTCCCCTTGATGTCCACTTGGTGATGTCACTCTGGGGGTCTCCGCATATGTCACTTGTGATTGTCACTCGGGGATCCAATTTGATGTCACCCACAGGGAAACTCCCAAAGGTTTAAAGCCCCTAAGGGGATGATCCCATGGGAAATCCCGCAGGGTAACATCTGGCGGTAAACCCACACAATATCACTTGTGATGTCACTCAGGTTTCCCAGGTTTGTCACTTGGATGTCAAACTCAGGGTTCACCGCATTGATGTCACTTGTGTGTCACTCGGGGTTCCCACGGGAAGAAACACCAGGGAAAAGCCCATGGAATACAACCCCCAGTGGAACCCACGGGATAACCCCCCCAGGGGACAAATCCCGTGGGAGAACCCAACCCCCGCTTGTCACTTGTGATGTCATTTAGGTGTGTCCCACGTGATTGTCACTTGTAGTGTCACTCGGGATTCCCTCTTGATGTCACTTGGTGATGTCACTGTTGTGATGTTACTGGCCGGGTTCCCACAGGGAAAACACCCCAAGGGAAATCCAAGGATAACCCCCCCCAGGGGATTCCCATGAGAACTCCCCCCCCAGGAGACATCCTACAGGAAGCACCACCCCCCCAGGGGTACCCCGCAGGAAATTCTCCTGGGGACATCCAGTGGGGAACCCCCCCAACATGTCACTTGTGATGTAACTCAGGGTTTCCACAGGATGTCACTTGTGGATGTCACTCTGGATTTCCCATGATGTCACTTTGATGTCACTTTGGTTCCCATGAGTCACTGTGAGTCACTCAGGATTCCATTTGATGTCATTTGAGGTTCCCACAGGGAAACCCCGAGGGGAATCCCACAGGTAAGTCCAACAGGGGATATCCCATGGAACCTCCCCCAGGGTACCTCCGTAGGGAACACCCCACGACTATCACTTGTGATGTCCTTTGGGGTCCATGTATGTCACTCGGGGTTCCCATAGGGAAACCCCCCAGGTAATACTTCCCACAATAAAAAAAACCCAAGGGGATATCCCACGGATAAAAACCAAGGGGAATCCCACTGGAAGCACCCCCCACTGGAACCCCGCAGAAATCCCCCTGGGGACAATCCAGTGGGAAAGCCCCCACACGTCACTTGTGATGTCACTCAGGATTCCACTGATGTGTCACTTGTGATGTCATCGTGGTTCCCATTTGATGTTTTGAGGTTCCAACAGGGAAACCCCCGCAGGGAAATCCCACGGTTAAGCCCTACATGAATACCGGGGAACTCCCCCCGAGGGACATCCCACGAGAATCACCCCCCATCGGGTTCCCTGCGGAAATCCACCTGTGTATCCCACGTGATGTCACTTGGAATTCAACAGGGCACACCCCACAGATAAACCCTCCAAGGGGATATCCCACAGGAACCCCCCAGGTGGTACCCTTTGGGAAAAAACCCTTGGAACATCCAAGGGGAAACCCCTCACATATCACTTGTGATTACACTCAGGGGTTTCCACATGATGTCACTTGTGATGTCACTCGGTTCCCACATGATGTCACTTGTGATGTTACTACTTGGGGTTTTCCCACAGGGAAAACACCCCAGGGAAATCCCAAGTAACCCCCCAGGGGATATCCCACGAGAACTCCCTCCCCCCCAGAGACATCCTACAGGAACAACCCCCCCAGGGGATATCCCGGAACTCCCCCCCAGGAGACATCCACAGGAAGCACCCCCCCATGGGTCCTCCGCGGACATCTTCTGGACATCCAGTGGAAACCCCCCCAACATGTACATTGTGATGTCACTCGGGTTCCCACTGGAAAACCACCCAGGGGAAATCCCACAGTAAAAACCCTCGGGGATTCCCATGGGAACTCCCCCCCCCCAGGTGACATCCCACATGAAGCCCCCCCCCCTGGGGTCCCCTCAGAAATCCCCGGGGACATCAGTGGGAACCCCTCCACATTGTCATTTGTGATGTCACTCAGGGTTTCCACATGATGGACTTGTTATTCACACAGTATTCCGCTTGATGTCACTTGGATGTCATCGGGGTTCCCTCTAGATGTCCCTTGTATGTCACTCTGGGGATCCTCGTGATGTCACTTGGATTCCACAGGAAAACCCCAAGGTGCATCCTGGATAAACCCCCACAGGGAATCCAGTGGAACTCCCCCCAAGGGACATCCCATGGAACACCCGCCTGGGGTACTTCCCAGGAATCCACCTTGGACACCTGGGTGAACCCCCTGCATGTCACTGTGATGTCACTCGGGGTTCCCACGTGATGTCACTTGATTCCACTCGGGTTCCCACAGGAAAACCCCCAGGGGAAATCCCAGGATATATCCCATCCCCACCCCCCCAGGGGATATCCCAACGGGAATCCCCCCAAGGAGACATCCCCAGGAGCACCCCCCAAGTGTACCCCCAGGATTCCCCTGTGACTCCATGGGGACCCCCCCACATGTCCACTTGTGATGTCACTCAGGGGTTTCCACGTGATGTCACTTAGGGTTCCCACATGATGTCACTTGTGATGTTACACGGGGTTCCAACAGGGAAAACACCCCAGGGGAAATCCAAGGATACCCCCCCCAGGGGATATCCCACGAGAACTCCCCCCCAGGAGACATCCTACAGGAAGCACCACCCCCCCAGGTACCCCCCCAGGAAATCTCCTGGGGACACCAGTGGGGAACCCCCCCAACATGTCACTTGTATGTCACTCGGGGTTTCCCTCTTGATGTCACTTGTGATGTCACTTTGTGTTCCCAACATGATGTCACTTTGTGATGTCACTCGGGGCGAGTGTCCATTTGATGTCCATTTGAGGTTCCCACAGGAAAATGCAGTGGAAATCCCACGGTAAAGTCCCAACACGTGGATTCCCAGGGAACTCCCCCCAGGGTACATCCGTAGGCCCCCACACATATCACTTGTGTATGATGTACTTGGGGTTTCCCACTAGGGAAACCCCCAGGTATATCCCACTAATAAAAAACCCAGGGGGATATCCCACGGATAAAAACCCAAGGGAAATCCCACTGGAAGCACCCCTCCACTGGAACCCCACAGGAATCCCCCTGGGGACATCCAGTGGAAAGCCCCCCACACATGTCACTTTGTGATGTCACTCAGGGATTTCCACCTGATGTCACTTGTGATTCACTCTTGATTCGGTATGTCATGTATTCTCGGGGTTCCCATTTGAATGTAATTTGAGGGTTCCACAGGGAAACCCCGCAGGGGATACCCCTGTTAAAGCCCCTACAGAGATATCCGCGGGGACGGTCCCCCCCGATGGACATCCCACGAGAATCACCCCCCGCAGGGTTCCCTGCAGATCCACCTGTGTATCCCACGTGATGTCACTTGGAATTCCGACGGGCACACCCCAATGATAACCCTCCAAGGGATTCCCACAAACCCCCAGGCGGTACCCTTTGGAAAAACCCCTTGAACATCCGAGGGAAAAACCCCCACATATCACTTTGTGATTACACTCAGGGGTTTCCACATGATGTCACTTGTGATGTCCACTCAGGGTTCCCACATGATGTCACTTGTGATGTTACTTGGGGTTTCCCACAGGGAAACACCCCAGAAATCCCAACCGGATACCCCCCAGGGTATCCCACGAGTCCACAGAACCCCCCCCAGGAGACATCCTACAGGAAGCACCCCCCCAGGGTGTCCTCCGCAGGACATTCTTCTGGGGACATCCAGTGGGGAAACCCCCCCCAACATGTCACTTGTGATGTCACTCAGGTGTTCCCACAGGGAAAACCACCAGGGGAAACCACAGATAAAAAACCCCGGGGGAATATCCATGGGAACTCCCCCCCAGGTGACATCCCACAGGAAGCACCCCCCCCTGGGGTACCCCTCAAGAAATCCCCCTGGGGACATCCAGTGGGAACCCCTCAACATGTCATTTGTGATGTCACTCAGGGGTTTCCACATGATGTGACTTGTTATGTCACCAGATTCCGTGTGATTCACTTGATGTATTCACTCTGGGGGTCCCTCTAAGTCACTTGTGATGTCACTCGGATCCCTCGTGATGTCACTTGTGATTCCCACAGGGAAACCCCCCAAGGTGCATCCCATGGATAAACCCCCCAGGGGGATATCCAGTGGGAACTCCCCTCCAGGGACATCCCATGGGAACAACCCCCTAGGGGGTACTTCCCAGGAAATCCACCTGGGGACATCCTGTGGGGAACCCCCTGCATGTAACTTGTGATGTCATCCCTCGGGGTTCCCACGTGATGTCACTTATGTTTCACTCGGGGTTCCCACAGGGAAAACCCCCCAGGGGAAATCCAAGATATATCCCCCCAGGGATATCCCACGGGAACTCCCCCCAAGGAGACAATCCCACAGGAAGCACCCCCCCAAGTGTACCCCCGCAGGAAATTCCCCTGGGGACATCCAGTGGGGAAACCCCCCCACATGTCACTTGTGGATGTCACTCAGGGTTTTTCCATGTGATGTCACTCGGGATTCCCACGGGATGTCACTTGTATGTCACTGGGATTCCCTCTTGATGTCACTTGTGATGTCACTTGGGGTTCCTGCATGATGTCACTTGTGATGTCACTCGGGGATCCAATTTGATGTCACCCACAGGGGAAATCCCACAGGTAAAGCCCCTACAGGGGATATCCCATGGGAAATCCCTGCGGGTACTCTGGCGGGTAACCCCACATATATCACTTGTGATGTCACTCGGGTTACCACATGTTGTCCCTTGTGAATGTCACTCAGGGTTCCCGCATGATGTCACCTTGTGATGTCACTCGGGGTTCCCAAGGAAACCACCAGGGGAAATTCCCATGATAAAACCCCCCCAGGGGAATCCCACGGGAACTCGCCCCCCAGGGACATCCCGTGGGGAACACCCCTGCTTGTCACTTTGTATGTCATTTAGGGGTTCACATGATGTCACTTGTGGTGTCACTTGCGGGATTCCCTCTTGATGTCACTTGTGATGTCACTTGGGGTTTCCCGCATGAGACACTGTGATGTCACTCAGGGATCCCATTTGATGTCATTTGAGGTTCCCTCGGGAACCCGCAGGGGAAATCCCACAGGTAAAGCCCCTACACAGGGGATATCCCATGGGAACTCCCTCCAGGGTACTCTGCAGGGAAACCCCAGAATATCACTTGTGATGTCACTCAGGGTTCCACATGATGTCACTTGATGTCACTCAGGGTTCCCACATGATGTCACTGTGTGTCACTCGCCCCCCCAGGGAAAGCCAAGGATACCCCCCCAAGGGATATCCCACAGGATCTCCCCCCAGGAGACATCCCACAGAAGCAACCTCCTGGGGTACCCCGTAGGAAATTCCCCTGGGGACATCTAGTGGGGAAACCCCCAACATATCACTTGATGTCACTTGGGGTTCCCATATGATGTCAATTGTGATGTCACTCAGGGTTCTGCATGATGTCACTTGTGATGTCACTTGGGGTTCCCGCATGATGTCACTTGTGATGTCACTTGGGGTTCCCATGTGATGTCACTCGGGGTTCCCATAGGGAAAGCCCCCAGGTGTAATCCCACTAATAAAAAACCCCAGGGATAATCCCACGATAAAAAACCCAAGGGGACATCCCACACATGTCACTTGTGATGTCACTCAGGGGTTTCCACATGATGTCACTTGTGATGTCACTCGGGATTCCCACATGATGTCTTGTGTATTCACTCGGGATTCCCACATGATGTCACTTGTGATGTCACTCAGGGGTTTCCACTGATGTCACTTGTGATGTCACTCGGGGTTCCCCTTCGATGTCATTGTGATGTCACTTGGGGTTTCTCCGCTGATTCCTGTGATGTCACTCAGGATCCCACGTGATGTCACTCAGGATCCCACAGGGAACCCCCAGGGGGACATCCCATGGATAACCCCCCACAGGGGGATATCCCACGGGAACTCCCCTCCAAGGGACATCCCATGGGAAACACCCCCAGGGGTACTTCCCAGGAAATCCACCTGGGGACATCCTGTGGTGAACCCCTTCATGTCACTTGTGATGTCACTCAGGGTTTCATGTGATTCACTTGTGATTTCCACTCAGGGTTTCCCTCATGATGTCACTTCTATGTCACTTGGGGTTCCCACAGGGAAACCCCCTGGGAAATCCCATGGATAAAACCCCCGGGTTTATCCCACGGGAACTCCCCCCAAGGAGACATCCCCACAGGAAGTTACCCCCACATGGGGACCCACAGCAGGAATCCCCTGGGGACATCATGTGGAAACCCCCCAACATGTCACTTGTGATGTCACTCAGGGGTTTCCACGTGATGTCACTTGTGATGTCCTTGGATTCCCTTTTGATGTACTTGTATGCACTTGGCGTTCCCGCATGAGTCACTTGTGATGTCACTCGGGCATCCTTTGAGGCTCCCACGGGAAACCCCCGCAGGGAAATCCCACAGGTAAAGCCCCTACAGGGATATCCCATGGGAACTCCCTCCAGGGGTACGTCTGCGGGGAACCCCCACAAATATCACTTGTAGTCACTCAGGGTTTTACATGAGTCACTTGTGATGTCACTCAGGTGTCCCACATGATGTCACTGTGATGTCACTCTGTGTTCCCACAGGGAAACCCCCCCCAGGGAAATCCAGGATACCCCCCGAAGACACCCCTCCAGGGGTATACCCACAGGAAATTCCCCTGGGGACATCCAGTGGGGAAACCCCCCCAACATGTCACTTGGGATGGCACTCAGGGTTTTCCACGTGATGCACTTGGGTTCCCACATGATGTCACTTGTGATGTTCCAGGGAATACAAAAGTACAAATTAATGAGGACCAGATCACAAAGTTACTTTGCAATCAAAGCAAGCAATATCTAGCCCAAGTGGGCCCAGGTGCTAGTAGTATAAAATGAATACACAGCTAAACAAAGAAAAGAAAAAGTACCGCACTCAGATTTACTGGATATAGTAAAAAAAAGCCCTTTTTTAGGGGAACCATAAGGTCCACAATGGGGTCATAAATAGAGGCAGAGACAAAGTTAAAACCTTAAAAACATATAAACATAACGAATATCCATTTAGCATAAGATGTAAGTGTACAGTGCACACAGCACTGCTGAGAAAGTTCGTGGTTTGGCGAACGCGTTTCGGCGTTTGTCTAGGTAGTGATTGGTGCTGTGGTGTCCCAATTTTTGCAGTCGCCTTCACGCCCCTTGGGACCCCCCATATGTGTTCTATCACGCTGCAGCAACCTAGACAGATAAGTGGTACGTGACTGTGACCTGTTACTCAGGGATACCGCATGATGTCACTTGTGATGTCATCGGGTTTCCACAGGGAAACCCCCAGGGGAAATCACAAGGATATCCAACCCCCCAGGGAATATCCCACGGGAACTCCCCCCAAGGAGAATCCCACAGGAAGCACCCCCCCAGGGGTACCCTCCTGCGGAAATTCCCCTGGGGACATCCATTGGGGAAACACCCCCACATGTCACTTGTGATGTCACTCAGGGGTTTCCACGTGATTGCACTTGTGATGTCACTCTCGGGACCTGCGTGAAGTCCCTTGTGATGTCACTCACTCGGGTTTCCTCTCGGTGTCACTTGTGTATGTCACCGGGGATCCCACGTGATGTCACTTGGGTTTCCCACAGGGAAACCCCCAAGGTGCATCCCATGGATAACCCCCCCAGGGGGGATATCCCCGGAAACTCCCCTCCCAGACATCCCTGGGAAACACCCCCTATGGGGGTGAACCCCTGCATGTCATTTGTGATGTCACTCTCAGGGGTTTCAATGTGATGTCACTCTCGGCGTTCCCTCGGGAAACCCCCAGGGGACATCCATCACTGATAAAAACCCCCTGGGGATATCTCGTGGGGAACCCCTTACATCACTAGTGATGTCACTCGCCGGTTTTTTCCATGTGATGTTCACTTTTGATTACACTCCGGGGTACCCACCCATGATGGTCACTTCTGATGTCACTTGGGGTTCCCACAGGGAAACCCCCAGGGAATCCCTGGATACCCCACCCCAGCTCCCGGGGATATCCCACGGGAACTCACCCCCAGGGAACAATCCCGTGGGGAACATCCCTGCATGTCACTTGTGATGTCATTTAGGGGTTTCCACGTGATGTCACTTGTGATGTCACTCGGGGTTCCCATGTGATGTCACTTGTGATGTCACTAAGGATTCCCTCTTGATGTCACTGTGATGCCACTCTGGGTTCCCGCATGATGTCACTTGTGATGTCACTCGGGGATCCCATTTGATGTCACCCACAGGGGAAATCCCACAGGTAAAGCCCCTACAGGGGATATCCTATGGGAAATCCCTGCAGGGTACATCTGCGGGTAAACCCACAAATATCCTTGTGATGTCACTCAGGGGTTTCCACATGTTGTCACTTGTGATGTCACTCAGGGTTCCCGCATGATGTCACTTGTGATGTCACTCGGGGTGCCCAAAGGGAAAACCACATGGGGAAATCCCATGGATAAAACCCCCCAGGGGATATCCCACGGGAACTCCCCCCCAGGGGACATCCGTGGGGAACAACCCCGCTTGTCACTTGTGATGTCATTTAGGGGTTTTCACGTGATGTCACTTGTGGTGTCACTCGGGATTCCCTCTTAATGTCACTTGTGATGTCACTTGGGGTTCCCGCATGATGACACTTGTGATGTCACTCAGGGATCCCATTTGATGTCATTTGAGGTTCCCGCAGGGGAAACCCCACAGGTAAAGCCCCTACAGGGGATATCCCATGGGAACTCATCTGCGGGGGAACCCCCAGAAATATCACTTGTGATGTCACTCAGGGGTTTCCACATGATGTCACTTGTGATGTCACTCAGGTCCCACATGATGTCACTTGTGATGTCACTCAACTCGACCCCCCTGGAAATCCCAAGGATACCCCCCCAAGGGATATCCCACAGGATCTCCCCCCCGAGACATCCCACAGGAAGCACCCCTCCAGGGTACCCCGTAGGAATTCCCTGGGACATCTAGTGGGGAAACCCCCCAACATATCACTTGATGTCACTTGGGGTTCCCATATGATGTCACTTGTGATGTCCACTCAGGGTTCCGCATGATGTCACTTGATGGATGTCCACTTGGGGTTCCCGCATGATGTCACTTGGGGTTCCCATGGGATGTTCACTCGGGTTTCCCATAGGAACCCCCCAGGTGAAATCCCACTAAAAAAAAAACCCAGGGGATATCCCTGGATAAAAAACCCAAGGGACATCCCACACTTGTCACTTGTGATGTCACTAGGGTTTGCTCATGTGTCACTTGTGAAGTTACCGGAATTCCCACATGATGTCACTTGTGATGTCACTCGGGTTTCCCTCTTGATGTCACTTGTGATGTCACTCAGGGGTGTCCACGTGTATTCACTTGTGATGTCACTCGGGTTCCCTCTCGTGTCACGTGATGTCACTTGGGGTTTACGCTTGATGTCACTGTGATGTCACTCGGGATTCCCACAGGGAAACCCCCCAGGGAACATCCCATGGATCCCCCCCCCAGGGGGATATCCCACGGGAACTCCTCCAAGAACATCCCATGGGAAACACCCCCCGGGTACTCTTCCCAGGAAATCCACCTGGGACATCCGGTGGTGAACCCCCCTGCATGTCACTTGTGATGTCACTACTCAGGGTTTCCATGTGATGTCACTTGTGATTTCACTCAGGGTTCCCTCATGTGTCACTTCTGATGTCACTTGGGGTTTTCCCACAGGGAAACCCCCAGGGGAAATCCCTGGATAAAAAACCCAGGGAAATCCCACGGAACTCCCCCCAAGGAACAGCCCACAGGAAGTAACCCCCAGGGGTACACACGCAGGAAATCCCTTGGGGACATCCAGTGGGTGAAACCCCCCCAACATGTCACTTGTGATGTCACTCAGGGGTTTCCACATGATGTCCACTTTGTGATGTCACTCAGGTTCCACAATGTGTCACTTGTGATGTCACTACCGGGGTTCCCACAGGGAAACCCCCCCCATGGGAAATCCCAAGGATACCCCCCCAAGGGATTCCCACAGGATCTCCCCCCCAGGAGACATCCCACAGGAAGCACCCCTCCAGGGGTACCCCGTAGGAAATTCCCCTGGGGACATCTAGTGGGGAACCCCCCAACATATCACTTGATGTCACTGGGGTTCCCATATGATGTCACTTGTGATGTCACTCAGGGGGGTACCTGCATGTATCACTTGTGATGTCACTTGGGGTTCCCACATGATGCCACTTGTGATGTCACTTGTCCACTCAGGTGTTTCCACTGATATGTCCCTTGTGATGGTCACTCGGGGTTCCCTCTCGATGTCACTTGTGATGTCACTTGGGGTTTCCGCTTGATGTCACTTGTGATGTCACTCGGGATTCCCACAGGGAAACCCCCCAAGGGAAATCCCATGGATAACCCCCCCCCCAGGGGGATATCCCACGACTCCCCTCCGAGGGAACTCCCAGGAAAATAAACACCCCAGAGGGGTACTTCCCAGGAATCCACCTGGGGACATCCTGTGGTGAACCCCCTGATGCACTA